>CM033359.1:12886463-13156463 GCA_019395295.1 Osmanthus fragrans
TCCGGTTGTCACTGCACAACGTTCAGTATTTTTATCATAACTTTTCCTCCTGATATCCAATTGAGGTTATTCAAATTGCGTTGGAAAGCTAACTCAAAGAGCTACAACGTTTATTCAGATATCATTTTCAAAGTCGAATGATTTCTATGTCGAAAATGGGTCTCAAAGGAGACTAAAAATATTTAAAATGTACTTTTAGCCATAAAATGAAATACTTTGCATTCCGTCCAATCTTCATCAAATTATTTTTAAGAAAATATTTTATAAACATCATTTTACCTTTAAACATGTATTGGACTATCTTTTGGGCTTATATTTCCTTTATTGGGCCTAATGTGAAATTAATCACACAATTATGGGCCTAGCTTTATAGAAAGATTTGAGCCTCTACATCCCTCCTCCCTTATATAAATTTTGTCCTCGAAATTTACCTTACAATTGGGCAAGGAGTGCGGGATACTTGACTTTAACTTCTTCTTCCTTTTCCCACGTAGCTTCTTCCATTCCGTGATTATTCCACTGTATATTAACCAGTTGAATCTCTTTATTCCTTAACTTATGCACTTTTCGATCCAGTATCTTAATTGGTGATTCCTCATAAGATAAATCCTTTTGTACTTCTAGGGTCTGATAACTTATCACATGATTAGGATCGTGCACGTATTTCTTTATCATTGATACGTGGAACACATTGTGTACCGCTGACAATTCAGGTGGCAAAGCTAATCGGTAAGTCACGTTCCCAACCTTATCAAGTATCTCGAAAGGTCCAATATACCTGGGTCGTAGCTTGCCTTTCTTTCCAAATCTAAGTACACCTTTCATTAGTGCTACCTTTAGAAAGACTTTGTCTCCCACTTGAAACTCTAAATCCTTTCTTCTCGTGTCAGCATAGCTCTTCTGCCGATCCTGTGCTGCCTTTATTCTTGCTCGGATCAGATCGATCGCTTCAACTGTCCTTTCAACTATTTCTGGTCCCAAAATTCTCTTCTCCCCGACTTCGTCCCAATGAATAGGGGATCTGCATCTTCTTCCATAGAGAGCTTCATACGGTGCCATTCCAATAGTTGTTTGAAAACTATTGTTATACGCAAATTCTACTAGGGGTAAGTATGACTCCCAACTACCACCTAGATCCAAAACACATGCTCTCAACATGTCCTCTAAAGTCTGGATGGTCCTTTCAGACTGTCCGTCAGACTGCGGGTGATATGCTGTACTGAAATTCAGCTTCGTTCCCATAGCTGCTTGTAGGCTTTTCCAGAATTTAGATGTAAACCTTGGGTCTCTATCAGACACAATAGATACAGGTACACCGTGTATCCTTACTATTTCTTTTATGTACAATTGTGCCAACTGGTCCATACTGAAAGTAATTTTCATTGGAAGAAAATGAGCTGCTTTCGTCAATCGGTCTACTATAACCCATATAGCATTGTGTCCTTTTGCTGACTTGGGAAAACCAACCACAAAATCCATTGTGATGTTTTCCCATTTCCATTCAGGTATCTCTAAAGGATTCAGCAATCCTGCTGGTCTTTGGTGTTCCGCCTTAACCTGCTGACATACTATGCATTTATGCACGTACAGTCCGATACTCCTTTTCGTGTTTCTCCACCAGAATGTATCACGAAGGTCTCGATACATTTTCGTACCACCGGGATGTGCGGTGTACGGGGTGCAATGAGCTTCTTTTAATATCTCGTTCCTCAAATCCTCATTCTTAGGCACGCAGATTCTTCCTTTAAACATCAGTGCTTGGTCTGCGGCTATTCCAAAATCTTTCCTCTTATCTGTTCCAAATTCTTCCTTGATCTTCATCAAGAACAGGTCATTACCTTGTGCTTCTATAATTCGCTCTCGAAGAGTAGGTCGAATTGTCAAAGCTGCTAATTTCCCTGTGACTTGTCTTGGTGTGGTAACCACCTCAATCTTCATTCTTTCCAAGTCCTTGTCTAACTCCATTTGACAAGTGAGTAGTGACGTCAACTGTCCCGTCAATTTCCTACTCAAGGCGTCGGCCACCACATTTGCCTTACCTGGATGGTAGTGAATGGTACAGTCGTAATCATTCACTAACTCTAACCATCATCTCTGTCTCATGTTTAGTTCCTTCTGTGTGAAGAAATATTTTAAGCTCTTATGATCCGTATAAATTTCACACTTACTTCCGTACAAGTAGTGTCGCCATATTTTCAATGCGTGTACTACCGCTGCAAGCTCTAAATCATGCGTCGGGTAGTTCTGCTCATGCTTCTTCAATTGCCTTGAAGCGTAGGCTACTACCTTTCCATTCTGCATCAGTACACATCCTAGCCCTTGCTTGGACGCATCACTGTATATAACAAACCCTTCTGTTCCCTCAGGTATTGTTAACACAGGCGCAGATATCAGCCTCTGCTTAAGTTCTTGAAAACTCTTCTCACAGATATCCGTCCATTGAAATTTGACTCCCTTTCTCGTAAGTTGCGTCATTGGGCCAGCTATCTTGGAAAATCCTTCAATAAACCTTCGATAATACCCGGCCAATCCTAGAAAGCTCCGTACTTCACCAGCATTAGTCGGCGCCTTCCAGTTAGTTACTGCTTCCACTTTTGCTGGATCTACTTCAATCCCTTGGGCAGTGACTACATGTCCAAGAAATCCAACTAGTTCAAGCCAGAATTCACACTTTTTGAATTTGGCATAAAGTTTCTCCTTGCGTAGTACCTCTAGGGCTACTCTTAGATGCTCTTCATGTTGCTCCTTACTCTTGGAGTATATCAAAATGTCGTCAATAAAGACTATGATAAATTGATCTAAATACTGATGAAATACTCAATTCATCAGATCCATGAATACTGCTGGTGCATTGGTTAATCCAAATGGCATCACCATAAACTCGTAGTGTCCATAACGAGTCCTGAAAGCTGTCTTAGGTATATCCTCTGTTTTCACTTTTAATTGATGGTACCCAGATCGTAAATCGATCTTGGAAAATACCTTAGCTCCTTTCAGTTGATCTAACAGATCCTCGATTCTAGGGAGTGGGTACTTATTCTTGATGGTTAATCGATTCAACTCCCTGTAATCGATACACATCCTCATGCTTCCATCTTTCTTCTTCACGAACAACACTGACGCACCCCATGGAGATACGCTGGGTCGTACGAATCCCATATCAAGGAGTTCCTGTATTTGCTTCCTTAGCTCTTGTAGTTCCTTCGGAGCCATTCTATATGGGGCTTTCGACATTGGTGCCGCTCCAGGAATTAGCTCTATGGTGAATTCCACTTGCCTATCTGGTGGAATACCAGATAGCTCTTCTGGAAACACATCTTCGAACTCCCGTACTACTGGTATATCCTCAATCTTTACTGTCTCATGTTTTCCTCCTAGGATATTTACCAAATATCCTTGACAAGCTCCTTTTCTCAACATCTTCTCAGCTTGTAAAGCCGATACTAGTCGAATAAAAGGTTTCGTCTTGATTCCAAAGAAAGAAAATGGTTTCTCTCCTGGTTTCTGAAATAATATTTCATTTTCCTTACATCGGATGGTGGCATAATTACTACCCAACCAATCCATGCCTAGTATTACATCGAAGTCATTCATCTCTATCATGTATAAGTCTGCTTCCATAGGTTTTCCCTCAACTTCAATACTAACAGATTTGGCTATCTTATCAGTACTCAAAGGGTTACCTGTAGGGATACTAACTTCTAATATACCTTCTGATTTATCACAGGTAATACTAGACCTAGCCATAAAAATCGTCGATGCAAAGGAGTGCGTAGCTCCTGAATCAAACAGTACATAAGCAGGCATATTGGCTATCAATAAAGTACCTGCTATAACGTTCGAGTTCTCCTCTGCCTCCTTTTGAGTCAGTGCAAAAACTCGTGCTTTCCCCTTCTGATCTTGATCCTTGCTGTCATCCTTTTTCAGTGCAGACATAGGACAATCCCTGATGATATGTCCTGACTTTCCGCATCGGTAACAAACATTCTTCCCTTGCAGACATTCGCCACGAAGCATCCTTCCACACTTAGCACATGGCACAATGACTGGCACTATGCTCTTATTGGCATTGGCTCCGCCATTAGCCCTCTTGTTCTGCCATTTGCTTTTTCCTTTATCTTGGTCGTTCCACCTTCGTTTCCTGAACTGCCCTTTATCCTGTTGGGTGTCCAATTGAACCGATTTCTCCGCATTGGCCTTCTGATACCAGATTGCATGAGCTCGTTCCAACATTCCACGGTAAGACGTGAAATCGTGGGACATAAGGATCATACTCATGTCCGAGTTCAGCCCTTGCCCGAACCTTCGTATTTTCTTAGGCTCCGTGTCTACCAAATGTGTAGCATACCTTGAGAGTTGGTCAAACTTCTGTTCATACTCCATCAAGGTCATGGTTCCCTGTTTGAGTTGAAGAAATTCGCCCTCCTTGAAATCCCTTAGAGATTGGGGAAAGTACTTATCCATCACTTCTTCCTTGAACTGTTCCCATGTTAGCCCCAATTGTTGCTCCGGAATCCTAGTTCGAGACATTGATTCCCACCAGTGACTTGCATCACCGGAGAACATAAACTCAGCACACTGGACTTTTTGAGCGTCCGTGCACCCTATCAATCGGAATATTCTCTCCAACTTGCGAAGCCACTCCTCGACTGCAAGTGGATTAGTTGCTCCATTGAAAGTAGGGGGCTTGTGCCTTCAAAATTGCTCGACCACTGAAGCATGGGTTTGAAGAGCATTAGGAGCTGGTGCTAGGGGTTGAGCTTGGTTCGGGTTCTGTCTGCCTAGGTCTTGGACTGCTTGGAGGAGATCTCTTATCAAGTTGTTCTGGTTGGCTCGCGACATTTTCCTACGGATAAGATGTAAGGTTTCTTATTAACTTCTTTTTTTTATAAGGAAGAAAGATAAGATCTTTATTTCTCATACTTCTTGAAATCAGGATACATCATAGTTTGATAAACATAGCATGAAAGAAGACATCATAAGGAAATGAGAATATCTAGATCTCTAATCCCTATGAGTTTTACGAAGCTTCCTTGGTGGAGCTTCATCTTCGGAAGAATCTTCCGCCTCAGACCCGGACTCTATATCTATCACCACTTGTGGTTCTAGTTCAGGCTCCTGCTCCTCCTCGGGTTCCTCTTCAGGGTCTTCTTCCTCAGCCACAGGTTCTTCCTCAGGCTCCTCATGGATTACATCATCCCATAAGTCTATCAGGGCATGGCAATATCTCTCGAACTCGAACAAGTTTGGGTTGCCTTCTAACATCTCATCTCTAACTGTGACTCCCATATCTCCCCATTGAGGTGGGAGGGAATGTATTAGGTTATTTATGGCTTCAATATGGGTGATCTCCATACCAGCATTAACCGCCCTCATGCATCGTTCATAGATGTCATGTACATGATCGCTAAGCGGTCGGTTAGGATCCGTTACATAGTTCTCATAAGCATGGATAGCAATTCTACGGTTTAAATCTGCCCTATAAGCCCTAGCCGTAGTCTTCCTTGCCGTTTATAAATATCTAACCATTCTGTCACATAAATGCTCAATTATGCCCTTTATCACATAACATCATAACATACATTTCCTTTATGCCCATAACTTTATTTTTTAGCCCAAGTCCAATACATATCTTTGAAACAACACATTTAACTTTAACATAAACATATACTTGAAAATGTGTCATAACTTATCAAAGCATCAAATCATAACTTCCATAAATATAACTTCCATAACTTTAAACTTTGCACATACCTGGGCTGTAGGATGAGATTCAATGGAGGAATGCAATATGCCATGGAATACCTTAAACTTTCAATTTTTGTTTTTTTTTTTTTGAAAACATACTTGGTCTACAGAACCGGTTTAAAAACCATTGCTCTGATACCACGCTGTAACGCCCCAACCCCTCGTGGACCGGAACGCTACTTACTTTACTTAACTTAACCGGTGATTTAGTAACAAGTGTGCATATCTTACCGGAAGCTTAAATCTTAACAAACATTCTTTTTGAAAGATATTGGATTAAATAACTTTATAATTTTCCAAAATCATGAAATATAATTTATTTGATGAAATCATGACTTGTTCAAGATACTCAAAAGAAATAACGTTGGAAATAACATTTGAAACATTAAAGACTTTAAATCTAAATCACTTGTTCACCGGGTTCCCATAGGCTTATTGCATCTCCTTCCATCTCTTCCATCATCCAACCCGGTGCATCAACATTTAATCTGTAGATATAGGGTAGAAACCCGTGAGTTGAAAACTTAATAGGCGTCATAGGTGCAATCGTGATTAAGCTAAGCATTTCATAACAATTAACATTAGAACTTCCATAAAACATGCCGTACCCGGAGGTACCATTTGACATGAAAATGTATGCTGTACCAACGGAACCATTTGACATGAAAGGTGCATGCCGAACCGAAGATACCATTTGACACACAACATTAACCTTTAAATGTATGCCGCACCGACGGAACCATTTGACATGAAAGGCACATGCCGAACCGACGATACCATTTGACACACAACATTAGCCTTTAACATAGAACATTACTTGCTAGAAATTATAACTTAAACACGTATAACAACTTTATGCACCTCTACCTACCTCGATTTGATGCTTGATGAACTTTGAAAAACTTTGGATGAACTTCAAAACTTTGACGAAGCTTGGACGTTTGGGCCTTTCTTTGTTGTTTGAAAACACCTTTTGAAATCACAAAAACCTTCTTGCAGAATATTTTTGCCCACCCTTAAAACTTCTGGAAAACACTTTGAAAAATCACCTTCCTTTTCTCTCCCAAACTCTCTATTTTTCTCTCAACTTTTGAAAGCAAATTGAAAGTGCTTTTGGTGTGAAAAATCAAATGAGTGAAGAGGGTATTTATAGGAGAGATTTGGGGTGGGTGAAAGGTCATATTAAATAGGGTAATTAAGTAGTGCAAGTAGTGGCCATTAATTCAAAAAAATCGTGGGTTTTTCTACTTTTCCGGTTGTCACTGCACAGCTTTCAGTATTTTTATCATAACTTTTCCTCCTGATATCCAATTGAGGTGATTCAAATTGTGTTGGAAAGCTAACTCAAAGAGCTACAACTTTTAGTCAGATATCATTTTCAAATTCGAATGATTTCTATGTTCAAAATGGGTCTCAAAGGAGACTAAAAATATTTAAAATGTACTTTTAGCCATAAAATGAAATACTTTGCATTCCGTCCAATCTTCATCAAATTATTTTTAAGAAAATATTTTATAAACATCATTTTACCTTTAAACATGTATTGGACTATCTTTTGGGCTTATATTTCCTTTATTGGGCCTAATGTGAAATTAATCACACAATTATGGGCCTAGCTTTATAGAAAGATTTGGGCCTCTACAAGTATTATGTCCTAGGTCCAATCAACTTTGGGTATAAGTACTTTTGATATATGTTTAATGCATTTATTATGGCAAGATCTATTATATTAAATAATAGAGTCCGTAGATTCAAGTCTCGGTAATTTGTTAATCACAAGGAGTTGTGATTGTGAGATACAAATTACATATGATTGAATCTTAAATCATCCGTGGTCGTAAGTAATAACAAGATATGGATATCGTTATTACGGATAGGCCACCACGTGTGGCATTCCTTACTTGTGAAGTAGGTAGCTGATCTCACAAGTTAAAGTGTGGTGACACTTAAATGAACACGTGAATGTTTTGTTATAGAACAAAACATTGGAGACCCGCTAAGAGATTCCACATGGATAACTATCTGAGTGTCAGTGGTTAATCTCTAACGTTCGGTAGTGGAATTGATCCTTCGACTTGAAATCATCATAGTACCTTATGTGGGGACAGTCATGCTTTGGTGATGCTAGAAGTTGCTCTGTCAAGGGCCGCTAATACGGCATCGTTCGAGTATGTCAAGAATCATATGAAGGTTGTGAATGATCAATAGAGGATTCGTCGCTCTTAGATAGTAAGGTTTTATGATCTACATTTCATCCAGTTAAGTTGATAACGAAATCCTTGGCCAAGGTGTACCTATAAGTTGAAAATGAGTTTTCGACTTACATTGACTTAATAAGTGGAATGAGAGATATGATCGATAATCGAGATTGACACAATCCATATCTCGTAATTGATCGGATCGTATTGACGAAGGGATTATAGTTTCACGATAAACGAACGAGTTTGGTTTTGTCATACCACATGACATTTCCCGTCACATGTATTGCCCTGACACATTGCTAGATGTCAATCTGGGACGACGGATGTGAATTAGAGATAAATCAAAAGGGTGTTTTGATTTATCGATTTTGATTAGATCAAAATAATAATTCACGTCGTTAGGCATCGTGATTGAGAACCTAATGGGTCACACACAAAAGGAGAACTAGAAGATTGAGATCCGCCAATTAATTAATTGACAAGCGTTGGATAATTAATTAATTGGATCGCTTATTAATAAGCCCGAATTAATTAATTGGATTAATTAATTTATGGACCGAATTTAATTAATTAGATTAATTAAATATTGGACCTGGTTGAATTGTAGGACGGGCCAATCCCTTTTGGGCTTATATAAATAAGCTGCTAGGGTTTGAGATTTGAGGATGGACTTTCAATTATTCTTGCTAGCACAAGAAAAGATACCCTAGTTCTCTCTCTCAATCTTGTTCCCTGTGTGGATACCGTTGGAGGTTGGACAATTGGACAGCTGTGGGAGGTAGATTTGATTGCTGGAATTACAAGAATAGCAAAGGAGTTTGCAGATCTGATAAAAGGTATGATTCCTATCACAGTTTCTATCTAAACACAAAGCAGATCCTTGGTGGGAATTGAAATCTATTTAATTTTCCGCTGTGCATGATAAGTAAATTCCCAACAGTTAAAATATTCATTCATTCAGGTAAGTTTAGAAAGCCACTACAACAAAAAAAGCCTTTTGCAACGTTTGAAAAATGTTGCTAAAGACCTTTTGCAACGTTTGGACGAATGTTGCAAACCTCAGTGTTGCCGTAGAGTGAAAGGATACGGCAACGTTTAAAAAACGTTGCCAAATGGTCACTTTTGGCAACGTTTTTTAAGTGTTGCCGAAAGTGACCCTTTTGGCAACATTTTTTAAACGTTGCCAAAAGTGCAACGTTTAAAAAATTTTGTCAAAAGGGTCATGTTGACTAACTTTTGGCAACATTTTTTGAACGTTGCCGAAACGTTGTATTTTATTAACAAATATTTTGCTGTTTTTCACGTTATTTGTAATTATTTCACGTACTTTTACTAATACCAATATATAGTACATGAAACTGAGATATGTAAATTAAGCAACATTTATAAAACGGAAATTTTTTTGATAAAATGAGATTAAAATTTCATTACATATATTTAAACCATACAAAATATAAAATGGAAATAAATGTCTTCTTCTTGCATCTCAATTTCATCAAACTAACTTGAAGCTACTATTGTCCATTTTATACAAAATTCACCATGTACAAATATAGGAGCTCTGCTTGGTTACCTACAAGGAAAATAATAAATATCTTGTAAAGAAAATAATAAATATGAAGCAAATGGATAGACCAAAATCAATAGCACATAAGCAACAGACTAGACTATATAAACAACAATTAAGGCCATTTCGGTGATGACATTTATGGCCATTCATAATTCTTATTTCTTAACCTCTACAACTCCTAGATTAAAGTAAGGTTAATTTAGGTTGATAGATTAGAACAATGGCAAAAGATCATCAGAAATAGAACAAGGAAAAAAGGGACAACTAAAATTCAAAAATTACTATTTTAGACCACAAAGTCTTCATCATTTTTCTCCAACGAATCATTTAATGCAAAATAGGCGTCATTTCCACAATTTTTATTTCAAGCACCAACACAGTAATGCAAATAGTCCAACAATTAAATCCTACAAGAACGTTAAGTTTGCATCTTTGCTACATTTAAGATATTTAGAAGCTTATTAAGTACATTAGTCAGAAAAGTAATGCAGTTGAGAAAAGCAACTTATAACTAAACTCAGAAAGTAATACCAACTACTGACTTATTGATGAAAGATATCCAAGGTTCTGTGCCACAAATTCAAAAAAATGTGTCATTATCCCTTATCCCACTTGTATTATAAATTGAGAGGTTGTATACGGTTGATGAATTGACAAGAAATACAGAAAATTATTCTTGTCTTCAAATAATCAAAAAATTGTATAACGAAGTCAATATGGAAAGAATGACTAATTGATTATAGAAGAAGCAAGCTTACTTTGAAAAAGAACGTGTCGGACACTTTTCATTCCTTCTTCGTTCTGCATCATCACGTCTACCAACACAACCGAACAAACCTTAGAAAAGTAATTACTCTTGAGTAAATTTTACTAATCCAATCAAGCTTGCAAAAATGGAGATTCAAAACTCAATAGACCAAAAACAATAGGGGCACTGGAGATGGTATGGAAATGTAAGATAATCTTTAAAAAAAATGACAACCACTTAAAATGAGTAACAAAACACTAGTTAAAACCTTAAATTATATCATTTTATACAACTTCTATCACTCTACCACCACTCCACCTTCTCCACCACCACCAATCCAATATCCAAGGCTCCGAAACCATTTTTGCCTCCTTTCTCCAATACCCCACTAAATTATACTCCAATCCTACCAAAGAAAATGATGGACAGTTAAATTTAATTCAAACAAATTAACAACAAATACATATTTAAAAAGATGAAATCATCTCTGTCATGTGGCATTAAATATGAAATAAATTCAACAAAAAAAATGACAAACATTCAAAAAAGTGATAAATAATATTTAACACCAATCAAAATCTTAGAATTAATACAAGAGATTGTTGATTTTCTTTTACATATGGTCTCTTTGTAATTATATTTAATTTCTATTAACTAAATATGAAATTAACTTAATTTTAGAAACACGGCATCTTATACGTTGGAAATGACATAAATTCAAAAACGTGACAAGAGCCAAAAAAAAAAAAATGACAAAAACTTAAAAAATATATATCCCTCACTGCTTCTCTCTTCTGATTATAATAAGTAATTAATAAATAAGTTGAAATGAATTTTAAGTAAATATTTGCTTAATGGAGAAATTGATTAACATCATTAATCATGAAAGCATGGCATCATAAATAAGAAACAACACTTTTTTCTTGCCCTTTGAAGCATTCATGATATCCTCAAACATGCTTACAGCCGATGGCAGATCCAAAGTGTGTGTTAAAGAGATGAGCACACGTCAAAGTCTCAATGTAAGCCGTGCACTCAACAGCCAAATCAGATAAAAGCTTGAATCTAATTCAAACTAATCAATTTGAAAAATCCAACTCACCAAATGTAAAAGTAATGACAGCATTAGCTAATAGATTTGTCAATGTATAATCAATGTAAGTATGTTGAGGAAGACGACAAAGCCTCTCCAGGATCATCAAAATCGTAGGGCATGTACCTTAACATCCTCCTTTACTCTCCACCACATACATCATAAATCATTCGACGAAATCCTATGAGATGGAACAAATATCAATGCCAATAATTTCCAAACAAAAACAACAAGAATTGTTCCAAAACTTCACCCTTCTCTTACAATTTAACTGTATCGATTGCAAAAAACTTGGAGAATGGACACTACTGCAAAAATTTCTACTATATATAGTGAAGAAAATAACTAATGTAAAAGCTCAAACTCATACTTGATTATTTTCCAAAATAGTTAATATGGGATTCATGCCTAATTTTAAATTCAAAGAGTTTTCATCGGAAAAAGGAAAGAAATTGGGTAAAAGAAATGGAAAATGATTGTAAAAGGAATAGACAAAAAGAAAATCTTCCTCAGTTTTAAACAAAACTTAAAAACAGGCCTTTGCGCTTTTTCTCTAAAATCCACAAACAAGTTCAAAATAATGAAAAATATATATACATTGCACTTCACTTTCATCTTAATCTATCTGCAAAAATAACCATAACATTTCTATTGTGCCTCAACGAGAAGTCAAAGAGCACGGGTATTTCGATTTTATGAGAAAAGATAGAAATGACAAATGCTGGACCTTTCAAACTCGCTTTCTGCGTGTGGCCTTGATCTCATAGTACCCATTAGCAAGCTTCAAGTGCTCGGTCTATACCCCCGCCTCAAGCTCTTCGATTTGCAGGTTTTCGAAGAGGTCAGAGTCTTTTTCAATCTCAGATTCTTCATGTTGGTTGAAGCGGCTCCTTCACATGGTGGGTGGTGTTTACTTCCTCTTTCTGATTTGGGGTTTTAGGTTTTGCACGTAATTAATACGGTAATAATAGTTTTATTTAATTTTAAGGGTATTAATCAAAGATGTAATTTTTTTAGGGTAGCGGACCTAATTTGCCCAAAAAAAATTCAAGGGTTTTTAGGGTGTTGGATTGGACCGGATTTTGGACCAACCCATGGGCCAACCCATAAATCGACCCAACGTAATTCGCCTTCTTAACCCAAAATCCGAGCCCACCTAAAGTATTTTCTTTTTGCAACGTTTATGAAACGTTGCTAAAGACAAACCCTTTGGCAACGTTTATAAAACGTTGCAAAACTTTTAACTTTTCGCAACGTTTTATAAACATTGCCAAAAGGTTTGTCTTTTGCAACGTTTATAAAACGTTGCGAAAAGTTTTATTTTTTGCAACACTAAATAAACATTGCAAAAAGGGGTCTATCGCAACATTCACTTAAAAAATGTTGCCAAAGCTTAATTATGTTACGTAATGGCAACATTCACCTATTCGAATGTTGCAATTGACCCCTTTAGCAACATTTAATACATAAATGTTTCCTTTTAAGTGTTGCAAAAAGGCATTTTTGTTGTAGTGAGCACGAAAGGTTGATAATTCTAAAAATGGTACCCAAGATGAAGTAATATATTATCTATTTGATATAAAGAGTAAAAATTAATGATTGTTATAAAATAGAGAGAAAAGAGGATAAACTAGAGAAGTCAATCCGCACATGTATATTATTGAGAACCAAAACTTCATATTTATAGAGAAAAATTAGAGATACAATGGTAATAAAAATTACGGTTGTAGGAGTATAATTATCATTCACTAATATAATCTTATTATTTACAGTATTCCCCCTTGAATGACACATTATAAAATATCTGCCTCATTAAAACCTTGTCAAGAAAACCCTTCAATTCTACATCAATTCAGCATTGTCTTGTATGTCAATATCTTCATACGAGATATTTATCAACCTTTGGTAATTGTAGTAATATGATGATTGAAAAAATAGCTCTTACACACACACACACACATATATATATATTATCAGAGTATCATTTTGAAGGCAAAATGTCTTGTAAGTTATAAACATTCATTACACAAAAGCATGTATTGTTGAAACCTTATTAAACCTTGTGGAAAAAGTCTTAACGAAGGAAAAAGAGTATATTTATTCTTTTGTGTAGCGAGTACGCTACAAAGTTGTCTCGTTAAACATTTTGCTAGGAAAAAGAACGTGTTTACTCTCTCTTACGATAATATCATTTAAATTATATGTTTCAGGTATAAAATTCTTCAGGGATAACATTAATAGTCTTACTATATGAGTTAACATACCATATGAGTTAACTGTAACTAAATTTCGAGTTTCATGCGTGTCAAGATAACAAGATACAGACATGTGATTTCATCCTCCATTAAAATTCACTATGCTAGAGTCGTGCATTACTTATTACAACTTTATTTTTTTCATCCTCCATTGTGTAAGTGTACACATTTAGATTCTCGGACTACAAGTCAATAAACTTCAGGTTTTTATAATAAATTCAAATTCGATAAGATTGCGTACTTTTATTTGGTCAATCATATCTTTGATCTCCATTGAATGATTTTTTTTCGAACATCTGGTTTGAATTATCTTTTGTGAGTATATAGATAATATAATGATGCATTATGTATATAATTTTCAAATTCTTAATTCTCCCTCTAATACTGAGAGAATTGTCTAACCAAATCGACAATCAACAAATTGCGTTATAAAATATCACATGTTTGGGATAAGGGTTCAAATTGCGCATTTATTTTCAATGTTCTTCACTTTTCGTCTCAGTGCAATGTGGTTGATTAATTGTACATGTATTGCACAATAAATGACTTGATGAAAAATCAGGCTAACCATAAGCTAATTATAATTTTGAGAACTTGATGTTGACATGATGCATAATGGTTTTTTTCTAAACAGAAATGGGAAGTAATTTGTTCTCGATAGTAATTGTTAAAAAATTAAATGGAGGCAATTAATAAACCATCTACTACCATCACAACTAACATGTCTTAAAAATTTGGGATGTAGACTTGTAGCTTTAACAAGTCACGTCGTCTTGATTGTATAATTTAAAAAAATTATGCTCTTAATTTAAATTTTGAGCAGTAATTTTGAATTCTCATTTCCCATCATTATTGATCCAGTGATGATCTAATTAACATGCCAAACAATAAAATATAAGAGTTATTGAACTTTTGCTTCACTACAATATTTGCCATTTGAATAACTATTCAATCAAAGATATAGTTAATTCTTGAAAATATGATTAATTATGATATAATCATATAAGAATCAATGTCCACATAACATGAGTTATATGTTTTCCTTTAGGGATAAATAATCATTCAAAATAGTAAATTTTTCAAAATATGTGTTACTTCAGATACAAGTTGTACTTACTATTGTTTCTTTAAGAACAATATATCAATATTCTTATGAAATATTAGAATTTTAATGTCACTCTCTTTAGAAGCAATAACATATTATTATTTAAAATAAAAATTATGTAAAATTTATTCTTCAAGAGCAAAAACATAGTTTATGTTAGATTTTACTTAATTATTCTTTTAGGAGCAAGTAAAATCTAATTAGAATACAATAATAATGTGCTACTTCAATAGCAACAATATTTATAATAGACAAATATACGAGTACTATATTCATAAATTATACTCGTTTTAAAAAGAATATGAACGAGATAATTAATTGAACGATGAACAAAAAATAGATAATTAACTAGAAGAAATAATGAAACACACGTAAAATATTAGCTTGAATTTATTAACGCAAATTCAATTGAACTAGTAGATATATTAATGTAAAATTTGCATTTTCCCGTTAACGTGAATTGACTTGATTTCATAATTGATTAGTGCAAATAAATATTCATATAGATTAAAAAATATAATCACTATGCATACAATAAAATAATCATTGTTTCATCAAGAGCAATAAATCAATATTATTTTGTAATATTGAAATTATTATATCATGTCCTCAGACAAGTAATATTTAGTTGGAATATAAAGAATTTTTTTTCGAAATCTACATAATATTCTCCAGGAATATTAATGAAATTGTAAATTGTGTTTCTTCATAAAAGCACAATTAGAAACAAATTCAACTCAAGAATATAATATGAAACAATATTATACTCTTTCAAGAGTAATAATATAATCTAGTACAAATATCATATTTCTTTTCAAACAATGCTACACCTTTCTTTTGAAAATATTGATTTAGATTATTTTTTTTTTTCAAAAACAATAATGCAATATTGTACTAAAATATTAAACGAAAAAAACATTTATGTAAATATTTATTTATCATAAATTGGTACGGTCAAATTGATATAATCCGATCGAATAACTGTTGATTTAGAATTTCTTTTCAAACAACGCTACAACATTCTTTTGACATATTGATTTATATTGTTTCTTTTTAAGAATAATAATACAATATTCTTCTGGAATATTGATTTAGATTGTTTCTTTTCAGGAACGATAATGAAATATTGTAATTTAGTATATAACAAAAAAATTGCATTCGTGTAAATATTTATTTATCATAAATTGGTATAGTCAAATTTATATAATCAGATCAAATAACTATAACTCTTTGTTTTACAATTTAAGATTATGATAATACTAACCTTTTCTTTGAGCAGATTAAAACATTTTCTCTGTAAACTACAATTGGCTAGAACTTCTTGTATTTCTTTGATTGAAGGAAAAAATTCTACCTCAACTTGCTAAAGATTTGAAAGCAGAAAGAGAAATAAATTTTGCTAACTCAATTGATTAGAACTTTATGTTGTTAACTTGTTATAAAATATAGAGGAAAAAAAAGGAGAAACCAGAGAAGTCAATAGACATTTGTGTATTTGATTACGTCCAAAAAATAACGTTGTAGTTGTAGCACAGTTTTGGGGTGTCAATTCCATAGGGAGATGGAAAATTTACTCAAAAGATCAAAAGCTTAGAAATTTTGTTGATTATGTGAAAATAGTTTGTTTATCATATTAAATTAACTTTAAATATCAATGACAAAATAGTGAAGCGCCAAAATTCCCTTAATTGGTTTGGATCAGTTAACGCCAATCCCTCATTCATATTACTCAATAAGATATCTTCATCCCAATACTCTAATTGGAAAATTTAGCATTAAACACTCAATCAATTCTATAATAATTCTAGAATATAGATTTCCTATAACACATTCTTACATTATTTATTGAAATAAGCTTCAAAGAGCGACTATATACATCGAACATAAAGCAGTAATTGAATCACACCAATAAAACGAATTGAAACTCAAACTCAAACAAATATTTCAATTAATCAATGGAAGAAGCGTTACTAGATCCATAACAAATCTAATAAAAGTTAAGCCAATTTCTAAACAAATTGATAGAAAGGAAATCTAAACCCTAGAATTGTTTAATCAATGAAAATCATATTAAATGAATGACGGGATGTTAAATTCTCCTAAACCAATTGAGTTCATTCAAGGCTTCACCAAAACTTTTAGTTCTTCATAGTATTCTTGAGCAAACGATGAGAGAAAAGTTGCCTAATCTCGACTGTTGACCATTCTAGGATGAATTGGGGTCAAAAAATCGTGAAAAATTAGGTTACCATAAGTATTGGGACGAGATTTGGAAACTGCAGATTCGTACTTCGGACATAACCATGCGGTCACATGGTATAGTTCCTTGCGGTCACATGGAACAATGAAATTTGCCCCTTCAATCCTTGAAGGTGTTCCTACAACAACATGGTTTTATAACCATGCGACCACATGGTTTTGCACTTTTTTTCATCGGACAGTTTTCAGTATTGTGGCCATAACTTTTGCTCCTGATATCCAATTAATGTGGTTCAAGATATGTTAGAAAGATAACCCAAAGGGGTACCACTTTAGTTCAAATATAATCTTCCAATTCGATCGTTTTCCATGTCAAAAATGGATCTCAATATGAGGCTGAAAATCGGTGCATAACTTTTTCAATTGGAAATTGATGTGTGATATTTTGATTGTATTTCATCCCTTTGACTTCTTTTCTCATTCAATTGACCTCTAACACTCTCGAATCTTCATCATAAGGTTAGACAAAATTTTAGAGTATTTGCACTTTAGTCCCCAAACTTTCATTTTCCTTCACTTTGCCCCTTTTTTCGCTTGTTTCTCACAGCTTCTGCCGTATTCATCCATTTGCAACCTAGATCAAGATATAAAGGTACTTGTACATTTAGGTATCAATTTATAACAATTTGTGTCATTATCACACCACCCAACTTGCTTATTGCTAGTCTCTAGAAATTTAATGCAAAATAAGAGAATCTATGACTAGTCAGTGTTGCAATTCAAATTGTCAAGTTCCAATTCAACTACAGTTCATGCATTTTTCAAACTCAACACCACAAGAAATCAATGGTGTCATGATTATCAGGATATCAAAATCACTTACCAAATATGTTTGTATGTATGTCAAGCCATAACCATTTTATCGTTTACCCTAACACGTGTAACATCAAGTATGTCTCGAACTAAAGGTTCAACCCCATACCCCACGGGTGTCAAAGTGTTTAGTGTGGGATTTCTCTCTATGTAGCCGAGAAAGATGTACACTCAAAATTTAGAGTCTTAAACATTTATGAACAAAGCAACAAGTAAACATTGATCTTATGATATGCATTCTGTCAAATGATAATTCATCAATTCATTCTACAATCCTACTTGTGATCAAAACAGTCAATGTAAAAGATTGTAATAGAGTTCAGGTTGTGGACTATATGAAAAGAAGGATATCAGGATTAAAAACTTCCAAGCACATAGCTAAGTGTTTAACGACCCGGACCTCTCGCTCAAGCCGCTAACTTTCGTACTGTCCGCTTTGGATGAGCCTGCGCGCACTTAGCCCCTCACAGATTTCTTTGCGTTCCCAGGATTCGAACTTAAGACCTCCATCATATGGGGGACTTAAGGGAAATCCTGGTCCGTGAGGGGCTAAGTGAGCGCAGGCTCACCTAAAGCGGACAGTACGAAAGTTAGCGGCTTGGGCGAGAGGTCCGGGTCGTTACAAAGTATCTTATCACGCATTTCAGTACACCACATCTTTCAATCAACATATTCCTCAATATGTCTTCAGCTAAAGGTTCAGCCCCATACCTCACGGATATCAAAGTGTTTAGTGCGGGATTTCTCTCTATGGAGTTGAGAAAAATTTACACTCAAAATTTAGAGTCTTAAACATTTATCAACAAAGCAACAAGCAAACATTGATCTTATGATATGCATATTGTCAAATGAGAATTCATCTATTCATTCTACAATCCTACTTGAGATCAAAACATTCTATGTAAAAGGTTGTAATAGAAGTTCAGGTTGGACTATATGAAATGAAGGATATCAGCATTAAAAACTTTGAAGCACATAGCTAAGTGTCTTATCACGTATTTCAATACACCACATCTTTCAATCAACACATTTCTCAATATTTCAAGCCCTAAATCAAATATATATGTTTTTTTTCGATTTTTCTTCTCACTATTTTTTTTTTATTTTTCATTTGTGCCTTTTTACTTGAGCACATACTAACTCTTGTTGTTTTCTTTGTATTTATTCTTCACAATTAAACATCCAATACCTACCACACACTTGGAAGTAAAAATGTGGGACAATAAATGATAGGCTATGCTCTAATATGGAGAGGTATGGGTAACATAGGTGCATGAAGAAAAAAGGCTATATATGTGTATTGGCTCAAAGTGGATGCTAGGGGTTGCAAGTATTGAAAAGAAAGGTTGAAAGGGTCAAATGTTATTCCTAAATTGACTTTCATCATGTCCTATGTAATCCATCATCTTACCACAAACCATATAATATTATTCTCAAAAGAAGTTTCAAATTCACAAAATCAATTAACGCTTATTACATTTTTAGTATATTGTGGCTCTCAATCCTCACCAATTCTCTCACATGAAAACTTCAGTAGAGACTCTCTAGCTACATGTGTTAAACTACCATCTTACCACAAGGTTTGTGTGCATGAAAAAATACAGCAATTGTTTTGATATCTAGATTTTCATGAACAAAGTTAACTCCTAGTGTTATATTTTGTCATTCAAAAGCATAAGCATGCAGCAAATCAAAGACTCAAACAAAACAAAATTCTCTCTCCTAAAAAATCACAATAGAATTCCATGATGATTATGCAATTCACAACAAAATTCAAATTGACCCTCCCCCAAACAAATTTTGCATTGTCCTCAAATGAAAGGAGAGGAAATGTATCACCTGAATGCTGCAATGAATCAACATGAGCTTGATAGATAAGAAGCCTAAAAGTTCTCAATGGATGGATAATGCAAAATATGAAAATAAACCTAAACGGAATGCCGAACATACTTAAAAGAAAAAAAAAATGTAAAAACTAGTATACAAAAGAGGGAGATGGTAAACGTACCTGGAGGACGTTAAGGATGGTAAACAAGGTCTGCAAGAGGAATTTTTTCCACTGCAGGCACCGGTTGCCCATAAGCTATCTTCAAACGATGTCCATTCACTTTGAAAACTCTACCATCACTTGGGTCTTCGATTTCAACTACCCCATTTTCAAAAACTCGTTACACCACAAAGGAACTAGTCCACCCAGAGCGAAGTTTACCAGGGTGCTTGTGGAATCTAGAATCATATAAGTATACTTTTTGATTTGGTTCAAAGGTGTTTCTCAAAATGTTTTTACCGTGAAATGCTTTCATTTTCACCTTGTAAATTCTAGAACTCTCATAAGCATCATTTCGTAACTCTTCCAACTCAGTCAATTGAAATTTCCTAAGCTTGCTGCCCTCTTCAAGATCAAAGTTAAAATATTTTATGGTCGAATATGCTCGGTGCTCAAGTTCTACAAGTAAGTGGCAAGGCTTTCCAAAAATAAGTCTATAAGGTGACATGCCTAAGGAAGTCTTAAAAGCTGTACGGTAGGCCTAGAGTGCATCATTTAATCTCAACAACCAATCCTTACGACTAGGGTTTATCGTTTTCTCTAAAATTTATTTAATCTCCCTATTAGCCAATTCTACCTGTCCACTAGTTTGAGGGTGATAAGCAGTGAAAATTTTATGAATAATCCCATACTTTTTCATTACTGCTTCAAATGAACAGTTACAAAATTGAGTGCTCCTATCACTAATAATAACATGTGGTGTGCTAAATTGAGACAAAACATTTTCTCTGAGAAATTTAACAACCGTTTTATTGTCATTAGCCCTACAAGCAGCTGTCTGTATCCATTTAGAGACATAGTCTACTGCCATAATGATATAAAGATAACCAAAAGAAGGTAGGAAGGGTCCTATAAAGGCAATTCTCAAACAATCAAATACAGAAATTACCAAAATGGGATTCAAGGGCATCACACAACACCAAGTGTTTGGCACCTCTTAAAGATCTACAATAGGCATTAGTGTCTCTAAATAAAGAGGGCCAGTAAAAACCACATTGCAAAATTTTTGTGGCCGTCTTTTTTTATAGAAAAATGACCACTACGAACTTGGGTATGACAGAAATTTAGTATACAAGGTATCTCCTCATTAGGGACACAATGTCTCAAGATTTGATCGGGGCAATACTTAAATAAGAATGGGTAATCCTAGTAGAAATTACGTACCTCAACCAAGAACTTTCTCCTAACCTGTGCATTCCACTCCCTTGGGATTTCACCTGCGGCCAAGTAATTTACAATGTGAGCAAACCATGGTAGAGAGAAACAGAAAATAAATTCTCATCTAGAAATTCATCTTTGATTGGCAAGGTGTTTGTGTTGTCTTCAAATGTTAGCCTTGACAAATGGTCTTCTACGACATTCTCCATTCCTTTCTTGTCTTTGATGGTGATAACAAACTTCTGCAAAAGAAAAATTCATCGTATTAATCATGCCTTAACATCCTTCTTAGCAAGAAGGTATTAAGGACAGCATGATCTGTGAAAATTGTGATAGGAGAGCCAATCTAATAGGAACGAAACTTATCAAGCGCAAAGACTGTAGCTAGTAACTCTTTTTCGATAGTGGAATAGTTCATTTGTGCATTGTTTAGAGTCATACTGGCATAGTAAATCATAAAGGGCCTACATTTCCTTGATATGATCTAGGAGTCGAGCGCTACAAAGCCGACCCCAGGGCGAGACCCATTGATTATCGAAGGAAGATCGATGACGCAATCAAGGGAAAAACGAGTAAATAAAATAATGGGATTACTTGTGCAATAAACAATTGATGATATCATGATCCATACGAGAAAAGAGACAAGTTTCATGTTCAGGTCGAGGTCGAAAACCAATTGGATCAACTTGATGCAAGGAGCAAATGAAGACGTCCAGCCGGACAACTATGTAGTCGTATAGTTGTCCAAACCATGAGACCGTAATAAGTGCATTTTGCGCACTTATTTAGATCACAAAACATGGACAATTGATTGTAATTATGTTGAAATATGACTTAATTCTATGTAAATTGTGTTTGCAGGACTATATTGATGGAAATAACGAGGAGTGAGTGAAACCGAGCAAGAAATGACCAAAACGGAAGAAAGCAAAGTTCAGGGACTAAGAAGCAATTATTCAAAAGTCGACAAAATCCAAATCAAGAATGAAAATGAACTAAGTACGAGATTGATGAAGGCAAAGAGTGTTAGAGGAAAGAGAATGAAGAAGAACGGAGTTCGAGGACCAAAACGACACAACTTGGAAGTTGATTGTCCCATGCAGTCGCATGGCTTCCCCCGAAAGCAACTTGAGCCACAGCATTTGAACCATGCGGCCGCATGTTATATTTTCACGAGAAAATTTTTAGTTTCCAATTTTAACTTAAACTCTTATGGAAACCAATCTTAGACGACTTTTTAAACCCTAGACTCGACAGAAAAAGGGGGCTACGCACTTTTAGAGATTATTTTGACATTGGAGAGCAAGAATCCAAGGAATAACGCGAAGATTCATCAAACACTTCAAGGAATTAATTGAATATCTACTCGGATGATGACGTTTCTTCATTTATTCTTTTGTTGTTCTTTCTTTAGAATGTTAGGCTAGTTTTTCTTGTACTAGGAGATCGATGAACCTTGTAACATGATGTTTTAATATTTAATTTTATATTTTTGACATTAAAATCACGTTTTTGGATGTTTGAACGATTTATACGTATTTGTTCCATAATTACTATGCGCGCGTTAATTATATGAATGAATGTGGTGATCTATTTTATGCATTCGAAAGAAGAGAAATAGATTCCACGTAGTATAACTTGTCATAGGGTCCGATAGGGGATAAAAAATATACTGTCATGCTCTATGTAAATCTTTAGATGTTCATAAAAGCTAATGCGTTCTTTTATATTTGTATTCGTCATAGAAATATAGTCAGATCGCATGATAGAATAGGTTTAACATTACTTGAAAGAGATTGTTAAATTCAATAAGAACATTGATTCTTTAATATTTAATCGTGTTGTCAAATTGTAAAACTAGGATTTAAATGGATTGTTGCATGGGGATTCGTGATCCTAGTGCGTTTTTCTCTTATTAATTGAATCAATTTGCATTCGGCTTTCATATTGCATTCTAGTATAATTCGCATTTAGTTTAGCCAAATCATCCATAGTAGTTTTCATAATTTAGTTTGGTTAGCATTTAGTATAAAAATCATTAAAAACTCATCTAGTTTCGGTTAAGGTCGAGATAATTAACATTAAAGTACTCAATCTCTGTGGGATCGACAATCCGGACTCTAAAAGTCCACTTTATTACTTGTAACGAACCGTACACTTGCGGTGATTTTAAATCGAACGGTATTTTTGTGAACAAGTTTTTGACGCCGCTGCCGAGGATCAAGTATTAGTTTAATTTTAGTTATTTAGACACTAATTCGAACTTTTTCTTTTATTTTGATTTTAGTTTAGTCAGGTAACTTGTTAAACTTCGTTATTTCGACTTCTGCTTATTTTTGGGCAATTTTGGCTATTTCAGATTTGCATGCTAAGATCGACTGGAGGGAACTTGATTCCAACTGATCCAGAAATCGAGCATACTTTTTGCCAATTACAAAGAGAAGCTAGAATAGCACAATAACAACAAATGGCTGATGAACGACAAAATCCAGTAATTTCGGCTAACGAGGAAGAAGCTATGGACGAAGGAAACATGCTTGTAGGGGATTTCATGATACCCCAAATCATTCAAAGCCAGTCCAGCATCATATATCCGCCATTTGGGCAACAAAATTTCCAACTGAAGACCAACGTCATACACTTGTTTCAGAATGGGCATCAGTTTTATGGGAGAGCTAAGGAAAACCCACATACACACGTCTCTAGATTCTTGATGTGTCAACACTTCAAATATCAGGGTATCTCAGATGACGCCATCCGTTTAAGGCTATTTCCACTCACATTGCGTGACAAAGCACTTGAATGGCTAGATTCTCAACCGATTGCTAGTATCACCACATGGAATGATCTTGCTCAAAAGTTTTGTACCAAGTTCTTTCCACAGCCAAGATTGCAAAACTGAAGCATGATATCTCTATTTTCCGTCAAGGGGATTCTGAATCATTTGATAAAGCATGGAACAGGTTCAAGAACATGCTTCGGAAGTGTCCACATCACGGTATCAGCAAGGGACTCCAGGTCCAATACTTCTATGTGGGACAACTTCCATCTTTCAAAAGCAATATAGATTCTTCATCTAATGGGTCAGTGTATACAAGGACAGTTGATGATGCATTAAAGCTATTTGAGACTGTGGCTACTACTTCAGCCATGTGGTCTTCAGAACGAGCAGTTCAGAAGAAGGTACCGAGTTTGTTCGAGGTGGATACTTATTCAGCTTTGTCAACGAAGATTGCACTATTCCATAAGGTTGAAAGCATGTCACAGACCGTCAATGCAGCAACTGTCAAGAAACCAAGTTGTGGGGAGTGTGGAGTTGATCACAATACTTCAAACTGTCCAATTCTCACACAGGAGGTAGAGTATGTGGATTATGTGCAATGGGGTCAACGCCAGCAGAACAACCCAAATTATGAGACATATAATCCGGGGTGGAGGAAGCACCAAAATTTCTCGTGGAGTAATCAGAATCAAAATCAAAATCAGAACAGACCATAGGGTCAATTTCAACAGCAGGAGAAGAAGCCACAGTTGGAAGAAGTGTTTGGAAAATTCATAGAAACAACTCATTAGTACATGGAATCCAACAATCAATTTATGAAGAAGACAGAAGCCACTCTCTAAGAACAAAATTCTGCAATTAAAAATTTGGAGATTCAAATGGGGACAGATGGCACTTGCTATGACAAACAGGGCCCCAGGAACTCTACCTAGCAACACAGAAATCAATGCAAGGGAACATGCGAAGGAAATAACAACCAGAAGTGGGGTGCAATTACCAGAAATTCATGTCAAAAGGTCGATCACTAATAAAGAAGCAGTACTTACTTCAGATGAGGAGTAATTGGAACACACTGATTATACACCAGAAGAAAGTGCAAAGAAGAGTTCAGATACACCACGGGTTAAGGCAACCGCTCTTGTCAATCCTTATGAGCCTCTTATTCTGTTTCCTCAAAGGTTGAAGAAGCACAAGTTGGATAAGCAATATAGCAAGTTCCTTGAGGTCTTCAAGAAACTTCACATCAATATTCCATTTGCTGATGCACTTGTTCAGATGCCTAGCTATGCAAAGTTTCTCAAAGACATTCTCTCTAACAAATGCAAGCTAGAAGAACATGAAACGGTGATGCTTACTGAGGAAAGCAGCGCAATGATTCAGAAAAAGCTACCTCCAAAATTGAAAGATCCAGGGAGTTTTACTGTTCCTTATTCCATTTGCAATTGTCATTTCGATAAGGCATTATGTGATTCAGGTGCAAGTATTAATTTAATATCACTCTCTGTTTTTAGGAAACTTGATTTGGGAGAAGCAAAGGCTACTACGGTGACTCTCTAGCTGGCAGACCGATCCCTTACTTATCCACGAAGAATCATTGAAGATGTGTTGATAAAAGTGGATAAGTTTATTTTTCCTGTCGATTTTCTCATCCTCAACATGGAAGAAGAGAAGGATGCTCCACTTATATTGGGGCGACCTTTCTTGGCAACTGGAGGGCCGATCATTGATGTTCAGAGAGGTCATCTTATTTTGAGACTTGGGGAACAGATTTCATTTAATGTGTTCAAGGCAATGAGATTTCCGACCGAGTCAGATAGCTGCTTTCAGATTGATGTGATTGACAGTGTGATCGAAAATAACTTCCACCTACGACATCCCACCTATGCATATGAGGCTTGCATTGCGCATTCTCAATCTATCAACTCTGATTGATTTGAGATCGAGGAATGTGCAAGACTTCTGGAAGCTAATCCACCATACATGCGCAAAAGCTACTTCGAGGAACTGGGATCAGGAACTACAACAGCAAAACCATCTATTCAGTAGCCTCCTAAGTTAGAACTCAAGCAGCTGCCATCTCACCTTTGATATGCCTATCTGGGTGAGTCTTTGACACTCCCAGTGATTGTTTCAAATTCTATTAGCGAGGTAGAAGAGGAGAGATTACTTCGGGTGCTAAGGGACAATAAACAGCCATTAGGTGGTCTGCAAACATAAAAGGCCTTAGTCCGTCATATTGCATGCACAAAATACTCATGGAGGAGAACTTTAAACCAACAGTTGATGGTCAACGACGATTGAATCCAAACATGAAAGAAGTGTAAGAGCTGAGGTGTTGAAGTTACTTGATGCAGGTATCATTTACCCTATCTCAAACAGCACATGGATCAGTCCAGTACATGTTGTACCCAAAAAGGGAGGTATCATGGTGGTGAAGAATGAAAAGAATGAGCTAATTCTACTAGAACGGTAACTGGATGGAGAGTTTGTATCGATTATCACAAACTCAACGATGCTACTCGGAAGGATCACTTTCCACTTCCATTCATTGATCAAATGTTGGAAAGACTAGCAGGACACTCTCACTACTGTTTTTGGATGGATACTCAGGGTATAATCAGATTCCAGTGGCACTGGAAGATCAAGAGAAGACCACTTTCACATGTCCCTATGGTACATTTGCCTACCGTAGGATGCCTTTTGGTTTATGTAACGCACCTGCCACATTTCAGTGTTGCATGATGGCTATCTTCTCTGACATGGTTCAAAAGTTCATCGAGGTATTCATGGACGACTTCTCAGTATTTGGCTCCTCGTTTGATGATTGTTTGGAACATTTGAGTTTAGTCCTATAGCGATGTGTAGAAACAAGATTGGTGTTGAATTGGGAAAAATGCTACTTCATGGTACATGAAGGCATAGGTTGGGACACAGGATATCAGTAAATGGGATTGAGGTGGATAGAGCAAAGATTCAAGTAATTGAGAAGCTACCACCACCAATTTCAGTAAAGGGTGTTCGTAGTTTCCTTGGGCATGCCGGATTCTACAGGAGATTCATAAGAGATTTCTCAAAAATCACAAAGCCACTGTGCAGCTTGTTGTTGAAAGATGCCACATTCGAATTCACAGATGAATGTTTGACAGCGTTCAATGTTTTGAAGGAGAAACTGATTTCAGTACTTGTGATCATCTCTCCAGATTGGGACTTGTCGTTTGAGCTGATGTGTGACCCCAGTGATCATGCAGTCGGGGCTGTATTGGGACAACATCAAAATAAAGTATTTCACGTGATCTATTATGCAAGCAAGATGTTGAATGATGCTCAGCTTAACTATGCCACTACGGAGAATGAGCTTTTGGCTGTAGTCTATGTTTTCGACAAATTTCGATCATATCTTGTGGGGTCGAAGGTTATAGTTTACACATCACACTGCTATCAAGTATCTGATGATGAAGAAGGACGCCAAGCAAAGACTCATTTGCCATCCTACTGCTACAAGAGTTTGATTTGGAGATCAGAGATAAGAAGGGGAGTGAAAATGTGGTAGCCGACCACTTATCCAGACTTGAACCCAGCGAGCAAACATAATCTGTGGATATCAACAAGGTCTTTCCTGATTAGCAGATTTTTAGTGTGGTAGAGACACCGTGGTATGCAGATATAGTAAACTATCTAGCAAGATCCATCGCTCCACCAGATTATTCACATCACCAAAGGAAGAAATTTTTCGCTGAATTGAAGTACTACTTTTGGGAGGATCCCATTCTCTACAGGAGAGGGGCAGATCAAATCATTAGGTGGTGTGTTCCTGAGGAAGAAGTATCCAGAATTTTAGAGCAGTGTCACTCCTCAACTTATGCGGGACATTTTAGGCATCGAAGACAGCAGCTAAGGTCTTGCAATTAGGGTTCTACTGGACTTAATTGTTTCGAGACGCCTTCGTGTTTGTGAAAATGTATGATAGGTGCCAACGAACCGGAAACATCTCGAGGAGGAATGAGATGTCTCTTAATAGCATTCTTGAGGTTGAATTGTTTGATGTGTGGGGGATTGACTTCATGGGACCATTCCCGCCTTTTTTCTCTAATCAGTACATTTTGGTTGCAATGGATTATGTATCCAAATGGGTAGAAGCAGTAGCATTACCAACCAACGATGCTAAGGTGGTGATTGGATTGTTGAAGAAGTATATTTTCACATGGTATGGCACACCTCGGGCTATCATAAATGATGGTGGCAAACAGTTCTGCAATCGTCACTTTGAGGCACTACTAGCGAAGTATGGCGTTCGACACCGCATAGCCACACCTTACCATCCTCAGACCAGTGGGCAGGTTGAAGTATCTAATCGGGAACTAAAGAGAATACTTTAAGTCACAGTGAATTCATCTCGAAAAGATTGGTCTAAAAAGTTTGATGACGCCTTATAGGCCTACGGAACTGCCTTCAAAACACCGATAGGAATGTCTCCCTATCGCTTAGTTTTTGGGAAGGCATGTCATTTACCAGTTGAATTGGAGCATCAAGTCTATTGGGCAGTCAAAAGTCTGAATTTTGATTTGAAGGCAGCTGGTAAAAAGAGGTTACTTTAACTGAATGAAATGGATGAGTTTCGTCCGAAAGCTTATGAGAATGCTAAACTGTATAAGGAACGAACAAAAAAATGGCATGATTTACATATTCAATGAAGGAAGTTCAAAATTGGGCAATAGGTGTTACTTTACAATTCTAGACTCAAGTTGTTCCCAGGAAAGTTGAGGTCAAGATGGTCTAGTCCATATACAATTACACAGGTTTTTCCACACGGGGCTGTGGAAATAACTCATGAAAGCAAGGGGACCTTCAAGGTAAATGGATAGAGATTGAAGCATTATAGGAGATGTGATTTCTCCAATGACAAATCCACCGTCCACTTCAAGCCATCAAAATGACAACCATACGGTAAAGTCAAGCTATCGACTATAAACTAGCGCTTGTTGGGAGGCAATCCAATATTTCTTTCCTTTTATTTATTATGCTTTATGCATTAACTTAAGGATTTTTTTTAAATTTTTTTGCATTTTTGGTAGCTTTTAGGTCATCGATCACCTAGGTAGTTCACAAAATGTCTTTGCATGGTCACACAAATTCTAAATGTGTTTTGCACGCTTCCTGAGGTATAAAAATCATGCTTGGGATAATTGTGATCAAAATCACACATTTCGAGGCAAAAACGAGTTTTTCAGTACATCTCCCGAACCAACAAGTGATTTCATGTTTTAAAAGTGGTTTTGAAAATGATTTTATGGAGTACACACACCTCACGTCGTTTAAAAAGAGTTCTGACAAATTTTAGGGACGTTGGACGATCGAGGGGTATTATTAGTAAAAAGTTGGAATTTTGAGGAAAATTGACCAAATATAAGTTTTCGAGAGTTTAGTGCATTTTAAAAAAATTTCATGTTGTATACACTAATCATATCCCATTAAACTTGTTCGGCACGAAAAACGAGGTTTTAGAGTGTCGTGGTCGATCGAGGGCTGAAAAATGGAAAACAAGCAATTTTTGGACTTCTGGTAGTCCATGCGGTCGCGTGGGCTAACCAGAGCATCACTTGGCTCGAATTTTTGTTCCATGTGGTTGTATGGATTTGTACCATGCAGCCGCATGGTGTAAAAATTTTTTAAAAAATTGGCCGGGTTTTAAAACACCAAACCGGGACACCTACACTTCATTCCAGGTATTTCTTGCGTGTCTCTAGCACGACATCAAACCAAATCTGCCCACAATCATCTTGCACCTCCCACACACCGAACTCGACGCCACCAAGTTGACCATCTTCAATCTTTTACAGCATTACTTCATCTCCATCACTCGAATTTGACTTCAAGGTCTGCTACTTTCTTCTCAACCCTAGCACCTTCAACTCTTGTGGTAAGTTGCTCGATTTATATGTTTATTGTTTGAGGAGTTTGGGGAGCAGGTAGTTCATGGATTTGTGATGAGTTTGTTAGGTAAAACTTGGCTTTGATTCATGGAGAACACACCTTGCCTTCAACATGTTTGATGAATTGCCTATGTAAGGGAATATGTCCATTTTCAGGATTTTTTGCATTGGGGGCTGATTACACAAATAATGTGATGTTTCTTGTGTGTCATATAATGAGAAATTAGGGCAATTATCACACAAACATCACTTGCAACACTTAGGCACAGCCATTCCTAGGTTTCACATCTCACGACACCAACTTCAGCCACTGAGTTCTATATACAAACGACATCTGAATGCTCTACATTTTTGATATGTTGTAGTACACATTGCATACTTTCATATGCTCGAATGGTACTCCGAAAAATTTCCACTTTTCTCGACGGTGTCCGGGGTCGAACATGCCTAGTCGAACATGCAATATTTTGAAAATTTGACAACTTAGGTTCAAAATGGGTTATACATCACTTTGCTACACCTTATGTGTTCATACATGTGCATTTTTGCACATTTTAGTGCCCGTGGCTCGGTCATGTCACTCCATGTCACCTCATGTCACACCGTGCCTAGGTTCGCGTCATTCATGTCACCTAATTTGCCCATATGTTTCTATACCCATATGACATCCAAATGAACTGCATTTCGGATATGTGCTAGAGTAGATTGCTTACTTTCATATGCCCGGATGATGCTAGGAAAAAATTCGATTTTTCTCGATGGTGCCCATAGGTGAAAGTCCTTGGTCGAGCATGGGTGAAATTTTGAGAAATGCATACATTACACTTCTATTTGGGTTCTAAGCTAAATGTTGACATATTTTAATAATGTAACCCCCATTTTTCATGCATTCTCACAGATTATGGCATTATAACCTCACTTTTGACATCATGTGCATTTTTTTTACCTACATACGCGCTTTGAAGCAAGTTTGGGGGGCTCTATGTGCTTATCGTTCCATATCTATATATTTGCATCGCATTTGGTCGAATTCTTGACTTTGATTTTCGTAGGATACCGCCAAAGAGAACTTTTAAAGGGAAAGACAAGGTTGGCTCCACCTCCGGTACACGAGAGTCTGAGACAGGTTTCAAGAGATTTCTCAATTTCGAGACCACTACTCGATACTCCGACATCATAAGCCATTGGGCTATCATTCCCGAGAGACCGGTAAGACTCTCAGATTTCCCTGCTCAAGCGACCTTTATTCAGAACTGTGGATGGGAAGAATTGATAGAAAGTCCACAACCGATTTATGAAGGCCTCGCCCGCGAGTTCTATGCGAACTTCAACAATGATATTGATACACCGGGCTCTGCACTTCTATGTCAGACATGGGTGAGGGGACAGTGGATTATGTTTTTCCTAGAGGTGATTCACCAGTATTATCAGCTCACCTGGGACCATATGGTCCCTATCCCATTGAATTTCTACTGGCCCGAGGTAGCGGAGGTATTATTAGGGTGGGCGAATGCATGGCCATTACAGACTCCTGTGTGGCACTAGAATGAGCTCACACTGCCCATAGCCATTCTATGGCTATTCATGTGCCACAACATCGAGCCTACTTCCTACCGCACCACCTATACAGATCCCACAACAGGTTTTCTATATCATTTGGTTAGGGGGAACAAAATTGATCTTGCCACTTACATTTATAATCAGATACACATATTGGGTACATGGGCAGATTGTTGTTTCTCTTTGATATTTCTCAGTCTGATCAGTGGCACCTGCAGAGCTGCCGTCGTTACATCCTATTCGGGGAGCTTCCGGAGAAGCCGAGCCCATTTATCAAGCTTACTACGTGGAAGGCTCAGGAGCGAGCTCGGGTGGCGCAGGCACAGAGATGACAGCAGTAGGCTGTCCATGATGAGGAGGCACCTGAGGATGCTGATATGCCTTAGGCCGCAGCACCCACATCCACCAGCACCCGGCGAGGTTGACACACAGTTTTTGAGGCAGATGTTTGCCACGATGACAGGGTCAAGCCGGGTATACGAAACGTCCAGCAGGCATTTGGTGCTATGAGCACAGAGATGCAGAGAGTGAGCAAGTGAATGGACATCGCCCACGCTTTTGCGACGAGCTCAGATAGAGAGACCGTTGCATCTAGGAGGGTTGTCGAGGGGCTGAGTGACCGACTCAACTTATACTCAGGTCGGATGGTCACTCTCCAGCTACGTACTAGCACGATAGCTACAGAGTTGTGGGAGCAATCCGCTCTCCTTCGAGAGATTCTGGCCCGTCTACCACCTCCACCACCGGCAGATGATACAGCGGGACTAAGCTTCTTCCCACCGTCTTCACCAACACCACCGTATTGATCAGGGAAGTTTTTATTAACCTCCCATATTTTGTTTTGTATAAGCTTTGCCCTTCAAATTTTGTATTCAATCTTACACTTTACACATTGAGGGCAATGTTTTGTATAAGTTTGGGGAGGTGGTCGAATTTGTAGAACAAACTGAAGGATTCAATACTTGTATTGAATTATACATTGTTTATCCATTATTCATCGATATTAGTCTGGGTTGTTTGTTTATTTACTATTTTTGTGTGTTTGTTAAAAAAAATCATTTTTGACATTTTGTTTCAGTATTTGTTTAGTTAGTTCAATTTGTGTGCTTGTGTGGGTTTATTAGCCTCGCCAGCAATGATGTGAATAGTGGAATAGGTATGAACTATAGATAGTGGAAATGGTGCATGTCTAGATTAACCAATGCTTATTTATGTGATACTTGACATTTCTTGCGCACGAGACTCATGTTTGGCATGTTAAGTTGATGATTGAGTTCAATTTTTATAGGAGATTCGAACATGATAGGTTACACCTGAATTACCCCTACTATGCTTAAAGATTAGTTATTGCAAGGGAACATTGAGATGAGTGGGGATTCCATGCATGAAAACTGAGTTGTGTGGATTGTGTAGACCGATGAGACAAAAATGAGGTGAAAGTTTGAAATCAGGGGTTGGTTCTCGAAAAAGAGTCTAAAAAAATAGGGGCTTGCATAAATTTTTGTGAGGAAAACACTTTTTTCAAGCCTTTATGACTCGAGCAAGTAAGCCTGTAAGGGTGAATAAAAATATGGTGTCCTAAAATCAACTGATTTGGGAGTCATCGGCCTAAAGCTCGATACAGGGGTCATATAGAAAGCAAGAGGGAAAGAGTCAAAAGAAAAGAGAGAAAACACATTTCTCAAACCTTTATAACTTAAGCAAGTAAGCTTGTAAGGGTGAATACAAATCTGGTGCCCTAAAATCAACTGATTTGGTAATCATCGGCCTAAATACATGGGTTATATAAAAAGCAAATGAGAATGTGTTGAAACAAAGAAAAAGAATAGAGTGAGAAAAGTGTCCCATGACATTTAGTTGATAGAATTGTACATTTGATGTAAGGCAAGTAACTTGTTTAGTCTTAGAGGTTGAAACAATCAAATAAATAGGAGAATCTCTGCTTGTTGAAGTGTAAACTTGTGATTGTGAGTCCTATCCAAACTAAGAGAGGGTGAGAATTTAAGTTAACCAAATTTCAAGTCACACCTCGGGATAAGTGAGTAAAAGATCAAGTTTGGGGGGTGTGTATCTCTCCAGCGAAGAAAGGAAAAATTTGATTACTATAGGTCGGGATTTGAATCTATCAGAAACTGAGCATGTTTGCATGAGTATACACATACACACACGTCAGGTTGCATATGGTGAGTTGGGGTTGATTTGATTTTGCACTGTTGATACTGTTCCCTATGTTATTATTGAAGTCCAATTCTAAGACACGGCAGGTTGTTAAGCCATGTTTTGTTTAGAGTTAAGTCACCATCTTGTTTGAGGACAAACAATAGTTCAAGTTTGGAGGGTTTGATAAGTGCGTTTTACACACTTATTTAGATCACAAAACATGGACAATTGATTGTAATTATGTTGAAATATGTCTTAATTCTATGTAAATTGTGTTTGCAAGACTATATTGATGGAAATAATGAGAAGTGAGTGAAAACAAGCAAGAAATGACCAAAATGGAAGAAAGCCAAAGTTCAAAGACTAAGATGAAATTATTCGAAAGTCGACTCGAAACATAAATCAAGAACGAAAATGAATTAAGTATGAGATTGACGAAGGCAAAGACTGTTAGAGGAAAGAGAATGAAGAAAAGAAGTCAAAATGAGGAAGAACGGAGTTCAAGGACCAAAATGACACAACTTGGAAGTTGATTGTACCATACGATCGCATGGCTTCTCCTGAAAGCAACTTGAGCCACAGTATTTGAACCATGAGGTCGCATGGTTTATAACCATGCGGCCGCATGGTATATTTTCGCGAGAAAATTTCTGGTTTCCGTTTTTAGCTTAAACTCTTATGGAAACCAATCTTAGACGACTTTTTAAACCCTAGACTCGACAGAAAAAGGGGGCTACGTACTTTTAGAGATTATTTTGACATTGGAGAGCAAGAACACAAGGAATAACGTGAAGATTCATCAAGCACTTCAAGGAATTAATTGAATATCTACTCGGGTGATGATGTTTCTTCATTTATTCTTTTGTTTTTCTTTCTTTAGCATATTAGGCTAGTTTTTCTTATACTAGGAGATCGATGAACCTTGTAACATGATGTTTTAATCTTTAGTTTTATATTTTTGACATTAAAAAGACATTTTTGGATGTTCGAACGATTTATACGTATTTGTTCCATATAATTACTATGCCCGCGTTAATTATATGAATGTAGTGATCTGTTTTATGCATTCGAAAGAAGAGAAATAGATTCGACGTAGTATAAATTGTCATAGGGTCCGATAGGGGATAGAAATATACCGCTATGCTCTATGTGAATTTTAAGTGTTTATAAAAGCTAATGCGTTCTTTTATGTTTGTATTCGTCATAGAAATATAGTCGGATCGCATGATAGAATAGGTTTAACATTACTCGAAAGAGATTGTTAAATTCAATAGGAACATTGATTCTTCAATATTTAATCGTGTTGTCAAATTGTAAAACTAGGATTTAAATGGATTGTTGCATGGGGATTCGTGATCGTAGTGCGTTTTTTCTCTTATTAACTTAATCAATTTGCATTTGGCTTTCATATTGCATTCTAGTATAATTTGCATTTAGTTTAGCCAAATCATCCATAGTAGTTTTCATAATTTAGTTTGGCTAGCATTTAGTATAAAACTCATTAAAAACTCATCTAGTTTCGGTTAAGGTCGAGATAATTAGCATTAAACTACTCAATCTCTGTGGGATCGACAATCTGGACTCTAAAAGTCCACTTTATTACTTGTAACGAACCGTACACTTGCGGTGGTTTTAAATTGAACGGTATTTTCTTGAACAGACCGCATAGAGGTCACCCGAGAGCAAGAAAGGCCAAATTTGATTGAACCATACGTCCACATAGAAATGAACCATGCAGTCGCATAGTTATATTCTGGGAAGAATTTTCCTATTTTTGGCGAGATTCCTTATTTCCTTATAATTCTTATTCTATATATTACCATGTTGAGGATATTATTTCCGATTTTTCTTGGTTTTCTAGCTTTAGTATAAACACTTTTCATTATTCAATGTATTGGAATATTTTGACAATTTATCAATTAAACTGAGGCTATTTTGCTTTTCAATCTTGTTCTTCTTAGAACTTTTCGAACTTATCAAGTTAATCTTGTGGAGTTCAACACAGAGTGAAGATCAATGGTTTTTTAATCAAGAGGTCATTCAAACTTTCGTTTTTGTTTGGTTGCTTGGTTCAACATCCAAACTCTAAACCGGGTTATCTTAGGATTTTCTTGGGATTGCCAATCTTGTTGTGGGGTTGCGTAGTGTTCCTTGCTACGTGGTTCTTAGTTGGTATCAGAGCTTGGCTCCAAAATAATCAAAGTTATATCTTTAATTGTTATTGAGTCTTGTTTTCTTTTCCTTTCATTGTTCTTCGTATTCTTGTGTCCAGTAATAGTTTTGAGTCTTTGATCCAAAAATTCCAAAAAAAAATTCAAAAGTTGTTTCTGAACTATTTAAAAGTCCAAATTAAGTTTCGTTTGTTTTGCAGATTTTCTATTCAAATTCCCAAGTGAAAAAAAAATCCAAAAATTCAAAAAAGAAATTATTATTATTATTTACGAAAATTTTCAGTAGTATTCAATTTTCAATTTTTGTGTCAAACTAGAAAAAAATCAATTCAACCCCTTCATTTTCTTGTTCTTGTCTTGAGTCTTTCTTCATCTTTTTTCTTTTATCAATTCGTGATCAATCTCAGTTGGATCCACGGTAATATATTTTGTGAGTTTACATTGTTCTTTGAAGATACTTGGGCGAAAGTATTGAGTGGTAAAAGGCAAGAGTGGTGAGATTATTAGAGGAAAAAGCCAATATTCGAGGATACACGAGTGGTCATCTTGTGAGGTTGAAATTCTATAGAAATAGGATGTCGGATATAGAAGGATCAAATTTAGTCAGGCAACCAAATCAAATCAACATGGTAGAAGAGATAATAAGGCAGTTTGAGAGGGTGCTTGGGAATGTGAGTAAAATGCTTGATAGGTTGGATACATCGGTGGCAAATCTTCATAGGGGACAATCAAATGCAAGGAGACCGGGTAGGAGAGAGCCTATGATGGATTTACATGATGAAAATGAGTTTGGTAGTTATTGGGATGAGGTTGCATCGATGGTTGTTGAAATGGGTGGGATAAGAAATAGAGGAGGTAGACTTGAACGAAATAGTAGGAATAACTTTGGAGATGAATTAGATGAAAATATGGGGAATATAAAAATGTCAATTCCACCGTTCAAGGGAAGGAATAATCCGGAGGCATATCTTGAGTCGGAGAAAAAGGTAGAATTGATCTTTGAGTGCCATAACTATTCGGAGGAGAAAAAGGTAAAAATGGCGGTCCTTGAATTCACCGATTATGCTATAACTTGGTGGGATCAAGTGATTACATCTAGGATGAGGAATTGGGAATGTTCGGCTAGTACTTGGGATGAGTTGAAGAATATTATGCGGAAAAGGTTCGTTCCTAGTCACTATCATAGGAAGTTGCTTCGAAGATTGCAAGGATTATATCAAGGGTCGAAAAGTGTGGAAGATTATCATAAAGAGGTGGAAATTTTAATGATCAGGGCGAATGTGGAATAGGATCGGGAAGCCACCATGACTCGTTTCTTGAATGGGTTGAACAGGGATATTGCTAATGTTGGGGAATTATAGCGTTATGTGGAGATTGAAGATATGTTGCATGTGGCGATGAAAGTTGAGAAACAGTTGGTAATGGCCCAGACCTTGCGCCCAAGCCGCTAGAACATACATTTGCCCAATTGGTACTAGGATTCCTCTTAAGTCAACCATATGATGGAGGTCTTGAGTTCGAATCTGGGGAACGCGAAGAAATTCGTGAGGGGCAAGTGGGCACAGGCTCACCAAAAGCGAACAGTACGTATGTTCTGGCGGCTTGGGCACAAGGTCCAGGTCGTTACACAGTTGAAGAGGAAGGGGAACCTAGGCAACCATTGGGTACTTCGGGTTCTAATCCAAATTGGTAATCAAGGTGGGATAACAAAGGAGATGTAGTTGCTTCGAAAAGAAGAAATGAAATGTCGAAGGGGGAAGATGAAAGTGCTAGCAGATCAACACCAAAAGTAGAGCCACAGCCAACCAAAAATTGGGATATCAATTGCTTCAAGTGCTTGGAGTCAGGACACATCGCTTCTCAATGTCCAAACAAAAGGACAATGATCATGCGCAATGGGAGGTGGTGAGTGACAGTGAGGATGAATTTGAAGGCATGCCTGCGTTGGAAGAGGTTATTGATCATGGAGACACATTGGAGTTTGCTGTTGGAGAGTTACTGGTCACGAGTCAAGTTCTCAATACTCAAATCAAAATAGATGACTTGGATCAGCAGCGGGAAAACATATTCCATACACGATGTCACGTCAACGATAAGGTATGTAGTGATAATTGATGGGGTAGTTGCACGAATGTAGACAACACTTGTAGAAAAATTGGGAACTCTTTTAAAACACCCTAGTCCCTATAGGTTACAATAGCTAAGTGAATGTGAGAAAATTAAGGTGAATAAGAAGGTGTTGATTAATTTTCAATTTGTAGCTATCGGGATGGAATTATGTGTGATATGGTACCCATGCATGTGGGACATATTTTATTGGGTCGACCATGGCAATATGATAGGAAAGTCATTCATGATGGGTACGAGAATCAATATAGATGGGAGGTCCATTACCCTTGTGCCATTAACACCGGCACAAGTGTATGAAGACCAAATCAAATTGAAAAATGAGGAAGAGAGAATATTGAAAGAGCTAGAAAAGGTGAGAGAAAAAGAGACTGGAGCCACATGAGAGAAAAGAAAGAGAGGTGTTCGAGAGGAGAGAAAAGCCGAAAACGAATTTCTTTGCAAAGGGATGTGAGTTGAAAAAAGCGATAGATGAGAAAAGGCAAGTGATTTTGTTGGTCTATAAGGAGTCATTCCTCAAATTTGAGGAACCTAACCCATTCTTCCCCAGTTTAGCTAAATCTTTGTTGTAGGAATTTGAAGACATATTTCCGGAGGATGTGCCTAGTGGCTTACCGCTCATTCGAGGCATTGAGCACTAGATTTATTTTGTTCCTGGAGTTGTCATTCCAAACTGACCAGCTTATCGAAGTAACCTCGAGGAGACAAAGGAACTTCAAAGGCAAGTAGATGAGTTGATGAGCAAGGGTATGTGCAGGAGAGTATGAGTCCATGTGCCATTTCGTGCTACTTGTGCCTAAAGAAAGATGGAACTTAGAGAATGTGCGTGGATTGTAGAGTCATCAACAACATAATGGTAAAGTATCATCATCCTATCCCTAGGTTAGATGATACGTTGGATGAATTGTATAGTGCTTGCATATTTAGTAAAATTGATCTTAAAAGTGGATACCACCAAATTCAAATAAGGAAAGGTGATGAGTGGAAAACTGCTTTTAAATTAAATATGGCTTGTATGAGTGGTTAGTAATGCCATTTGGACTCACTAATGTACCGATCACTTTCATGCGGTTGATGAATCATGTTTTACGTGCTTTTATAGGTAAATTTGATGTTGTGTATTTTGATAACATCTTAGTTTATAGCAAGGACCTTAATGAGCATGTAGAACACCTTAGGAGTGTACTTGCAGTCTTGAGAAATGAACAACTTTATGCTAATTTCAAGAAATGTACGTTTTGCATGGAAAAAATGTTTTCTTAGAATTTATAGTGGGTGCAATGTGGTAGAAGTAGATGAAGAGAAGATCAAAGCTATTAAAGAATGGTCGACACCTAAAAGCATAGCTGAAGTTAGGAGTTTTCATGGTTTGGCTAGTTTTTATAGACATTTTGTGAAAGACTTTAGGACAATCACTACACCACTAACTGAAATTGTTAAAAATAGTGTGGGATTTCATTGTGAAGATGAGCAAGAGCACGCATTTAATGCAATTAAGGATAGGTGTGTAAGGCACCTGTTTTAGCACTTCCTAACTTTTATAAAACTTTTGAAATTGAGTGTGATGCATCAGAAATGGTATGGGAGTAGTCTTAATGCATGATAGAAGTGAAAAGTTTAGTGGAGCAGAGCTCAATTATCCCACATATGATAAGGAGCTATATTCACTTGTTCGAGCCGAAGATATGGCAGCACTACTTGTGGCCTAAGGAGTTTGTGATACACACATACTATGAATCATTGAAGCATCTGCAAGGTCAAGGTAAGCTAAACAAAAGGCACGTAAGGTGGATGGGGTTTGTAGAGACATTCCCTTCTGTCATCTGGTATAAGCAATGTAAGAAAAATGTGGTGGTGGACGCATTATCTCGAAGGTATGCGATGATGCTAACTTCTCTTGGTTCTAAATTGCTTGGTTTTGAATATATTAAGGACGTGTATGCTAGTGATTTAGATTTTTCGGATATTTATTCATCATGTAATAAAGGTGCTATAGGTAAATTTTTTAAGTAGGATGGATATTTGTTTCGGGAAAATAGATTGTGTATTCCTAATTTTTCAATGCATGAATTGTTAGTAAGAGAAGCACATGGTGGTGGATTGATGGGTCATTTTGGGGTTAAAAAGACTTTAGATATGTTAGGGGAACATTTTTATTGGCCTAAGATGAAAAGTGACGTTGAGAGAATATGTAGTCGATGCATAACTTGTAAGCAGGCTAAATCTAAGGTTTTACCTTAAGGTTTGTATACACCGTTACCTACACCTAGTGAACCATGGGTTGATATTTTGTTGGATTTTGTTTTGGGTTTACCTAGGACCAAGAAGGGATGATATTCAATTTTGTGGTGGTAGATAAGTTTAGGAAAATAGCACACTTCATTGTATGTCACAAAACCGATGATGCTACTAACATAGCTGAGTTATTCTTTAGGGAGATTGTGCGTTTATATGGGGTACCTAGGACTATAGTGTTGGATCGGGATATTAAGTTTCTAAGTCATTTTTGGCAGGTTTTGTGGGGTAAGTTAGGCACTAAGCTTATGTTTTCCACAACTTGTGACGCACAAACCGATGGTCAAACTGAGGTAGTGAATAGGACAATGACAACTTTTGTGCACTGCAGTAAATAAAAATTTGAAAAGTTGGAAGGAATGTTTACCTCTCATAGAGTTTGCATATAATAGGGCCACGCATTCTACTACTTCTTTTTCACCATTTGAAATTGTTTATGGTTTTAATCCATTGACACCTTTGGATTTAATACCTTCACTTGTGAATGAATGAGGTAGATGGTAAAAGAAACGCTGAGTTGATGAAGCCACTCTATGAAAAGGTAAGGTTTCAAATTGAAAATAAAAACAAACACTTCGCATCGCAAGTAAGAAAATAAGGGCAAGAGACGCATAACGTTTGAACCTGGAGATTGGGTCTGGGTACATTTCATAAAGGAGTGCTTTCAAAAACAACGGAAGTCAAAGTTGCAGCCACGAGAGGATGGTCCATTTCAAGTTTTGGAGAAGGTCAACGACAATGCATACAAAGTGGATCTTCCCGGTGAGTATAATGTTTCAGCAACTTTTAATGTGTCTGATCTCTCTCTTTTCGATGTAGGTACATATTCGAGGTCGAATCCTTTTGAAGAGGGAGGGGATGATATGATCCTGGAGTCAAGCCCGACACAATTGAGCCCATGATGAGACCCGTTGATTATCGAAGGAGGACCGATGACGTGATCAAGGAAAAAATGGGTAAATCAAGCAATGAGATTACTTGTGCATTAAACAATTGATGACATCATGATCCACACGAGAAAAAAGACAAGTTTAATGTTTGGGTCGAGGTCGGAAACCAATTGGATCAATGTGATACAATGAGCAAAAGAAGACGTCCAGCCGACAACTATGCGGCAGCATAGTTGTCCAAACCATGGGACTGCATGGAGGTCACCCAAGAGCAAGAATGCCGAATTTGATTGAACCACGGAGCCGCAACCATGTGGCCATTTTCCTATTTTTGCCGAGATTTTTTATTTCCTTATAATTCTTATCTTAGTGATATTTTACCATGTTGAGGATATTATTTCCGGTTTTTCTAGGTTTTCTAGCTTTAGTATAAGTATTTTTCACTATTCAATGTATTGGAACCTTTTGACAATTTATCAATTAAAGTGATGCTATTTTGCTTTTCAATCTTGTTCTTCTTAGAACTTTGCGAACTTATCAAGTTAATCTTGTGGCGTTCAATACGAAGTGAAGATCACGGATTTTGTAATCAAGAGGTCATTCAAACTTCGTTTTTATTTGGTTGTTTGGTTCAACATTCTTGGTTGAACTCTAAAATAGGTTATCTTTGGGCTTTCTTGGGATCGTCAATCTTGTTGCAGGGTTGCGTAGTGTTCATTGCTACGTGGTTCTTATCATTCCTTCATTGGCCTAAGACAGTATCTACAGCATAATAACTCACATCATACATCATTTCAAATGGTAATGTCTAGTCAGATGGTTGTATTATTGGTGCTGAGGTTAGTTTGCTAATCAGTGTTTCAAACGCCTCTTGGCAAACTGGGGTCCATTCAAAAATGACATCTTTGTTTAGGAGATTACATGATGGTCTAGATATAGCTAAAAAGTTCTGTATAAACCTCCTATAAAAACCTGCATGACCTAGGAATGATCTGATGTCTCTCACTATCTTAGGTGTGGACAATTTAGAGATCAGTTCAATTTTGGACTTGTCAACCTTTATCCTCTTAGAAGAAATTACATGTCCCAGGACAATTCCCGAAAGTACCATGAAATGACACTTTTCCCCATTCAACACTAACCCTTTTTCCTTACATCGGGTTAAAACTCGTTTTAAATTTAACAAGCATGCATTAAATGAAGTTTCAAAAATAGTCAGGTCATCCATGAATACTTCCATGCAATTCTCCATAAGGTCACTGAATATGCCGGTCATGCATATCTGAAGTGTGGCCGGAGCGTTACAAAATACAAATGGCATCCTACAAAATGCACAAGTGCTAAAAGGACAAGTAAATGTGGTTTTTTCCTAGTCTTCTAAGGTAATTTCAATTTGATAATAACTAAAGTAACCATCCAGAAGATAGTAAAAGGGATTTCACTATGTTGACCAACAGATCTCAGGGAAGGCTTGAGAGCTTGGGGAAAAGGCACTTTAGCTAGAGTTTCTACTATCTCTTCATCTCATCTGGCTTACTTTAGCTCCTCTCATCTGGCTTACTAGGCTCCTTTTCATTTTCTTTAGGTTTGGGGATTGGTTCTATAACCTTCGTTGATCGAGTGGTTATTGTAACGCCCCAACCCCTAGTGGACCGGAATGCTACTTACTTTACTTAACTTAACCGGTGGTTTAGTAACAAGTGTACATATCTTAGCGGAAGTTTAGATCTTAACAAACATTCTTTTTGAAAGATATTGGATTAAATAACTTTATAACTTTCCAAAATCACGAAATATAATTTATTTGATGAAATCATGACTTGTTCAAGATACTCAAAAGAAATAACGTTGGAAATAACATTTGAAACATTAAAGACTTTAAATCTAAATCACTTGTTCACCGGGTTCCCATAGGCTTATTGCATCTCCTTCCATCTCTTCCATCATCCAACCCGGTGCATCAACATTTAATCTGTAGATATAGGGTAGAAACCCGTGAGTTGAAAACTCAATAGGCGTCATAGGTGCAATCGTGATTAAGTTAAGCATTTCATAACAATTAAAATTAGAACTTCCATAAAACATGCCGTACCCAGAGGTACCATTTGACATGAAAATGTATGCCGTACCAACGGAACCATTTGACATGAAAGGTGCATGCCGAACCGAAGATACCATTTGACACACAACATTAACCTTTAAATGTATGCCGCACCGACGGAACCATTTGACATGAAAGGCACATGCCGAACCGACGATACCATTTGACACACAACATTAGCCTTTAACATATAACATTACTTGCTAGAAATTATAACTTAAACACGTATAACAACTTTATGCACCTCTACCTACCTTGATTTGATGCTTGACGAACTTTGAAAAGAACTTTGAAAAATTTTGGATGAACTTCAAAACTTTGACGAAGCTTGGACGTTTGGACCTTCCTTTGTTGTTTGAAAACCTTTTGAAACCACAAAAACCTTCTTGCAGAATATTTTTGCCCACACTTAAAACTTCTGGAAAACACTTTGAAAAACCACCTTCCTTTTCTCTCCCAAACTCTCTATTTTTTCTCTCAATTTTTGAAAGCAAATTGAAAGTGCTTTTGGTGTGAAAAATCAAATGAGTGAAGAGGGTATTTATAGGTGAGGTTTGGGGCGGGTGAAAGGTCATATTAAATAGGGTAATTAAGTAGTGCAAGTAGTGGCCATTAATTCAAAAAAATCGTGGGTTTTCTGCTTTTCCGGTTGACCGGTTAGTTGCTCCGGTCGACTGGTTGTCCGGTTGGCATTGCACAGCTTTTGGTATTTCAATCATAACCTTTTCTTCCGATATCCGATTGAAGTGATTCAAAGTGTGTTGGAAAGATAACTCAAAGAGCTACAACTTTTATTCAGATATCATTTTCAAATTCGAATGTTTTCTATATCGAAAATGGATCTCAAAGGAGACTAAAAATATTTGAAGTATAATTTTAACCATAAAATGAAATACTTTGCATTCCGTCCAATCTTCATCAAATCGTTTTTAAGAAAATACTTTATAAACATCATTTTACCTTTAAACATGTATTGGACTATCTTTTGGGCTTATATTTCCTTTATTGGGCCTAATGTGAAATTAATCACACAATTATGGGCCTAGCTTTATAGAAAGATTTGGGCCTCTACATCCCTTCCCCCTTATATAAATTTCGTCCTCGAAATTTACCTTACAATTGGGCAAGGAGTGCGGGATACTTGACTTTAACTTCTTCTTCCTTTTCCCACGTAGCTTCTTCCCTTCCGTGGTTATTCCACTGTATCTTAACCAGTTGAATATCTTTATTCCTTAGCTTATGCACTTTTCGATCCAGTATCTTAATTGGTGATTCCTCATAAGATAAATCCTTTTGTACTTCTAGGGTCTGATAACTTATCACATGATTAGGATCGTGAACGTATTTCTTTATCATTGATACGTGGACCACATTGTGTACCGCTGACAATTCAGGTGGCAAAGCTAATCGGTAAGCCACGTTCCCAACCTTATCAAGTATCTCGAAAGGTCCAATATACCTGGGTCGTAGCTTGCCTTTCTTTCCAAATCTAAGTACACCTTTCATTGGTGCTACCTTTAGAAAGACTTTGTCTCCCACTTGAAACTCTAAATCTTTTCTTCTCGTGTCAGCATAGCTCTTCTGCCGATCCTGTGCTGCCTTTATCCTTGCTCGGATCAGATCGATCGCTTCAACTGTCCTTTCAACTATTTCTGGTCCCAAAATTCTCTTCTCCCCTACTTCGTCCCAATGAATAGGGGATCTACATCTTCTTCCATAGAGAGCTTCATACGGTGCCATTCCAATAGTTGTTTGAAAACTATTGTTATACGCAAATTCTACTAGGGGTAAGTATGACTCCCAACTACCACCTAGATCCAAAACACATGCTCTCAACATGTCCTCTAAAGTCTGGATGGTCCTTTCAGACTGTCCGTCAGACTGCGGGTGATATGCTGTACTGAAATTCAGCTTCGTTCCCATAGCTGCTTGTAGGCTTTTCCAGAATTTAGATGTAAACCTTGGGTCTCTATCAGACACAATAGACACAGGTACACCGTGTATCCTTTACTATTTCTTTTATGTACAATTGTGCCAACTTGTCCATACTGAAAGTCATTTTCATTGGAAGAAAATGAGCTGCCTTCGTCAATCGGTCTACTATAACCCATATAGCATTGTGTCCTTTTGCTGACTTGGGAAAACCAACCACAAAATCCATTGTGATGTTTTCCCATTTCCATTCAGGTATCTCTAAAGGATTCAGCAATCCTGCTGGTCTTTGGTGTTCCGCCTTAACCTGCTGACATACTATGCATTTATGCACGTACAGTCCGATACTCCTTTTCATGTTTCTCCACCAGAATGTATCACGAAGGTCTCGATACATTTTCGTACCACCGGGATGTGCGGTGTACGGGGTGCAATGAGCTTCTTTTAATATCTCGTTCCTCAAATCCTCATTCTTAGGCACGCAGATTCTTCCTTTAAACATCAGTGCTTGGTCTGCGGCTATTCCAAAATCTTTCCTCTTATCTGTTCCAAATTCTTCCTTGATCTTCATCAAGAACAGGTCATTACCTTGTGCTTCTATAATTCGCTCTCGAAGAGTAGGTCGAATTGTCAAAGGTGCTAATTTCCCTGTGACTTGTCTTGGTGTGGTAACCACCTCAATCTTCATTCTTTCCAAGTCCTTGTCTAACTCCATTTGACAAGTGAGTAGTGACGTCAACTGTCCCGTCAATTTCCTACTCAAGGCGTCGGCCACCACATTTGCCTTACCTGGATGGTAGTGAATGGTACAGTCGTAATCATTCACTAACTCTAACCATCGTCTCTGTCTCATGTTTAGTTCCTTCTGTGTGAAGAAATATTTTAAGCTCTTATGATCCGTATAAATTTCACACTTACTTCCGTACAAGTAGTGTCGCCATATTTTCAATGCGTGTACTACCGCTGCAAGCTCTAAATCATGCGTCGGGTAGTTCTGCTCATGCTTCTTCAATTACCTTGAAGCGTAGGCTACTACCTTTCCATTCCGCATCAGTACACATCCTAGCCCTTGCTTGGACGCATCACTGTATATAACAAACCCTTCTGTTCCCTCAGGTATTGTTAACACAGGCGCAGATATCAGCCTCTGCTTAAGTTCTTGAAAACTCTTCTCACAGATATCCGTCCATTGAAATTTGACTCCCTTTCTCGTAAGTTGCGTCATTGGGCCAGCTATCTTGGAAAATCCTTCAATAAACCTTCGATAATACCCGGCCAATCCTAGAAAGCTCCGTACTTCACCAGCATTAGTCGGTGCCTTCCAGTTAGTTACTGCTTCCACTTTTGCTGGATCTACTTCAATCCCTTGGGCAGTGACTACATGTCCAAGAAATCCAACTCGTTCAAGCCAGAATTCACACTTTTTGAATTTGGCATAAAGTTTCTCCTTGCGTAGTACCTCTAGGGCTACTCTTAGATGCTCTTCATGTTGCTCCTTACTCTTGGAGTATATCAAAATGTCGTCAATAAAGACTATGATAAATTGATCTAAATACTGATGAAATACTCGATTCATCAGATCCATGAATATTGCTGGTGCATTGGTTAATCCAAATGGCATCACCATAAACTCGTAGTGTCCATAACGAGTCCTGAAAGCTGTCTTAGGTATATCCTCTGTTCACTTTTAATTGATGGTACCCGGATCGTAAATCGATCTTGGAAAATACCTTAGCTCCTTTCAGTTGATCTAACAGATCCTCGATTCTAGGGAGTGGGTACTTATTCTTGATGGTTAATCGATTCAACTCCCTGTAATCGATACACATCCTCATGCTTCCATCTTTCTTCTTCACGAACAACACTGGCGCACCCCATGGAGATACGCTGGATCGTACGAATCCCATATCAAGGAGTTCCTGTATTTGCTTCCTTAACTCTTGTAGTTCCTTCGGAGCCATTCTATATGGGGCTTTCGACATTGGTGCCGCTCCAGGAATTAGCTCTATGGTGAATTCCACTTGCCTATCTGGTGGAATACCAGATAGCTCTTCTGGAAACACATCTTTGAACTCCCGTACTACTGGTACGTCCTCAATCTTTACTGTCTCATGTTTCCCTCCTAGGATATTTACCAAATATCCTTGACAAACTCCTTTTCTCAACATCTTCTCAGCTTGTAAAGCCGATACTAGTCGAATAAAAGGTTTCGTCTTGATTCCAAAGAAAGAAAATGGTTCCTCTCCTTGTTTCTGAAATAATATTTCATTTTCCTTACATCGGATGGTGGCATAATTACTACCCAACCAATCCATGCCTAGTATTACATCGAAGTCATTCATCTCTATCATGTATAAGTCTGCTTCCATAGGTTTTCCCTCAACTTCAATACTAACAGATTTGGCTATCTTATCAGTACTCAAAGGGTTACCTGTAGGGATACTAACTTCTAATATACCTTCCGATTTATCACAGGTAATACTAGACCTAGCCATAAAAATCGTCGATGCAAAGGAGTGCGTAGCTCCTGAATCAAACAGTACATAAGCAGGCATATTGGCTATCAATAAAGTACCTGCTATAACGTTCGAGTTCTCCTCTGCTTCCTTTTGAGTCAGTGCAAAAACTCGTGCTTTCCCCTTCTGATCTTGATCCTTGCTGTCATCCTTTTTCGGTGCAGACATAGGACAATCCCTGATGATATGTCCTGATTTTCCGCATCGGTAACAAACATTCTTCCCTTGCAGACATTCGCCACGATGCATCCTTCCACACTTAGCACATGGCGCAATGACTGGCACTATGCTCTTATTGGCATTGGCTCCGCCATTAGCCCTCTTGTTCTGCCATTTGCTTTTTCCTTTATCTTGGTCGTTCCACCTTCGTTTCCTGAACTGCCCTTTATCCTGTCGGTTGTCCAATTGAACCGATTTCTCCGCATTGGCCTTCTGATACCAGATTGCATGAGCTCGTTCCAACATTCCACGGTAAGACGTGAAATCGTGGGACATAAGGATCATACTCATGTCCGAGTTCAGCCCTTGCCCGAACCTTCGTATTTTCTTAGGCTCCGTGTCTACCAAATGTGTAGCATACCTTGAGAGTTGGTCAAACTTCCGTTCATACTCCATCAAGGTCATGGTTCCCTGTTTGAGTTGAAGAAATTCGCCCTCCTTGAAATCCCTTAGAGATTGGGGAAAGTACTTATCCATCACTTCTTCCTTGAACTGTTCCCATGTTAGCGCCAATTGTTGCTCCGGAGTCCTAGTTCGAGACATTGATTCCCACCAATGACTTGCATCACCGGAGAACATAAACTCAGCACACTGGACTTTTTGAGCGTCCGTGCACCCTATCAATCGGAATATTCTCTCCAACTTGCGAAGCCACTCCTCGACTGCAAGTGGATCAGTTGCTCCATTGAAAGTAGGGGGCTTGTGCCTTCGAAATTGCTCGACCACTGAAGCATGGGTTTGAAGAGCATTAGGAGCTGGTGCTAGGGGTTGAGCTTGGTTCGGGTTCTGTCTGCCTAGGTCTTGGACTGCTTGGAGGAGATCTGTTATCAAGTTGTTCTGGTTGGCTCGCGACATTTTCCTACAAATAAGATGTAAGGTTTCTTATTAACTTCTTTTTTTTATAAGGAAGAAAGATAAGATCTTTATTTCTCATACTTCTTGAAATCAGGATACATCATAGTTTGATAAACATAGCATGAAAGAAGACATCATAAGGAAATGGGAATATCTAGATCTCTAATCCCTATGAGTTTTACGAAGCTTCCTTGGTGGAGCTTCATCTTCGGAAGAATCTTCCGCCTCAGGCTCGGACTCTATATCTATCACCACTTGTGGTTCTAGTTCAGGCTCCTGCTCCTCCTCGGGTTCCTCTTCAGGGTCTTCTTCCTCAGCCACAGGTTCTTCCTCAGGCTCCTCATGGATTACATCATCCCATAAGTCTATCAGGGCATGGCAATATCTCTCGAACTCGAACAAGTTTGGGTTGCCTTCTAACATCTCATCTCTAACTGTGACTCCCATATCTCCCCATTGAGGTGGGAGAGAATGTATTAGGTTATTTATGGCTTCAATATGGGTGATCTCCATACCAGCATTAACCGCCCTCATGCATCGTTCATAGATGTCATGTACATGATCGCTAAGCGGTCGGTTAGGATCCGTTACATAGTTCTCATAAGCATGGATAGCAATTCTACGGTTTAAATCTGCCCTATAAGCCCTAGCCGTAGTCTTCCTTGCCGTTTGTAAATATCTAACCATTCTGTCACATAAATGCTCAATTATGCCTTTTATCATATAACATCATAACATACATTTCCTTTATGCCCATAACTTTAAGTTTTAGCCCAAGTCCAATACATATCTTTGAAACAACACATTTAACTTTAACATAAACATATACTTGAAAATGTGTCATAACTTATCAAAGCATCAAATCATAACTTCCATAAATATAACTTCCATAACTTTAAACTTTGCACATACCTGGGCTGTAGGATGAGATTCAATGGATGAATGCAATATGCCATGGAATACCTTAAACTTTCAATTTTTGTTTTTTTATTTTGAAAACATACTTGGTCTACAGAACCGGTTTAAAAACCATTGCTCTGATACCACGCTGTAACGCCCCAACCCCTAGTGGACCGGAATGCTACTTACTTTACTTAACTTAACCGGTGGTTTAGTAACAAGTGTACATATCTTAGCGGAAGCTTAGATCTTAACAAACATTCTTTTTGAAAGATATTGGATTAAATAACTTTATAACTTTCCAAAATCACGAAATATAATTTATTTGATGAAATCATGACTTGTTCAAGATACTCAAAAGAAATAACGTTGGAAATAACATTTGAAACTTTAAAGACTTTAAATCTAAATCACTTGTTCACCGGGTTCCCATAGGCTTATTGCATCTCCTTCCATCTCTTCCATCATCCAACCCGGTGCATCAACATTTAATCTGTAGATATAGGGTAGAAACCCGTGAGTTGAAAACTCAATAGGCGTCATAGGTGCAATCGTGATTAAGTTAAGCATTTCATAACAATTACATTAGAACTTCCATAAAACATGCCGTACCCAGAGGTACCATTTGACATGAAAATGTATGCCGTACCAACGGAACCATTTGACATGAAAGGTGCATGCCGAACCGAAGATACCATTTGACACACAACATTAACCTTTAAATGTATGCCGCACCGACGGAACCATTTGACATGAAAGGCACATGCCGAACCGACGATACCATTTGACACACAACATTAGCCTTTAACATATAACATTACTTGCTAGAAATTATAACTTAAACACGTATAACAACTTTATGCACCTCTACCTACCTTGATTTGATGCTTGACGAACTTTGAAAAGAACTTTGAAAAATTTTGGATGAACTTCAAAACTTTGACGAAGCTTGGACGTTTGGACCTTCCTTTGTTGTTTGAAAACCTTTTGAAACCACAAAAACCTTCTTGCAGAATATTTTTGCCCACACTTAAAACTTCTGGAAAACACTTTGAAAAACCACCTTCCTTTTCTCTCCCAAACTCTCTATTTTTCTCTCAATTTTTGAAAGCAAATTGAAAGTGCTTTTGGTGTGAAAAATCAAATGAGTGAAGAGGGTATTTATAGGTGAGGTTTGGGGCGGGTGAAAGGTCATATTAAATAGGGTAATTAAGTAGTGCAAGTAGTGGCCATTAATTCAAAAAAATCGTGGGTTTTCTGCTTTTCCGGTTGACCGGTTAGTTGCTCCGGTCGACTGGTTGTCCGGTTGGCATTGCACAGCTTTTGGTATTTCAATCATAACTTTTTCTTCCGATATCCGATTGAAGTGATTCAAAGTGTGTTGGAAAGATAACTCAAAGAGATACAACTTTTATTCAGATATCATTTTCAAATTAGAATGTTTTCTATATCGAAAATGGATCTCAAAGGAGACTAAAAATATTTGAAGTATAATTTTAACCATAAAATGAAATACTTTGCATTCCGTGCAATCTTCATCAAATCGTTTTTAAGAAAATACTTTATAAACATCATTTTACCTTTAAACATGTATTGGACTATCTTTTGGGCTTATATTTCCTTTATTGGGCCTAATGTGAAATTAATCACACAATTATGGGCCTAGCTTTATAGAAAGATTTGGGCCTCTACAGTTATGACATTCACTTCCTTAAGATTGGTTTTTTTAACCTGGGGTTTGTGCCATATGTTGTCCCTTAGGATTTGGTTGAGCTTGAGCTGAAAATTTCCCATGTTACACTACAGCTAAGGCATTGGTCAATTTAGACATATGATTTTTTTTTATTTCTTTGTTTTCCTCTACAATTTGGGTAATCATAGTCTCAATTTTTTTTATTGTTTTTACCTTGTGCCTCTATAAAAGTGTGTAAAGTGTCTTCTAAAGAGTTCCTAAAAGATGTTGGTTGATATGAATGTGTAGTGTAAACTCGATTGGGCTGAGTAGGTTGTTGGTTCTCAGATTTCTAGCTAAATTTGGGGTAATTCCTCCACCCTAGATTGTATGTTTCGGAAAAAAGTGCGTAAGGCTTTTTGTATGTGCCTAACGCATTACAGTATTCTTCATAAACACCCTCAGCTCAGCAAAAGTGTTATAATCTTGTGGTGGATGATAAGTTCCACCATACGCAAAACAAGGTCCGATAGATTCTACAAGGGAAACAGTTTGTGTCCTTAGCACATAAGATTTTCAAGTTCCCTAGTGAGGGCTTCTACTTTGGCTCTAAGGTTATCCTCCTCCCTAAGGTGATAAATACATGTGCTAGTAGGGTTACCTGTGGATCTTGACCTATTGGTACTATCAATGGAGCTAGGCCAGTCCAAGTGTGAGCTTTTTCAACTAGGTCATCAAGTATTCTATGGCCTCGTTAGGATCTTTTTGTAAAAAATCACAGTTACACATCATCTCTATGAATTGACGCTCACTAGATGTTAGTCCCTCATAGAAATAGCTCACAATACACCAACTTCCATGATCATGGTGGGCGCAAAGGACTTGTTGTTCTTTGTCCCTTTCCCAGGCTTGATATAAGGTCTCACTATCCTTTTGAGTGAATGATGAGATTTGCTTCTTAAGGGCACTAGTTTTATGATGGGGAAAAGTATTTATTGAAAAGTGCTTGAGTAATTTCAACCCAAGTGTCAATCGAATGTGGTCTCAACGAGTACAACCAACTTTTTCCTCTTTGTTTAAGTGAAAATGGGAAAAATTTTAGTCTGACTACATCCGTTGTACCATGTTTATTGTGGAATGCTGTGATCACCTCTTCGAATTCCGTAATGTGCACGTATGAGATTTCGTTTTCAAGTCCATGAAAAGTGAGAAGAAGTTGAATCATTCCCGATTTAAGTTCCATACATGGCATATTAGGTAGAAACATAATGTATGATGGTGTGGATGTGTGCGTGGGATGAAAATAATCGTGCAAAGTCCTATAAGGAGCATCGTCGTGCTCACTATCAGACACTGTGTTATGTAATGTAGTGTTCGTTGCAATAGATGTTGTGTCAAAGATTCCTATAGAAATTTTCAAACAATGAAAAAAGTATTTTGGTAGAGTTTCCTTGCTCACCTCGATCCTTGCTCATAAAACACAAAACAAATTTGTGAAAAACAAGAAAATAACAAAGAAAAAAATTAAATTAACTACAGACAAAGGTAAAGGAACGATGTCACCCTTTTTTAGTCGATTCCTTAGTATTTTATATCGTCTCCCCGGTAACGGCGCCAAAATTTGATTATGCCCAAAGAATAATGAGATAAGTGTAGTACAGCTTTGGGGTGTTGATTCCATAGGGAGATGGAAAAATAACTCAAAAGGGTCAAAGGATGATTTGTTCTCATGAATTGTATGAAATGAATTTGTAGTTATGAAATAAAAATCAATTAGTAGAGATAGTGAAGCATCGAAATTCCCTCGATTGGATCGGATCAATCAACACCAATTATTCATCTTTATAACTCAATTAGAGGCCTTATCCCAACGCTCTAATCAGATGATTTAACAATAAAGATCGATTTAATTTCAATTGTAGTTCAAGAATCTAAATTCCCTATAACACATTTGCACAATTGTTCATTGGAATAAAATCATAAATCGACCATATACATCGAGCATAAGGCAGTAAATAATCCGCCAATAAAGTTAATTGAAATTGAAACTCAACAAATAATTTAATTCTTTGATAGAAAAAGCATGACTTGATCTATGAAAACTCTAGTAAAAGTTAAGCTGATTTCAAAATAAATTCATGAGAAGAAAATCTAAGTCCTAGAATTGTTTGACAATGAAAAGTCACATTACATGAATTAATTGACGTGAATTTCCCAAATCCAACGAGTTCCTTCCTTGCTTCACCAAATTATTTTGTTCCTCATGATGATTCTTGAGCCAAATATAAGAGAAAGTTGTATGGAGGCGTGTTTTTGTCTTCTCGGATGATCTAGGGCTTAAAAGTCGTGTGGAGACATGTTTCCATAGGTGTTTGATTCAATTTAGGAAACCTGAGATTCGTGCTTCGGGAATGTACTATGCAACTGCATAGTTATATGGCTCGAGGTTGTATAGAACAATGAAATTTAGTCTTCCATAGTTCTGTAATAGGCTGTGCGATCGGATAGTTATAAAAATTTCCCGTCGGACAACTTTTAGTAATTTGGTCATAATTTTTTCTCTCGATGTCTGATTGATTTAAGATGCTTTAGAAAGATAAGTCAAAGATCTACAACTTTACTTCAGATATCACTTTTCAATTCAATCGTTTGCTATGTCAAAAATAAGTCTCAAATAGAGACTAAAAATCTGAAGCATAACTTTTTCACTTGAAAGTTGATATGTGATAGTACTTCGACTATATTTCAACCATTTGACGTCTTTCTTCATCCAATTGACCTATTGTACTCTCAAATCTACATCGTGAGGTTCAATGTAACTTTTGAGTTTTTGCAGTTTGGTCCCTAAACTTTTGTTTTTTTCACTTTGGTCATTTTTCACTAATTTCTTCCAAATTTCGCCATTTCCATCTTATTTCTGAAAGCCTAAGAGTGGCTAACCTAGAGGGGGTGAATTGGTTTTTAAAACGTTTTCGTAAATGAACTTAGTTTTTAATATAATCAATCAATAAAGTAATGTAAGATAACTATGCACAAATATGAAAGCAAGTAATACAAGATAGTTTGCACAAAGTAAAGTCGCTAAGTAAAAGTGATAAGAGAATGCAACCGATATAGTTGTGGAGGTTCCATCCAATGTAATTCTATGTCCCCCGTTACCAAGGCCTTTTTCACTATGTTGATTGACTTATGGTACACTTCAACCCTTTACAAAGTTTCTGATAACTTTCAATCAAGGAACACAGATCCTTTTACAACGTTGAGTTTTCGGGGACCTTGACACGAACCACAATTCAATTAGATTTTACAAATGAAATCTTCTCTTCTTAATGAATGATAAATTCAAAGTTAAGTATAAGATGAGAAGTATGCTAACACTCTGATAGATAATAATGAATGAAGCTCAAGTGTTTGATTTGAAATTTTTTGATGAAATGATTTTCAAAGTCGAGATCAATCAAAGATTTTTCAAAAACAAGGAATTCAAAAGGATAAATAAATAGTGAAGATCAAATGTTTTTATCACAAAGGAAACTTCTTTAATGCTCTACGAATTGTATATCCAATGCTTGAAATAAAGTGGTATTTATAGCAGTGCAAGGGCCAAATCTTTGTTGAACCGAATGACCCCTACCGGACGAGTCAGTAACCATTTTTTGGGTTAGATTTCAGAACGTTCATATTTTTTTACCATTGTGCAAACCTACCCTACCGGACATTTAGTAGGGGTACTGGACACCACTACGGTAGAAAAACAATTGTTTCTTTTCTTTTGTAATTTTAACAAAGTAATCCTTTTGAAACATGTTTTACATGATTTTACAAAGTGAGTGATATTTTTCAATTATAAGTTTAAGGTCTTTACTTTTGAAAAATAAAAGACATTTTGTATTGTGATTTTTCGTGCGTAAAATCAAGTTTGAGTTTTTCATGATTCATTGCTAAGTATCAAAATGCTTTACCTTTACACATGATTACAAAAATGTCTAAGCTTCGAGTGTGCCTGATAATGCTTCGACTTTGTTAGTGTTATATTTTGTATTGGCAATTCAGTGAACAAAAGGACCAACTTGAACAATTATAAAGTTTAGGGACTAAATTGTAAAGTTTCATAGTTGGTAGGTTAGCTTAGAGTTTGGGGTTTTATGTTTAGAACACGAAGGTAACACGTCAATTTTTTGCTAGCTGCTCGTCGGACTTGTACTCGAGCAGATGAAGCAGTACATCCATCACTCGACCTTCGCCCCACTATCATTCGAGCAATAGGTCCTTCGCTCGAGCTAAAAAGCTCATCGGTCAAGCAACCGTTTTGCAGCCAGACCTAATTCGCAATTTCGCGAGATTTTTATTGGCCAATATTTCCATATTCATCCAACATATAAAATAAGGCGCTATGTACTCGGGAAAACAAGGATTGAACATTATTCATTCAAGAGAACAACATTATTCTCTCAAGAGCAAAACATTCAACAAGTTCAATCACTTCATCTTATATGCGCCCATCATATAGAAAACATCAAATCCATCAATCAAAACACTGGTGCTATTCTTCGCTTGGATCTATTAGGAAGATTATGTCGTCAACTTGGCTGACTGTGAAGATCAAGGAAGAAACTGAAAAACGAAAAGTTCTTAGTGGATCCACAGAAGATAAACTCGTGAAGAGCTAGGATTGGTGTTCGCGTGCACATTTCAGGAGAGCTGCTTCAAACTTCAGACAGGAGATCAGAAAGCTTGTGTTGTCAACTTTGCTGGTGGTCTGTAAGTTTACCTATCAGTTTATAGTGGATCTTTGACTAGTAAAGTGCCCGAAGTTTTCCCCACGTTGGGTTTCTCCGTGAACAATACTGGTGTTATTTACTGCTTTCTTTACAGTTTTTATATATATGCGATATTCAAACATAGGATTAATTGGATTGTTTGACTAATCACCAAGACATAATTAACTTGTGACTTGTTGCTTGTTAATTAGTTTTTAATTCCGCATTTACACCTAATCACCCCCCTCTAGGTGTAGTCGGGTCGAATCTTGCATTTTTAAGTGGTATCACAGTCTAAATTCGTGTCCTCACCCATATCCATAAGTTTAGATGAGTCAAGCATTGTCTATACTGCCTTATTTTGATGGAACCAATTATGCATACTGGAAGGTTAGGATGAGAGCCTTTCTTAAGTCGTTAGATGAGCGCGTGTGGCTTTGTGTGAAAATTGGTTGGTCAGCTCCCTCTACAACTGTGTCAGGAGTTATTAATCCTACTGATATTTCTCTTCAGACCAAAGAAGAGTTAGATGAGTTTAATTGGAATAGCAAGGGTATTTATGCCTTGTTTATGGTTGTCTTTTGAGGAGTTTAGGAGAGTGTCCATGTGGGAGAATGCTAAGGAGGTTTGGGATATTTTGGAGACAACCCACGAGGGTACTAAAACTGTTAAAAGCTCCAAATTACAAATGTTGACGTCTAGGTTTGATGAATTTAAGATGAATGATGATGAGATGTTTGATGAGTTCTAGCTAAACTGAACGATATTGTGAACTCGAGTTTTAATCTAGGCGAAAGGATCCTGGAAGTTAAGATAGTTTGAAATGCTCTTAGATTCCTACCTGAAAGGTTTAGGCCTAAGGTAACTGTTATTGAAGAAAGTAAGGGCCTAGATAGTATTAAGATAGAAGAACTCGTAGGATCTCTCCAAACATATGAACTAACCTTAACACAACCTAAGAAACAGAAATCAATTGCCTTAAAGACCCGTCGGGAATATGATTTAGAGTCTAGTGATGTTGAGTCCCTTAAGGGTGAGGAAATAGCCTACTTTGTGAAAATGTTTAATCAAGCCTTTAGAAATAGATAGAAACTAGAACCTAGGAAGAGGAGTCTGATAAGTGCGTTTTACGCACTTATTTAGGTCACAAAACATGGACAATTGAGTGCAATTATATTGAAATATGGCTTAATTCTATGTAAATTGTGTTTGCAGGACTATATCGATGGAAACAACGACAAGTGAGTAAAAACGAGCGAGAAATGACTAAAATGAAAGAAAGCCCAAGTTCAGGGACTAAGATGCAATTATTCGAAAGTTGACTCGAAATCCAAATCAAGAACGAAAAAGAACTAAGTACGAGATTGACGAAATCAAAGAGTGTTAGAGGAAGGAGAATGAAGAAAGGAAGTCAAAATGAGGAAGAACGGAGTTCGGGGACCAAACCGACAAAATTAAAAGCTGATTGTACCATGCGGCCGCATGGTGCAATCAGCCTTGTGGTCGCATGGCTTCAAGGAATTAATCGAATATCTATTCGGGTGATGGCGTTTATTCACTTATTCTTTTGTTTTTCTTTCTTTAGCATGCTAGGCTAGTTTTTCTTGTACTAGGAGATCGATGAACTTTGTAACATAATATTTTAATCTTTAATTTTATATTTTTGACATTAAAACATGTTTGAACGATTTATATGTATTTATTCCATATGATTTTTTGTGCGCACATTAATTGTATGAATGTGGTGATCTATTTTATGCATTCGAAAGAAGGGAAATTGATTCGACGTAGTATAAATTATCATAGGGTCCGATAGGGGATAGAAATATACCGCTATGCTCTATGTGAATCTTTAAGTATTCATAAAAGTTAATGCGTTCTTTTATGTCTGTATTCGTCATAGAAATATAGTCGGATCGCATATTAGAATAGGTTTAACATTACTCGAAAGAGATTGTTAAATTCAGTAGGAACATTGATTCTTCAATATTTAATCGTGTTGTCAAAGTGTAAAACTAGGAATTAAATGGATTATTGCATGGGGATTCGTGATCCTAGTACGTTTTTCTCATCTTAAGTAAATCAATTTACATCCAATTTCATATTCATTCTAGTATAATTTGCATTTAGTTTAGCCAATTCATTCATAATAGTTTTCATAGTTAGTTTGGTTAGCAATTAATACAAAACTCATCAAAAATTCATCTAGTTTCGGTTAAGGTCGAAATAATTAATATTGAACTACTCAATCTCTGTGGGATCGACAATCCGGACTCTAAAAGTCCACTTTATTACTTGTAACGAATCGTACACTTGCGGTGTTTTTAAATCAAACGTATTTTCGTGAACAAGTTTTTGACGCCGTTGCCGGGGATTGAGTTTTAGTTTAATTTTAGTTATTTAGACACTAATTCGAACTTTTCTTTATATTTTATTCTAGTTTAGTTAGATAACTTGTTAAACTTCGTTATTTCGACTTTTGCTAATTTTTGGGCAATTTCGGCTATTTCAGATTTGCATGCTAAGATCGACTGGAAGGGAATTGATTCCAGCTGATCCAGAAATTGAGCGTACTTTTCACCAATTGCAAAGAGAAGCTAGAATAGCACAACAACAGCAAATGGCTAACGAACGGAATAATCCAGTAATTTCGGCTAACGAGGATGAAGCTATGGACGAAGGAAACATGCTTGTAGGGGATTTCATGATTCCCCAGATCATTCAGAGCCAGTCTAGCATAGTATACCCACCATTTGGGCAACAAAACTTCCAACTGAAAACCAACGTCATACACTTATTTCAGAATGGGCATCAATTTTATGGGAGAGCTGAGGAAGACCCGCATACACACGTCTCTAGATTCTTGGAGATGTGCCAACACTTCAAATATCAGGGTATCTCAGATGACGCCATCCGTTTGAGGCTATTTCCACACACATTGCGTGATAAAGCACTTGAATGGCTGGATTCTCAGCCGATTGCTAGTATCACAACTTGGAATGATCTTGCTCAAAAGTTCTGTACCAAGTTCTTTCCACCAGCCAAGATTGCAAAATTAAATCATGATATCTCTGTCTTCCGTCAAGGAGAGTATGAATCAATTGATGAGGCTTGGAACAGGTTCAAGAACATGCTTCGGAAGTGTCCACATCACGGTATCAGCAAGGGACTCCAGGTCCAATACTTTTACGCGGGACTGCTTCCGTCTTTCAAAAGTAATATAGATTCTTCATCTAATGGGTCGGTATCTACTAGGACAGTTGATGATGCACTGAAGCTATTTGAGACTGTGGCTACTACTTCAGCCATGTGGTCTTCAGAACGAGCAGTTCAGAAGAAAGCACCGGGTTTATTCGAGGTGGATACTATTTCAGCTTTGTCGGCGAAAATTGATTCACTATTCCATAAGGTTGACAGCATATCGCAGACTGCCAATGCAGCAACTTTAAAGAAATCAAGTTGTGGGGAGTGTGGAGCTGATCACACTACTTCAAACTGTCCAATTCTCACACAAGAGGTAGAGCATGTGGATTATGTGCATTGGGGTCAACGCCAGCAGAACAACCCGAATTCTGAGACGTATAATCCGGGGTGGAGAAAGCACCAAAATTTCTCGTGGAGTAATCAGAATCAAAATCAAAATCAGAATCAGAACCAGCACAGACCACAGGGTCAATATCACCAGCAGGAGAAGAAGCCACAGTTGGAAGAGATGTTTGGAAAATTCGTAGAAACAACTCAGCAGTACATGGAATCCAACAATCAATTCATGAAAAAGACAGAAGCCACTCTCCAAGAACAAAATTCTGCAATTAAAAATTTGGAGATTCAAATGGGGCAGATGGCACTTGCTATGACAAACAGGGCACCAGGAACTCTGCCTAGCAATACAGAAGTCAATCCAAGGGAACATGCGAAGGCGATAACAACCAGAAGTGGAGTACAATTACCGGAGATTCATATCAAAAAGACGGTTACTAATGAGGAAATAATACCTACTTCAGATGAGGAGCTAGTGGAACAGACTGAACTCACACTAGAAGAAAATGCAAAGAAGAGTTCAGATACACCACGGGTTAAGGCAACCGCTTCTGTCAATCCTTATGAGCCTCATATTCCATTTCCTCAATGGTTGAAGAAGCACAAGTTGGATAAGCAATACAGCAAATTTCTTGAGATCTTCAAGAAACTTCACATCAATATTCCATTTGCTGATGCACTTGTTCAGATGCCCAGCTATGCAAAGTTTCTCAAAGACATTCTCTCTAACAAACGCAAGCTGGAAGAACATGAAACGGTGATGCTTACTGAGGAAAGCAGCGCAATGATTCAGAAAAAGCTACCGCTAAAATTGAAAGATAGAGAGAGTTTTACTGTTCCTTGTTCCATTGGCAATTGTTATTTCGATAAGGCATTATGTGATTTAGGTGCAAGTATTAATTTAATGTCACTCTCTGTTTTCAGGAATCTTGGTTTGGGAGAAGCAAAGGCTACTACGGTGACTTTCCAGCTGGCAGACCGGTATCTTACCTATCCACGAGGAATTATCGAAGATGTGTTGATAAAAGTGGATAAGTTTATTTTTCCTATCGATTTTCTCATCCTCAACATGGAAGAAGACAAAGATGTCCCACTTATATTGGGGCGACCTTTCTTAGCTACTGGAGGGGCGATCATTGATGTTCAGAAAGGTCAGCTTATTTTGAGACTTGGAGAAGAACAAATTTCATTTAATGTGTTCAAGGCAATGAGATTTTCGACCGAGTCAGATAGCTGCTTTCAGATTGATGTGATTGACAGTGTGATCGAAAAATAACTTCCACCTACGACATCCCACCGATGCGTACGAGGCTTGCATTGCACATTCTCAATCTATCCATGCTGATTCATTGGAGATCGAGGAATGTGCAAGAATTTTGGAAGCTAATCCACCATATGTGCGCAAACGCTACTTCGAGGAACTGGGATCTGGAACAACAACAGCACAACCATCTATTCAGCAACCTCCTAAGTTAGAACTCAAGCAGTTGCCATCTCACCTTCGATATGCCTATTTGGGGGAGTCTTCGACACTCCCAATGATTGTGTCAAATTCTATCAGCAAGGTAGAAGAGGAAAGATTACTTCGGGTGCTAAGGGACAATAAAACAGTCATTGGGTGGTCTATAGCAGACATAAAAGGTATTAGTCCTTCATACTGCATGCATAAAATACTCATGGAGGAGAATTTTAAACCAAAGGTTGATGGTCAGCGGCGATTGAATCCAAATATGAAAGAAGTGGTAAGAGCTGAAGTGTTGAAGTTACTTGACGCAGGTATCATTTACCCGATCTCAGACAGCGCATGGATCAGTCCAGTACAGGTTGTACACAAAAAGGGAGGTATCACGGTGGTGAAGAATGAAAAGAATGAGCTAATTCCTACTAAAATGGTAACTGGATGGAGAGTTTGCATCGATTATCGCAAACTCAATGATGCTACTCGAAAGGATCACTTCCCACTTCCATTCATTGATCAGATGTTGGAAAGACTTGTAGGACAGTCTCACTACTGTTTTCTGGATGGATACTCGGGGTATAATCAGATTCCAGTGGCACCGGAAGATCAAGAGAAGACTACCTTCACATGTCCTTATGGTACCTTTGCATACCGGAGGATGCCTTTTGGTCTATGTAACGCACCTGCCACATTTCAGCGTTGCATGATGGTTATCTTCTCTGATATGGTTGAAAAATTCATCAAGGTATTCATGGACGACTTCTCAGTGTTTGGCTCCTCATTTGATGATTGCCTGGAGCATTTGGGTTTAGTCCTACAACGATGTGTAGAAACAAGATTGGTGTTGAATTGGGAAAAATGCCACTTCATGGTACAGGAAGGCATCGTATTGGGACACAGAATTTCAGCAAATGGGATTGAGGTGGATAGAGCAAAGATTCAGGTAATTGAGAAGCTACCACCACCAACTTCAGTAAAGGGCGTTCGCAGTTTCCTTGGGCATGCTGGATTCTACAGGAGATTCATAAAAGATTTCTCCAAAATCACAAAGCCACTGTGCAGCTTGTTGTTGAAAGATGCCACATTCGAATTCACAGATGAATGTTTGACAGCTTTCAATGCTTTGAAGGAGAAACTGATTTCAGCACCTGTGATGATCTCTCCAGATTGGGACTTACCGTTTGAGCTGATGTGTGACGCCAGTGATCATTCAGTCGGGGCTGTATTAGGACAACGCCGGAATAAAGTATTCCATGTGATTTATTATGCCAGCAAGATGTTGAATGATGCTCAGCTTAATTATGCCACTACGGAGAAGGAGCTTTTGGCTGTAGTCTATGCTTTCGACAAATTTTGTTCATATCTTGTGGGGTCGAAGGTTATAGTCTACACAGATCACGCTGCCATCAAGTATCTGATGACAAAGCAGGACGCCAAGCCAAGATTCATTCGGTGGGTCCTACTGCTGCAAGAGTTTGATTTGGATATCAGAGATAAGAAGGGAAGTGAAAATGTGGTAGCTGACCACTTATCCAGACTTGAACCCAGCGAGCAAACAGAATCTGTGGATATCAATGAGGTTTTTCCTGATGAGCAAATTTTTAGTGTGGTAGAGGCACCGTGGTATGCAGACATGGTCAACTATCTAGCAAGATCTATCACTCCACCAGATTATTCACATCACCAAAGGAAGAAATTTTTCGCTGAATTGAAGTACTACTTTTGGGAGGATCCCATTCTCTATAGGAGAGGGGCAGATCAAATCATTAGGCGGTGTGTTCCTGAGGAAGAAGTATCCAGAATTTTAGAGCAGTGTCACTCGTCAGCCTATGCGGGGCATTTTGGAGCATCGAAAACAGCAGCTAAGGTCTTGCAATCAGGGTTCTACTGGCCTTCATTGTTTCGAGATGCCTTCGTGTTTGTGAAAAGGTGTGATTGGTGTCAAAGAACCGAAAATATCTCAAGGAGGAATGAGATGCCTCTTAATAGCATTCTGGAGGTTGAATTGTTTGATGTATGGGGGATTGACTTCATGGGACCATTCCTACCTTCTTTCTCCAATCAGTACATTTTAGTTGCAGTGGATTATGTGTCCAAATGGGTAGAAGCAGTAGCATTACCAACCAACGATGCTAAGGTGGTGATTGGATTCTTGAAAAAGTATATCTTCACACGGTATGGCACACCTCGGGCTATCATAAGTGATGGTGGCAAACATTTCTGCAATCGTCACTTTGAGGCATTACTAGAGAAGTATGGCGTTCGCCACCGCATAGCTACACCTTACCATCCTCAGACCAGTGGGCAGGTTGAAGTATCCAATCGGGAACTAAAGAGAATACTTGAAGTCACAGTGAATTCCTCTCGAAAGGATTGGCCTAAAAAGCTTGACGACGCCTTATGGGCCTATAGAACTGCCTTCAAAACACCGATAGGAATGTCTCCCTATCGCTTGGTTTTTGGGAAGGCATGTCATTTACCTGTTGAATTGGAGCATCGAGCCTATTGGGCAGTCAAAAGTCTGAATTTTGATTTGGAGGCAGCCGGTGAAAAGAGGCTACTTCAACTGAATGAAATGGATGAGTTTCGTTTGGAAGCTTATGAGAATGCCAAACTGTATAAGGAACGAACCAAAAAATGGCATGATTTGCATATTTAACGAAGGAAGTTCGAAATTGGGCAACAGGTTCTACTTTACAATTCTAGACTCAAGTTGTTCCCAGGGAAGTTGAGGTCTAGATGGTCTGGTCCATATACAATTACACAGGTTTTTTCACACGGGGCTGTGGAAATAACTCATGAAAGTAAGGGGACTTTCAAGGTAAATGGACAGAGATTGAAGCATTATTGGAGTGGTGATTTCTCCAAGGACAAATCCACCATCCACTTCAAGCCATCGGAATGAGAACTATACGGTGAAGTCGAGCTATCAACTATAAACTAGCGCTTGTTGGGAGGCAACCCAATATTTCTTCCCTTTTATTTATTTTGCTTTATGCATTAACTTAGGAAATTTTTTTTATACTTTTGCATTTTTGTAGCGTTTAGATCATTGATCCCCTAGGTAGTTCACAAAATGTCCTTGCATGGCTCACACAAGTTCTACATGTGTTTTGCACGCTTCCCGAGGTATAAAAATCATGTTTTGAGAGATTTGTGATTAAAATCATGCTTTTCGAGGCAAAAACGAGCTTTTCGGTACAATTCCCGAACCACCATGTGATTTCATATTTAAAAAGTGGTTTTGAAAATGATTTTATGGAGTACACACACCTCACGTCGTTTAAAATGAGTTTTGACAGATTTTAGGGACGTTGGACGATCGAGGGGTATTTTTGGCAAAAAGTTGGAATTTTGAGTAAAATGGCTAAAAACAAGTTTTTATAGAGTTGAGTGTATTTTTAAAATTTTTCTACGTTGCATACACTCACACTCATTTTCACTTTGTCGGCACGGAAAACGAGGTTTTTGGTATCGGGATGTGTCGAGAGCTGAAAAAAATTCGAAACAGGCAATTTTTTTTTTGACTTCTGGTAGTCCATGCGGTCGCATGGGCTAAAGCACCATGCGGTCGCATGGTCTGACCAGAGAATCAGTACTATCCCACTTTTGTTCCATGCGGTCGCATGGATTTGCATCATGCGGCCGCATGATGTTAATTTAAAAAAAAAAAATTGCCCGATTTTAAAACACAAACCCGGCACTCCTACTCTTCATTTACGGTAATTCTCGCGTCGCCTTCACCCAACATCGCCCCAAATCTGCCCGAAATCATCTTGCATCTCCCACAAATCGACCTCGAGACCACCGAGTCGAAAATCTTCAATATTTTACTTCATCACTTATCTCCATTCACTCCAATTCGAATTCAAGGTATACTACTTTCCTCTCAACCCTAGTTTTTTTTCAAAGCTTGAGGTCTTGTACTCGTTTTACATATTTCTTGTTTGAGGAGGTTGGGAACTAGGTAGTCCATGGATTTGTATTGAGTTTGTGAGGTGAATAACTTGGTTTTGTTTCATTACCATGTTGCTAACGCTTTATGTAGAATTTTCAGTGCCTCCAACATGTTTGATAAAATGACACAATAACCACCTTCGTCCATTATCATAATCTCTGCATTAGGGGCTGATTACACTCATAATGTGATGTTTCTTGTGTGTCCTATTATGAGAAATTAGGGAAGTTTCACACAAACACCACACTTGCCACACTTAGGCATAACCTTGACTAGGTTTCACATTTCACGTCGTCGACTTCGAGCATCGTGTTCTATATCCAAACGACGTCCGAATGATCCAAATTTTTGATATGCTGTAGTACACATTGCATTCTTTCATATGCTCGGATGATGCTCGGAAAAATTTCATACTTTTCTCGACGGTTTTCGGGGTCGAACATGCCAAGTCGAACTTGCACTCTTTTTGGAAATTTGATCACTGAGGTTCAAAGTGGGTTAAACATCACTTGTTATACCTTGTGTCTCCATACATATGCGTTGTTGCACATTTTAGCACCCGTGGCTCGGTCATGTCACTCCATGTCACCTCATGTCACACCATGCCTAGGTTCGCGTCACTCACGTCACCTATTTGGCCCATATGTTTCTCTATCCATATGACATCCAACTGAACTGCATTTTGGATATGTGTTAGAATAGATTGCTTACTTTCATATACCCGGACGTTGCTCGGGAAAAATTCGATTTTTCTCGACGGTGTCCGTAGGTGAAAGTCCTTGGTCGAGCATGGGTGAGATTTTGGAAATGCATACATTACACCTCTATTTGGGTTCTAAGCTATATATTGACATATTTTCATGACATAGCCCGCATTTTTCACGCTTTCTCACAGATTATGGCACTATAACCTCACTTTTGACACTTTGTACACTCTCTACCTACATACATGTTTTGAAGCAAGTTTGGGGGGTTATGTGCTTACTACTCCATCTCTCCTATAGTTACATCGACTTTGTTCTAATTCTTGCTTTTGATTTCTGCAGGATGCCGCTAAAGAGGTCCAAGGGAAAGGAGAAGGTTGGCTCCACATCTGGTACTAGGGACTCTGCGACCGGTTTCAGGAGATTTCTAAATTTCGACACATCTACTCGTTACTCCGATATTATAAGCCATTGGGCTATCATCCCAGAGCGCCCGGTAAGACTCGCAGACTTCCCTGCTATTGAGCTCGCAACCCTGATTCAAAATTCTGGATGGGATAAGTTGATAGAAAGGCCACACCCAGTTTATGAAGGTCTCGCCCGGGAATTTTATACGAACTTCAACAATGATATTGATACACTGGGTTCTTCACACCTCCATCAGACATGGGTGCGGGGACAGTGGATCATGTTTTCCCTCGAGGTTATTCATCGGTATTATCAGCTCACCTGGGACAATGTGGTCCCTATCCCTCTGGATTTCTACTGGCCCGAGGTCGCGGAGGTGCTATTAGGACGTGCGAATGCATGGCCTCTACAGACTCTTGTTTGGCATCAGAACGAGCTCACTCCATCCATAGCCATCCTATGGCTATTCATGTGCCACAACATCGAGCCAACGTCTCACCGCACCACATTTACTGATCCTACGGCTGGCTTTATCATTTGGTTAGGGGGAACAAAATCGATCTCGCCACGTACGTATATAATCAGATACACACGTTGGGTACATGGGCAGATCGACGTTGCTCCTTGATATTTCTGAGTCTGATTAGTGGCATCTGCAGAGCAACAGGTGTGACCATTCCATCCGGGAAGCTTCCTGAGAAGCTGAGTCCCTTTATCAAGCTTACTACGTGGGAGGCTCAGGAGCGAGCACGGGAAGCGCGACGGGCGCGATTGGCAGAGGCACAGAGATGATAGCAACAGGTTGTCCATGATGAGGGGGCACCTGAGGATGCTGATATGCCTCAGACCGCAGCACCACATCCACCGCCACCCGGCGATGTCGATACACAGATTTTGAGGCAGATGTTTGCCACTATGACAGGGTCGAGTCGGGATATACAGAGCCTCCAGCAGGCATTCGACGGTCTGAGCACCGAGATGAGGCGGGTTAGTGAGCGCATGGACACTACCCATGCTTTTGCGACGAGTTCACATCTAGAGACCCTTGCATCTAGGAGGGCAGTTGAGGGGGTGAGTGACCGACTCAGTTTATACTCCGGTCGGATGGACACCCTCCAGCTACGCACAGACTCGATAGCTGCAGAGGTGCATGAGCAGTCTGCTTTACTTCGGGAGATTTTGGCTCGTCTACCACCGCCACCACCGACAGATGATGCGGCGGGTTCGAGCTTCTTCCCACCTTCGTCCCCACCACCACCATATTGATTAGGGGAGTATTCACTAACCTCCCATGCTTTTGTTTTGTTTAAAACTTTGTCCTTCAAATTCTTTATTCAATCTTACACTCTACACATTGGGGGCAATGTTTTGTATAAGTTTGGGGGGGTGGTTGAATTTGTAGAACAAACTTAAGGATTCAGTACTTGTATTGAATTATACATTACCTATTCGTTGTTCATCGATATTTGTCTGGTTTGCTTGCTTGTTTACTGCTTTTGTGTGTTTGTGTGTCTATTAAAAAAAATAAATAAAAAAATAAATAAATTTCGTTTTTGACATTCTGTTTTAGTATTTGTTCAGTTAGTTCAATTTGTGTGCTTGTGTGGGTTTAATGCCTTGCCGGCAATGATGTGAATAGTGGAATAGGTATGAACTGTGGACAGTGGAAATAGTGCATGTCTAGATTAACCAATGCTTATGTATGTGGTACTTGACATTTCTTGCGCACGAAACTCATGTTTGACAGGTTAAGGGGATGATTGGGTTCAGTTTTTATAGGAGATTAGAACATGATAGGTTATACCTGAATTACCTCTTCTCTGCTAAAAAATATTTCATTGTTTTAGTGGTTTGGAGGACTAGTTATCGCAAGGGAACATTGAGATGAGTAGAGATTCCATGCATGAAAACTGAGTTGTGTGGATTGTGTAAGCTGATGAGACAAAAATTAGGCGAAAGCCTGAAATTAGGGGTCGGTTCTTGAAACTAAGTGTCAAAAAAAATAGGGGTTTACATAAATTTTTGTGAGAAAAATACTATTTTCAAGCATTTATGACTCGACCAATTAAGCCTGAAAGAATGAATAAAAATCTGGTGCCCTAAAATCAACTGATTTGGGAGTCATCGGCCTAAAGCTCAATACAGGGGTCATATAGAAAGCAAGAGGGAAAGAGTCAAAAGAAAAGAGAGAAAATACATTTCTCGAGCCTTTATAACTTGAGCAAGTAAGCCTGTAAGGGTGAATACAAACCTGGTGCCCTAAAATCAACTGATTTGGGAGTCATCGGCCTAAAGCTTGATACATGGGTTATATAGAAAGCAAATGAGAATGTGTTTCAGCAAAGAAAAAAAAATAGAGTGAGAAAAGTGTCCCATGACATTTAGTTGATAGAATTGTACCTTTGATGTAAGGCAAGTAACTTAGTTGAGTTTTAGAGGTTGAAACAATCAAAGAAAATAGGAGAATCTCTGCTTGTTGAAGTGTAAACTTGTGATTGAGAGTCCTATCCAAACTAAGAAAGGGTGAGAATTTAAGTTAACCAGATCTCAAGTATAGAACACACCCCGGGAAAAGTGAGTAAAAGAATAAGTTTGGGGGGTGTGTATCTCTCGAGCAAAGAAAGGAAAAATTTGACTACTGTAGGTCGGGACTTGAATCTATCAGAAACGAAACATGTTTGCATGAGTATACACACACACGTTAGGTTGCATATTATAAGTGGAGGTTGATTTGATTATGCACTGTTGATACTGTTCACTATGTTTTTACTAAATTCTAATTCTGAGACACGGCAGGTGGTTAAACCATGTTTTATTTAGAGTTAAGTCACCACCTTGTTTGAGGACAAACAATAGTTCAAGTTTGGGGGGTTTGATAAGTGCGTTTTACGCACTTATTTAGGTCACAAAATATGGACAATTGAATGCAATTATGTTGAAATATGGCTTAATTCTATGTAAATTGTGTTTGTAGGACTATATCGATGGAACAACGACAAGTGAGTAAAAACGAGCGAGAAATGACTAAAATGAAAGAAAGCCAAAGTTCAGGGACTAAGATGCAATTATTCAAAAGTTGACTCGAAATCCAAATCAAGAACGAAAAAGAACTAAGTACGAGATTGACGAAATCAAAGAGTGTTAGAGGAAGGAGAATGAAGAAAGGAAGTCAAAATGAGGAAGAACGGAGTTCGGGGACCAAACCGACAAAATTAAAAGCTGATTGTACCATGCGGCCGCATGGTGCAATCAGCCATGCGGTCGCATGGCTTCCCCCAGAACTTGCTCGAGTTGCAGCCTTTGAACCATGCGGTCGCATGGTTATTTTCGACACAGAAATTTTTGGTTTCCGTTTTTAAGTAAAACTCTTATGGAAACTAATTGGGGACGACTTTAAAACCCTAGACTCGACAGAAAACGGGGGCTACGCACTTTTAGAGATTAATTTTGACATTGGAGAGCAAGAACACGAGGAATAACGCGAAGATTCATCAAGCACTTCAAGGAATTAATCGAATATCTATTCGGGTGATGGCGTTTCTTCACTTATTCTTTTGTTTTTCTTTCTTTAGCATGCTAGGCTAGTTTTTCTTGTACTAGGAGATCGATGAACCTTGTAACATGATATTTTAATCTTTAGTTTTATATTTTTGACATTAAAACATGTTTTTGGATGTTTGAACGATTTATATGTATTTATTCCATATGATTTTTGTTCGCACATTAATTGTATGAATGTGGTGATCTATTTTATGCATTCGAAAGAAGGAAAATAGATTCAACGTAGCATAAATTGTCATAGGGTCCGATAGGGGATAGAAATATACCACTATGCTCTATGTGAATCTTTAAGTATTCATAAAAGTTAATGCGTTCTTTTATGTCTGTATTCGTCATAGAAATATAGTCGGATCGCATATTAGAATAGGTTTAACATTACTCGAAAGAGATTGTTAAATTCAATAGGAACATTGATTCTTCAATATTTAATCGTGTTGTCAAATTGTAAAACTAGGAATTAAATGGATTGTTGCATGGGGATTCGTGATCCTAGTACGTTTTTCTCATATTAAGTAAATCAATTTACATCCAATTTCATATTCATTCTAGTATAATTTGCATTTAGCTTAGCCAATTCATTCATAATAGTTTTCATAGTTAGTTTGGTTAGCAATTAATACAAAACTCATTAAAAATTCATCTAGTTTCGGTTAAGGTCGAAATAATTAATATTGAACTACTCAATCTCTGTGGAATCGACAATCCGGACTCTAAAAGTCCACTTTATTACTTGTAACGAACCGTACACTTGCGGTGGTTTTAAATCAAACGTATTTTGGTAATAACTTTCTGTACTGACGTCCGATTAAAGTGATTCAAAGTGAGTTAAGATCTACAACTTTTCTTCAGAAATAATCTCCTAAATCAATCATTTACTATGTCAAAAATGGGTCTCAGTATGATACAGAAACTTAGCTCTTCTTCCATTGCTCGAATCATCAGTTCATGTGACACTTATGAACCCCAAATAGCCTTGAATGCGCCCTTAACCACTTATCAATGAACATTACACTTAAGATCATGCGCGACCTATCCTGGATCACATCAATGAGTGCCAGGGGATTGGGTAATATAGGAATGAATGTTCTAATCTTAAGAGGAGCTCTACAAAGGATAGAGAAAAAGCCTTAGTTGCTGCACTTTCTGATGATGAGTCTAGTGATAGTGATCTTAGTGTGCAGTCAGATAGTGAGAAGGTAGGAAAGTACATGGCCTTTGTGTCTCAGGTAGAGAGTGGATCTGATAAGGCTAATAAGCAAGTTGTGTCTGATGACTCTAGTGAGAGTTGTATTGATGACTTGGATGAGAAGCGTGACATTTGAGCAGTGTATCAGGAGTTATATGAGGAGAGTCTCAAAATTAAGAAGCTAAATCATGCCCTACTTAAAAAGCTTGATTTGTTAGAACGAGAGAGAGATAAGTTAGCTAGTGAACTTCAAGACTCTGCCAAAAACCTGAGTGAGTATCTGTGTAAGAATGAGAGGTTAGAAGAGATTGTTAAGACCCTCACATGTGATCTAAAAAAATCCAACTCACAACTCGAGGCTTTTTTTACTGGGACTAAGAAGCTAGATAACATCTTAGGTATGAACAAGCCTGCAGGAGATAGAAGAGATCTAGGTTATGATAAAAAAAAGTCTCATGCTGCTAGTACCTCTAGGACTTCTTTTGTTTCCACTTCCACTAAGCCACACCTTGCTAAAAATCCTGATCCTAAAGGTAAGTACATCGTAGGACAGAACTCGTAGGTCTCGTAGAAATTCTGGCCCTCAAAGTCATTATCAGCCACCTCATATTTTTTAGTCTAGGTTTGTATCCACATGTTATCACTGTGGAGCTTTAGGTCACATTAAGCCGAGGTGTCATCAGCTTGTGCGTACTGAGAGAAATCAGGATATTCCTAGTCAGGTCAACCATCTTTCCAGTCAGGTTATTCAGTTGACTGAGATGATCTCAAAATTAACCAATTCTATCTCGAATACAAGGTGTGGGTCAAGAAAGCTGTTCTTTATCATAGGTACGCCACTGATGCTTATGCACCCCACTGATCCAGTTCTTGGAAATCTGCATGCATTGGACATATCATATATGCATTGTTGCATTCATTCTACATCATGCTTGAGATCGAATATGCATTGATTAGATGAATGCTCCAATTTCCATCACATGACTTGAGTTTTTATAGAGTATTTAGTATATTTCACGTCATGTACATCTTGTACTGCGTACACTGTGACCATGTAAATAGGTCTAGACCACATGTTTGAGACTTGAGATGGGTGTCACTTGTTGATAGGGTGACTCTGAACATGAATTGACTAATTGTGTTAGACCTCAGTTCATACTCATACCCTCTATTTGTAAAATTGTAATACTCATGTCTTAATGTTCTTCTTCGAGGCTATTTGACTCGAGAAATTAAGTCTGAAGGGTATTTCTATACTTGGTGTCTGTGGTCACCTGACTTGGGATAACTGATCTAAAGCTCGTTATAGGAGTCATCTTAGTTGCTCAATGAATTAGAACCTGTACTTAAGATGAAAAATTATGAGTTATAGAAAAGAAATATTGTAGAAACCCAAAAATTTAATTGAACTACGCTTGTAATATTTTTTATGAAGAGTTTAGGTCCAGCCCACATAAGGAAAGGAAAATGGTCCAAAGGAAAGGAAGCCCAGTAAATGGTCCAATATGTTTTCAAGTCATGAAAGTTCAAATTTAAGATTTATTTGACAAATATCGTACTTGGCACTCACTTACCATATTTCGTTGAGGTTCAATCGACCAATTCTAGAGTTCGATCGACCCTCCTTCAGCCAAAAGCCCCTGCAGCTAATTGGTTTCGAACCTGTAAAGGTTCGGTTGACCGAAGATGCGATCTGGTCGATCGAAGTTGCCTGAAAATGAAGAATTCTCGTGTTCTTTCTAGAATTTAGGCTTTTACTCTCTTCAATTATCCTCTTAAACGTTCAGAGAGTGGCCACCCACGTTTTGAAGAGTTAAACCCCACCAATTTGTACATTTAACCACCTAAATTACTCCTATACACATAACTCCAAGAAAGTGAAAAGGCTCCACCTTTAAGAGTGCATTTAGTGACCCCAACCTACATTGTCCAATATAAGAAGGAGGCAATTTTGTGGTTCACTACACCATTTCACACAAGAAGAGCTTTCAAAAGAGAGAGGAAAGAAAGTAAGAGAAACGATAGAAAGAAAGAGAGAAAAGCAAGAGAGAAAAGAGAGGAAAAAAAACTAGCTTTTCCTAGAAGTTTTGGTGCTATCAAGAAGGGTTTTCAAACTTAATTTCTCTACAGTTTTCAAACATCAAAAGAGTGCATTTTTCAACAAGTTTCAAAGTATCAATCAAGGTAGGTGGAGGTGCAAAGTTTTTAATTCGTGTTAGGTTGTAAATTTCTTGCAAATGATGTTTCCATGTCAAATGGTGTCTTCGGGTATGGCATGAGCTATGTTAATGTTTGTATGTCAAATGGTACCTTCGGGTATGAATGTCCGATCGAGGTGCCGTGTTAAGTCATGACTCTACGTGATTGGGATTCTACCGAAAATCCTACTATGAAAAGGTTTTAAAGTTACAAGTTTTGAAATGTATAGCTTAATCACAAATGCAGCAATGACATCTATTGATTTTTCAACTCACGGGTTTAATCCCTTCAATACAGATTAAAAGATTGCTATCTTGGGCATGGATGAAGGAGAAGATGGAGAGTGATGCAACGAGCCCATAGAAACCAGTGAACAAAATATTTAGGTTTATTTTTATGAAACGTTTCCAATGTTATGTTAAAATATTTGAATAGCGCTGAATGCGAGAACGTTATATCTTTTTCAAATAAACTGCATTTCGAAGTTTTAGAAAATTATTGTGTATGTTGTTTAAAGCATTTCAACTTTTTTTTTTTTTGAAATTATTATTGTAAGATTTAAGCTTCCGTTAAGAAAACGTGTACACTTGTTACTGAACTACCAGTTAATGAAGTAAAGTAAGTAGCGTTCCGGTCCACTAGAGGTTTAGGCGTTATAGCGTGGTATCAGAGCCAGGTTTAGCCGGTTCTGTAGACCAAGTATTTGTTTTAAATAAAAATGAAAATGAAAAGTCTAAGGTACTCCATGGCGCCGTGCATCCATCCATCAATCTCATCTTATGGCCCAAGTATGTTTAAAAGTTTGTGTTTATGAAAAGTTTATGCTTATGTGATCATTTGTTATGTTATGGCATATTTTGAAATTATTTTTCAGGTATGTGTTAAAATTAAGGATGTACTATATAAGAAGCATGTTATGGACTTGGGCTAGTATTTAAGGGTAAAAGAATTATACGATATGACATGAAAATGCATAATTGGGCTTTATGTAGCATATATGGTTAGGACTTATCAAACTGCTAGAGAGACCACGGCTCGTGGAACTGCTAGGGCTTATTGAGCAGCATTGAAACTAAGAACTGCTATTCAATCTTACCAAAACTATGTGACTGATCCACTCCGTCCACTTGACGAACACATCATGACATCTATGAGAGCTGCGTGGTAGCGATGAATGCTGGGATCCCTTGCAGAGGCTATAGATAACCTCATACACTCCCTCCCACCTCAATGGAGAGATATGCGAGTCATGGTTAGGGATACAATGCTAGAGGAGCACCCAAATTTATTCGAGTTTGAAGTATATTGTCATTCACTCCTAGACCTATGGAAGCAAACTTAGAACATCAACCGAAGGAAGTAATTGAACTCGATGAAGAGAAAGAGCTTGAAAAAGGGAATGATTCTGAGCCTGAGCCATAGGTTGAGATGGACATAGTGTCCGGACCTGAGGCGAAAGACTCCTCTGGAGATGAGGCTCCACCAAAGAAGATCCGTAGAACTTATAGGGATTAGATTTAAATCCTTGTAATAGTTTCCTTATGTCAAGAAATAAAAATTTTATCTTCTTTGTTGGTATTCAAAATGTGAAACTAATAAGAACCATATGTTTTGTCTAAAGGAAAATGGCCCGCGCAAACTAAGCCAACTTGATAAGAGATCTCCTCCGAGCGGTTCAAGACCTTGGCAGGCAGAACCTGAACCAAGCTCAGTGCCTACCATTGGCTCCTAATGCTTCTCCAACTCATGCTTCAGTGGTCGAGCAATTTCTAAAGCACAAACCCCCTACTTTCAATGGAGCAGCTGATCCATTTGCAGCCGAAGAATGTCTTCTCAAGTTGGAGAGAATATTTCGATTAATAGGGTCTACGGACGCCCAGAAGGTCCAGTGCACTGAGTTCATGTTCTCCGCTGATGCAAGTCACTGCTGAGACTCGATGTCAAGGACGAGGACCCTAGAACAACAAACAGCATTGACTTGGGAGCCGTTTAAAGAGGAAGTAATGGATAAGTATTTCCCACAGTCTTTGAGGGATCACAAAGAAAGTGAATTTCTCCAACTCAAGCAAAGGACTATGTCCCTGACTGAGTATGAAAGGAAGTTCGATCAACTTTCAAGGTATGCTCCACATCTGGTGGATCGGAGGACAAGAAAGTTAAGAGGTTTGAACAAGGGTTGGACCCAGATATAAGCATGATACTTATGTCCCATCATTTTGCCTCCTACTGTAAAATGCTAGAAAGAGCTCATGTCATCTGGGTATCAGAAGACTAACGCCGAGCAACATAGTCAACTGGTCAAGCAACCGGACAGTAGTTATATGGGTAAAAGGAAGTAGAATGGCCAGGATAAGGGAAAGGGAAAGTGGCAACACAAGAAAGCTAATGGCGGATCCAATGCCAACATGAGCATTGTGCAGGTTATAGAGTCGTGTCCTATGTGTGGAAAGACGCATCATCGCGCGTGTTTGCAAGGGAAGAATGTCTATCTCCGATGTGGTAAGCCAGGGCATATTTCGAGGGATTGTACTACATTTGTTCCAAAGAAGGATGAAAACAATGTCCAGAACCAGAAGGGGAAAGCACGAGTTTTTACATTGACTCGGAAAGATGCAGAAGAAAACTCGAACGTCATAGCAGGTATACTATTGATAGCCAATACGCCTGCTTATGTATTATTTGATTCAGCAGCTACACACTCCTTTGTATCAACAACTTTTATGGCTAAATCTAGTATTACCTGTGATAAGTCGGAAGGAACATTAGAAGTTAGTATTCCTACAGGCAACCCTTTGAGTACTGATAGAATAGCCAAATCGGTAAGTATCGAAGTTGAGAGAAAACCATTGGAAGCTAACCTATTCATGATAGAGATGAATGATTTTGATGTAATACTAGGCATGGATTGATTGGGTTGTAATTACGCCACCATCATCGCATGTAAGGAAAAAAAGGTAGTATTTTAGAAACCAGGAGAGGAACCATTTTCCTTCTTTGGAATGACAATGAAACCTCTTATTCGACTAGTATCGGCTTTACAAGTTGGGAAGATGTTGAGAAAAGGAACATGTCAAGGATACCTAGTAAATGTCTCAGGAGAGAAACAAGAGACGATGAAGGTTGAAGACGTACCAATAGTACGGGAGTTTGTAGATGTGTTTTCAGAAGAACTATCGGGCATTCCGCCAGATAGACAAGTGAAATTCACAATAGACCTAATTCCCGGAGTAGCGCCAGTATCTAAGACTCCATACCGAATGGCCCTGAAGGAACTACAAGAGTTAAAGAAGTAGTTGCAAGAACTCTTAGATATAAGCTTTATATGGCCAAGTGTATCTCCATGGGGTGCACTGATGTTGTTTGTGAAGAAAAAAGATGGAAGTATAAGGATGTGCATCTATTATGGGGAGTTAAATTGATTAACCATAAAAAATAAGTACCCACTCCCGAGAATCGAGGATCTGTTAGATCAGTTGAAAGGAGCTAAGGTGTTTTCCAAGATCGACTTATGATCAGGATACCACCAATTAAAAGTAGAGTCAAAGGATATACCCAAGACAGCTTTCAGAATTCGTCATGGACACTACGAGTTTACAGTGATGTCGTTTGGTCTAACCAATGCACCTGCAGTGTTCATGGACTTGATGAATCGTGTATTTCATCAGTACTTGGATAAGTTTGTCATAGTCTTCATTGATGACATTCTGATATATTCCAAGAGTAACGAGCAACATGAAGAGCACCTAAGAATAACCCTAGAGGTATTACGCAAGGAGAACCTATACGCCAAATTCAAGAAGTGTGAGTTTTGGCTTGAACGAGTTTGATTTCTTGGACATGTAGTTACTGCCCAAGGAATTAAAGTAGATCCAGTGAAGGTAGAAGCAGTAACCAATTGGAAAACGCCAACTAATGCTGGTGAAGTCCGAAGTTTTCTGGGTTTGGCCGGGTATTATCGAAGGTTTATAGAGGGATTTTTTAAGATAGCTGGACCAATGATGCAATTGACAAGGAAATGAGTAATGTTTCAATGGACGGATAAATGCGAACAAAGTTTTCACGAACTTAAACAGAGGTTGATATCAACACCTTGTTAACAATACCTGAAGGAATGAAAGGGTTTGTATAGTGATGCATCCAAGCAAGGATTGGGATGTGTGCTGATGCAGAATGGAAAAGTGATAGCCTATGCTTCAAGATAATTGAAGAAACATGAGCAGAACTTGTAACGCCCCGACCCCTAGTGGACCGGAACGCTACTTATTTTACTTCATTAACCGGTAGTTCAGTAACAAGTGTACACGTTTTCTTAGAGGAGGCTTAAATCTTACAATAATAATTTTAAAAACAATACTTGAAGTGCTCTAAACAACATACTAATGATTTTCTAAAACTTCGAAATTGAGTTTATTAAAAGAAGATATAATGTTCTCGAATTCAGCGTTATTCAAATATTTTAAAAACATAACATTGGAAACTTTTCATAAAAATAAACCTAAATAACTTGTTCACCGGTTTCTATGGGCTCGTTGCATCACGCTCCATCTTGTCCTTCATTCATGCCCAATGTAGCAAACTTTCAATCTGTAGAGAAGGGATTAAACCCGTGAGTTGAAAACTCAATAGATGTCATTGGTGCATTCGTGATTAAGCTATACATTTCAAAACTTGTTACTTTAAAACCTTTTCATAGTAGGATTTTCGGTAGAATCCTAATCACGTAGAGTCATGACTTAATACGACGCCTCGACCGAACATTCATGCCGAACCCGAAGGCACCATTTGACATAGAAGGGTATGCCGTACCCGAAGGCACCATTTGACATGAAAACATCATTTGCAAGAAACTTACAACCTAACACGAATTAACAACTTTGCACCTCTACCTACCTTGATTGAATACTTTGAAACTTTTTGAAAAATGCATTCCTTTGATGTTTGAAAACCCTTGAGGATTGATACTTGAAAACACTTCTCAAAACTTCTAGGAAAAACTTTCTTTTCTTCCTATCATTTCTCTCTTGAAAACTCTCTCTTTTATGCTTAGAAGCTTTTCTTTTTGGTGTGAGGAAAATGAGTGTGAAATGGGGTCTATTTATAGGTGCATTTCTCATAGCTTAAGGAATATGAAGGGTCAAACTCTCATTTAAGATGAGAGAACATGGGGTGCCATTATGTGGGAGTTTTAAGACATTAACATGCTAGAAAATCGTGTGTTAAATTCCATGGCTTTTCACATTCCGCGTACTTTGGTTGATGCAGCACAATCTTCAGTATGGCCAATGTGGTTGCCGATGCCCTAAGTAGAAAGTCGATAGGAGAGTTGGCATCATTGTCCACTACTCAGATGGAGTTGATCAAGGACTTGAGAAGTCTGCGAATCGAAACAGTTACCACACCAGAGCAAGCTACTGCTCGGTTAGCAACTTTGGTAGTTCGACCTACTCTTAGAGAGCGGAACATTGAAGCACAAAGTGAAGACCCATTCCTGTAAAAGATCAAGAACGAGGTTGTTACTGATAAAAGAAGAAATTTTGGAATAGCTTCGGATCATGCACTAATGTTTAAAGGAAGGATTTGTGTGCCTAAGAATGAAGTTCTAAGGAATGATATACTGGAAGAATCTCATTCCACCCCATACACTGCACATCCCGGTGGTACGAAAATGTATCGAGATCTTCGAGATACGTTTTGGTGGAGGAATATGAAAAGGAGCATAGGACTATTTGTGGAAAAGTGCATAGTTTGCCAACAAGTTAAGGCGAAACATCAATGACCGGCTGGATTGTTAAATCCACTGGACATACCCGAATGGAAGTGGGAGAACATAGCAATGGACTTCATAGTAGGTTTTTCGAAGTGAGCAAGAGAACACAATGCCAAATGGGTAATAGTAGATCGGCTAACAAAGTCAGCTAATTTTCTGCCAGTGAAAATGGCATCCAGTCTAGACCAGTTGGCACAGTTGTACATTAAGGAGGTTGTGAGATTACATGGCGTACCTGTGTCCATTGTATCTAATAGAGATCCAAGATTTAAATCAAAATTTAGGAAAAGTTTACAAGGAGCTATGGGAACAAAGTTGAATTTCAGCACGGCATATCACCCTCAGTCCGATGGCCAGTCTGAAAGGAGCATCCAAATTTTGGAAGATATGTTAAGAGCATGTGTTTTGGATCTAGGTGGAAGTTGGGAATCATATCTACCATTGGTAGAATTTGCATATAACAATAGTTTCCAGGCAACCATTAGAATGGCACCATATGAAGCTCTCTATGGTAGAAGATGTAGATCACCCGTACATTGGGATGAAGTTGGAGAAAAGAGAGTTTTCGGACTAGAAATTGTTGAAAGGATAGTCGAGGCGGTTGACAAGATCCATGTTAGGATAAAGGCAGCACAGGATAGATAGAAAAGCTATGCCGATACAAGAAGAAGGGACTTGGAATTTCAAGTAGGAGAAAAAGTTTTCCTAAATGTAGCACCAATAAAGGGTGTGCTTAGATTTGGCAAGAAAGGCAAACTACGACCTCGCTATATCGGACCTTTCGAAATACTTGACAAGGTTGAAAATATGGCTTGTCGATTGGCGTTGCCGTTGGAACTATCGACGGTACACAACGTGTTCCACATATCGATGATCAAGAAGTACATACATGATCCTAAGCATATGGTAAACTATCAATCATTGGAAGTGTAAAAAGACTTGTCTTATGAGGAGTTACCGATTCAGATACTGGATCGTAAGGTACATAAATTACGGAACAAAGAAATGCATCTGATCAAGGTAAAATGGAATAATCATGGAGTGGAGGAAGCTACTTGGGAAAGAGAAGAGGAAGTTAAAGACAAATATCCAACACTCCTTGCCCAATCATAAGGTAAATTTCGAGGACGAAATTTTATTTAAGGTGTGGGAGATGTAGAAACCCGAAAATTTAATTGAAGTAGGCTTGTAATATTTTTTATAAAGAGTTTAGGCCCAACCCACATAAGGAAAGGAAGCCCGGTAAATGGTCCAATATGTTTTCAAGTCATGAAAGTTCAAAATTTTCATTTATTTGACAAATATCGTACTTGGCACTCACTTACCATATTTCACCGAGGTTCGGTTGATCGATTCCAGAGTCCGATCGACCGGTTGATCAGTTCGGTCGACCCTCCTTCAACGAAAGCTTCTGCAGCTAATTGGTTTTGAACCTGCAGAGGCTCGGTCGATCGAAGATGCGATCTGGTCGACTGAAATTGCCTGAAAATGAAGAATTCCCGTGTTTTTTTTTTCTAGAATTTAGGCTTTTTCCCTCTTCAATTACACCTCTTAAATATTCATGGAGTGGCCACCCACGTTTTGGAGAGTTAAACCCCACCAATTTGTGTATTTAAACACCTAAATTACTCCTACACACATAACTCCAAGAAAGTGAAAAGGCTCCTCCTTTAAGAGTGCATTTAGTGACCCAACCTACATTGTCCTATATAAGAGGGAGGCAATTTTGTGGTTCACTACACCATTTCACACAAGAAGAGCTTTCAAAAGAGAGAAGAAAGAAAGTAAGAGAAAAGATAGAAAGAAAGAGAGAAAAGAAAGAGAGAAAAGAGATGGAGAAAACTAGTTTTTCCTAGAAATTTTGGTGCTATCAAGAAGGGTTTCCAAGTTTAATTTCTCCACGATTTTCAAACATCAAAGGAGTGCATTTTTCAACAAGTTTCAAAGTATCAATCAAGGTAGGTGGAGGTGCAAAGTTGTTAATTCATGTTAAGTTGTAAATTTCTTGCAAATGATGTTTTCATGTCAAATGGTGTCTTCGGGTACGACATGATCTATGTTAATGTTTGTATGTCAAATGGTACCTCGATACTGCATACCCTTCCATGTCAAATGGTGCCTTCAGGTACGACATGAATGTCTGATCGAGGTGTCGTGTTAAGTCATGACTCACGTGATTGGGATTCCACCGGAAATCCTCTATGAAAAGGTTTTAAAGTTACAAATCTTGTTTACAGTGAAGTAATAGGTCATATATAAAGAAGACCCATAAAACCTAGTTAAAAATAAAAAGGAATCCTAAAAAATTACAAAGACGCCAAAAAAAAAAAAAAAGAATTCTAACATAATTTGGAAACTTCGCAAAAAAGGAAAAATTCACTTCCAAAATGAACTATGCGGTCGCATAGTGTATTTCTATGCAGTCGTATAGAAGGCCTCGAACTGTATCTGTAATTTTCTACATGGTGCTTTGCGGTCGCATAGCACTTTTAGCTATATAGTTATCCTGTTTGGCTCCCCTATCTATGGCTTGAATCAAGTTGAACCATTTTGCTTCCTCTCTCGAGCCCAACTTGAAACTTGTTCTTTTGCTCGTCAAGATCGACATTTCATCCATTGTAGGTTGAACGAGTAATCCCATTTCTTCTTTTACTTTGCGACCGAGTGATCGGCCCTTCTTTAACGATGAACAGATCTTTGCCCGGGCACATTGTATTCATTTTTTGGATCACATCATCTGTCAAAGGTTGAAGACAAGGAAGTTAACCGAAGTTCCGGTCATTGGAGAACGAGGAGTTCTCGGGAATCTACAAGAGATAGACAAAATCGAAAAGTCGAGAATTGGTGCAAGAGCACGCAATCCAAGAGGGCTTTGGGAAATTACAGTCAGGAGGTCAGAAAATACTAGTGTTGGTCAAGTCTGGCAGTACTATAAGTTGATTCGTTTATAGTGTATTCATACTGGGTTGGGCACAGAGTTTTTAATCTGACAAGGGATTTTCTTCATCAACAATTCTCCTGTGTTATTTACTTTTCTACAATTTACTATACTACGACAATTCAACATAGGATAGTATGCATGCGAATTCAGTTGGATAATTTAATAACTGTGACTTGTTGTAATTATTAATTAAATAGTTCTAAATTTTGCATAATCACCTAATCATCCCCCTTTAGGTATTAATTGGGTGGAACTGTATTATTTTCAAGTGATATCAGAGCCTAAATTTGTTTCCTGGCCCAAATTTGATCTAGATGAGTCACTCTCCTTTTGTGCCTCCATTTTTTTTTTTATTGAAGCAACTATCCATACTGGAAGGTTAGAATAGGAGCATTCATTAAGTCTCTAGATGAACGCATTTGGGTTAGTGTGCAAATTGATTAGTCCGCCCCCTCTTATTGTTGTGTTAGGTGTAGTAACCCGAAGTATATTTCACTTTGGACTAAGGATAAACTAGTTGAGTGCAACGGGAATAGTAAAAGACTTCAAGCGTTGTTTATAGCTGTATCTCCCGAAGAGTTTAGGAGAGTTGACATGTGTGAGACTGCTAAAAAGTTTGAGACATTTTCGAAATCACATACGAGGGAACCAAAAACATCAAAAATTCCAAACTCCAGCTAGGTTTGAAGAAATTAGAATGAAGGACGATGAATCATTTGACGAATTCTATGCAAAGTTGAATGACATAGTGTAGCGCCTGACCCATATGGATCGATACGTTACTAGAACAATTGTACCTTAATCGTTGACTTACTAATTAACTATACTTTTAGTGGAAAACATAAAGATTTAATTTAAGAATTTTCTTAAGAATTAAGGTTTTTTCTTTTAAACAATATATTTTTTCTCCATGAATATTACCTATTTTGCATGGTAAGTGTCCAAATAATTTCCTTTACATAGTTATAAATCTTGAAACTTCACGAAATTTTAAGGAAATATAGAAGAGTGACATATCCAAAATTTGGCTTCTTTCGACAACATATAAGGCACTAAAATATTTCTTAAAATCCCGCAGCGACTAGGTTTGGAAGGTAAACCAATGTAGTTTACTTAAAATAACATACAAAATTCTAAAGACATCGGATTGACAAGATTTCAAGTTTATTCGGTAGCTAACCCACGAGGTATTCCCAACTGGTTTTGTCTAAAAATTTTAAGTAAAGTTACGAATTTTTGAAATAAAAGACAAAAGCTGAAATTTTAAAAACAGCAACACTAAATCTTATCGCTTACATTTTTTTTACATGAACGGTAACTTGTACGTTAATTTCTATAAACATAACTACTTTTAAACATAAATAATTCATAAAAATATTCTAATAGTCCCACAAATAATGTTCATAGAAATCTATTTATTAAGAAAAAACGTGTAAACATTTTATAATCGAATAAAAATATTAAGTTACCGATTTCTCCATAGCATGTTGCATCTTCATCTACCATAATCCACGCCCTAAGCAAAACAAATCAACCTGTAGGAAGGTAATTAACCCAAGAGTTTGAAACTCGATAGATACCATCGGTGCATTTCATTATTAAATTAGAAATTTCAAACTATAGATTCATACCAACGTACGTAGATGGATTTTCGGTATAATCCAATTTCTATAGAATTATCATAACACATAGATTCGGAGAATGATTATTCAAACTATAATAGCACCGAAACACCATACCTGGAGGTAATAATTCATTCACAATTCTAACAAAAAATCACGACTTGAAAATGAAATAACCACTTGCACATTTGCCTACCTTGATTTCCTTGAAATATAAAGGAACAAAATGTGCAAAAAACTTTTCCTTCACACCCTTGCTATTTCTTTAAGTTTAACCTAATATAAAATGTATTTTTGAAAGAAAATAAGAGTAAATTCGGATTTGAGCAGATGTGTAGTGAAAAAGTGACTTTCCTCTTATTGTAACCTCCATTTTTAGTAAAAAAAAAAAAAAAAAAACTAAATGGGTGAGCTAATATTATTATTAACCTTGTTAAATTGAGTCTTGAACTAGGAATTTAAAGTGTTTTAGCCCATAAAAAATAATTAATATAAAACATTTATATAATAAAAATGAATTATTCATATATTTTGTAATCTATCTCTATGAATGCCGCCTAATAATACAATTATTCCATCAATTAACTTGATATAATTATTCTTAATGTGCAAATTGAGTTTTTAACTTAAAAATAATTTTGTAAAAATATTTTATAAAAGCATCTGCATAGTGATTTGAACTTGGGTTGCCTATGTGAAATATCAAGCAGATGACCATTATGGTAACTTAATTATTCATTAAATCTTTGTAATCAAATATACTTAATCTCTTAAATTGTTGGACTTTTAATTAACTTATGGTTTTGGCTTTTATAATCTTAAATGGGCCGAGCTTCCGTAGCTTGTTTCTTAAATGGGCTACATCAACCAACTTAAGAATATAAAATTTAGGACTTTATATCCCTCACACCTTAAAAAAAATTTCTACATGAAATTACTTTAAATTAAATAAACAGTGTTGGATATTTGGCTTTAATTTTTGCTTATGTTTTACAAGTGACTTCCTCTATTCCATGATGTTGCGACTGAACCTTGATTAATGAAATTTCCTTAGCTCTTAATTTCTGTACCTTTCTATGCGAAGTAGCAATTGGAACTTCTTAATAAGATAAGCCTTTCTGAACATCTAATATTTAATAATTCACCACATAACTTGGATCGTGCACATATTTTCTTATCATAGACTCGTGAAACACATCATGCACGATAGAAAGTTTAGGTGGTAGAGCTAACCGATACGCTATGTTACCAACCTTCTCAAGAATTTCGAAAGGTCCTATATAACGCGGTCTCAACTTGCCTTTGTTAGCAAACCTTTGTACGCCCTTCATAGGTGCCACTTTCAAGAAGACCTTGTCTGCATAACTCTTTTGTCGATCTTAAGCTGCTTTTATGCTAGTATGGATCTTGTCAACAGCTCTGTCCTTTCAATGATTTCTGGTTAAACATGAACAATAATCTGCATCTTCTACTATAGAAAGCTTCATACAATGCAATTCCAATAGTTTCCTAAAAATTGTTATTGTACGCAAATTCTACTAAAGGTAGACACGATTTCCAACTGCCACCCAGATCCACAACACAGGCCTTAGTATATCTTCCAAAGTTTGAATGGTCTTTTCTGTCTGACTATTGGATTGAGGATGCTACGCCGTACTGAAATTCAATTTCATTTGCATAGCTCATTGTAAGTTTTTCAAAACTTAGATGTAATTCTTAGATCTCTATTAGATACAATGGAGACGGAAACACCATGCATTCTTACAATAAATGTCATTTTTACCGGAAGAAAAATAGCTGACTTTGTTAGACAAATCCACTATTATTTATATACCATTATGTCCTCTTCTTGACTTCGAAAATCCTACCACAAAGTCCATTACAACATTCTCTCACATCCATTTTGGTATGTCCAATGGATTTAATAAACTTGTCAGTCAAAATGTTCTCATTTAACTTGTTGACACACTATGCATTTTGCCACAAATAGGCCTATACTTCTTTTCATATTCCTCCACCAAAATGTATTTCGAAGGTCTTGATACATTTTCGTACCACTATGATGTGCGATGTATGGGATGAAATGAGCCTATTTCAATATTTCCTTCCTCAAAACTTCACCTTAGGCACACAAATTCTTCATTTAAACATCAATGCCCGATTCAAAGCTATTCCAAAATTCTCTCTATTAGTACCAATCTCGTTCTTGATCTTCTGGAAGAATGGATCTTTACCCTATGCTTCTATGATTCGATCTCTAAGAATAGGTCGAACCACCAAAGTTGCTAAACGAGTGGTGACTTGTTTAGGCATGGTAACCACTTCAATTCGCAAAGTTTCCAAGTTTTTGATCAACTCCATCTAAATAGTAGGAAATGATGTCAACTGTCCCATCAACTTTCTACTTAGAGCATCGGCAACAACATTAGCCTTACCTGGATGGTAATGAATAGTGCAATCATAATCCTTTACTAGCTCCAACCATCGTCTATGTCTCATATTCAATTCCTTCCGTGTGAAAAAACATTTGAGACTCTTATGATCTGTGTAAATGTAGAACTTTCCTCCATATAAGTAATGACGCCATATCTTTAATGCATGAACTACCACCACAAGTTTTAGATCATGTATCGGGTAATTATGCCCATGTTGCTTCAATTGCCTTGATGCATATGCAATCACTTTTTCGTGTTGTATCAACACACATCCCAAGGCTTGTTTGGATGCATCACTATATATATATAAAAAAAAACCTTTCTAAACCTTCAGGTATGATTAACACGAGTACTGTAATCAATTTTTACTTTAGCTCCTACAAACTTTGCTCACATTTATTTGTCCATTGAGACATTACTCATTTCCTTACTCATTGGTCTAGCTATTTTGGAAAATCGTTCGATAAATCTTTAATAGTACCCGACCAATCCCAGAAAACTTCGAACTTCACCAGCGTTAACCGATGTCTTCCAATTAGTTACTGCTTCCACGTTTACTGGATATACTTCAATTCCTTAGTAGTAACTACATGATCGAGAAATCAACTTGCTCGAGCCAAAATTCACAGTTTTTAAATTTGGCGTATAGTTTTTCCTTGCACGGTATTTCTAACGCTGTTCTAAGATGTTCCGCATGTATCAATTTACTCTTGGAGTATATCAAAATGTCACCAATGAAGGCTAAGACAAATTGATCCAAATACTGATGAAATACACAATTCATTAAATCCATGAGTATTGCTGGGGCATTTATCAAATCAAACGCCATAACAGTGAACTCGTAATGTCCATAACGAGTTTTGAAAGTCCTCTTGGGTATATCACTTATATTAACCTTGAATTGATGATATTCAGATCGTAAGTCGATCTTGAAAAATACTTGGCCTATTTTAATTGATAAAACAAATCTCGATTCTCCAAATGAGATATCTATTCTTGTTGATCAAATAGTTCAGCTCCCAATAGTCGATACATATCCTTATACCTCCATCTTTCTTCTTTACAAACAACACCGGTGCACCCTATGGAGATACAATTGGTCAAATAAAGCGACTATCTAACAATTCTTGTAACTAAATTTTCAACTTCTAAAGTTCCTTTGGAGCCATTCTGTATGGAGCTTTAGATTTTGGTACCGTTCCGAGAACCAGATCTATTGAAAACTCCACCTATCTATCTGGTGGAGTATCAGGTAAATCTTCTGGAAACATGTCTATAAATTCTTGTACCATTGGTACGTCCTCAATCTTTATCGTCGCCTATTTTTCTCATGAGATGTTAACTAGAAACCATTGGTATGTTTCTTTTCTCAACATTTTCTCAGCTTGCAAGACCGATACTAGTTGGAGATGGGGTTTGTTCTTTATTCCTAGGAAAGAAAATTGCTCTTCTCCTTGTTTTGGGAAAGACACTTCACTTTCTCTACAACGAATGGTTGCATAATTATATCACAACCAATCCTTGCCCAAAATCACATCAAAGTCTTTTATCTCTATCAGATACAAATTAGCTTCTAATGTTTCTCCCTCAATTTCGGGATTCACCGACCTAGCTAACTAATGTGTATTTAATGTTCTGCCTGAGGGGATGCTAACTTCTAGTGTACCCTAATTTATCACAAATAATACTAGATTTAACAATAAAAGACGCTGATACAAAAGAATGAGTATCTCCCGAATCAAACAGTATATAAAAAGGTGTATTAGATATTAGTAAAATACCTACTATTATGTTTGAGTCCTCCTCTGCATCCTTTTGAGTCACTGTAAAAACTCGTGCTTTCCTCTTTTTATTTTGATCACTATTATCATCATTCTTCTGAGTAAATATGGGACAATCCTTAGCAATATGTCTCGGCTTACCTCATTGAAAATAAACATTCTTTCTATACAAACATTCACCACGATGAGGTTTACCACACTTCAGGCACGTCGCTATTGTAGCTATTATGGCCTTACTGGCACTAGATCTGATATTAGCTTTCTTATTTTTCCATTTGCCTTTTCCTTTGTCTTGACCATTCCACTTTCTCTTTCCAATTTGTCATTTATCCTACTGACTGTACAATTGACTGTGTTACTCTGCTTTAGCCTTCTAATACCAAATAGCATAAGCTCATTCCAGCATCTCACAGTATGATGTGAAACTATGTGACATGAAAATCATGCTTAGGTCTAGGTTTAACCTTTGCTCGAACCTTCGAGTCTTCTTAATTTTCGTGTCAACCAGGTGTGGAGCATATCTTGAGAGTTGGTCGAACTTGCGCTCGCAATCAGTCAAGGACATACTACCCTGCTTGAGTTGAAGAATTCACTCTCCTTGGAATCTTTTATAGATTGAGGAAAATACTCGTCCATCACTTCATTCTTGAATTGTTCCCAAGTTAATACCAATTACTGCTCCAGAGTCCTAGTTCGGGACATCGAATCCCACCACTGACTTGCAGCACCAATAAACATAAACTCTGCACATTGTACCTTTTGGGCATCAATGCAGTCTATAAGTCGAAAAAATCGTTCTAACTTACGAAGCCATTCTTCAACTACTAGTGGACCAGAGCTCCATCAAACGTATGGGCTTATGCCTTCGAAATAACTCAACTACCGAGGCATGGGCTGGGAGAGTAATAGGAGTTGGTGGTATGGGTGTAGCTTGATTCTGATTCAGCTTGTCGAGTCTTGAACCGCTTTTAGAATGTCCCTTATCAAGTTGTTCTGGTTTGGTCAAGACATTTTCCTTGAAATAAGAAATAGTATCTTCTATTGAATTTGTATACCAATATTAGAATACTTGGAATGAAAGGGAAAAGTGAAATATTTCATGACTTGATCACATGATTAATTTTTTTTTTTTCAAATAAATGTGAAATCTCCATAATCTGTACTCGTTTCACTCATGGTCTTCTTCTGGGTCATCCTCTAGTTCTTCTTCTTCATCTTCGTTAGCATTTGTCATAATTGGTTGTGCAACTCGTCATCTGAAGTCGTCGATTCGGATCCCTAGTGGGTATCACATCATCAATCATAGTCTCCCAATTATAGTTATAGGTGTTTTAAAATCCTTAAAGTCAAGTTCTTTAGGTTCACTTTCGAAAATTTGAGATAGCTTATTTACTCGTATAAGCTTTCTGATACGTTTCTCATGAGGTGTAAAAATTTCTAGCAAATAACCTATTGCATGTAGGTAACTAATCCTGTAACCTGCATTTTTTTGCTTTTAGTCAATGTTGGTACACGCTTCTTATGTGATTGTCAAGGTCCAAAAAATTGTACCTCAAAAGCAGGATAAGCTCGAATATCTATCTCTTGTTGACCGACGGATGCGAGATGCCATGGAGTGTCGTAATTCTTCATTTTCTCATTTTAAATTTCATACTTTTTTACTTACAATACATACATACATATTTTTTTTAAACAAAAACGACGAGTCTATAGAGTCGACTAAACTCGTGACCATGTTGTAGTGCCTCGACCCGAATGGATCGAAATGTTACTAGAACAATTGTACCTTAGTCGTAGACTTAGTAATAATTATACTTTTAGCGAAAAACATAAAGATTTAAAATTTAAGAATTTACTTAAGAATTATTTTTTTTATTTTAAACAATATATTTTTCTCCATGCATATTACATATTTTATTACATGGACAATGACATGCATGTGTTTACCAATTAAATAAAAGGTTTTAAATAAATTTTCCATGTATACACATCATCAAACAATAAATAAAACTAAGCTTTTTTATTTTCTATTTCTCATGGCAAGTGCCAAAATAAATTCGTTTACATAGGTATCAATCTCGAATCTTCACGAAATTTTAAGAAAATGTAGGAAATTTCTTATAATATGACATATCCAAAAATTTGCTTCTTTCAACAACATATAAGGCACTAAAATGTTTCTTAAAATCCCAAGTGACTCAATTTGGAAGGTAAACCAGCACAGTTGACTTAAATAACATACAAAATTGTACGGACATCGGATTGACAATAATTCAAGTTCATTCTATAGCTAACCGACGAGGTATCAAACCCAATTGGTTTTGTCCAAAAATTCCATGTAATACAATAGTTAAGAATTTTTGAAATCAAGGATAGAAGCTGAAATTTTAAAAACAGCAACACTAAATCTTACCGCTTACATTTTTTTTACATGAACACTAACTTGTACGTTAATTTCTATAAAACATAACTACTTTTAAATATAAAAAATTCATAAAAATCTTATTAGAGTGGTCCCACAAATGATGTTAATAGAAATCTATTTATTAAGAAAAAACATGTAAACGTTTCATAATCGAATAAAAATATTAAGTCATATGTTTCTTCATAGCACGTTGCATCTTTATCTACCATCATCCACACCTCAAGCAAATCAAATCAACATGTAGGAAGAGAATTAACCTATGAGTTTGAAACTCAATAGATATTATCGGTACATTTCGTTATTAAATTAGAAATTTGAACTATAGATTCATACTGTCACTCGTAGAAATTCTTTATTCACACTTTTTACAAAAAATCATAACTTGAAAACAAAATAACCACTTGCACCTCTACCTATCTTGATTTCTGTGAAATGTAAAAGAACAAAATATGATAAAGCCTTTCTCTTATTCACACCATTGCCATTTCTTGAACTTTAACATAAAAGGTATTTTTGAGAGAAATAAGAGTAAATTCGGATTTGAGGAGAGGTAAAATGAAAATGTAGTCTTCCATTTCTTTTAACCTCCATTTTTAGTGAATAAGTAAATAGGTGAGTTATATTATCATTAACCTTGTTAAATTGAGTCTTTACTAGGAATTTAAAGAGTTTTAAGCACATAAGAAAATAATTCATATAATTTTCTTTTATAAAACATTTATATAATGAAAATGAATTATTCATATCTTTTGTAACCTATCTCTATGAATGCCCATTAAAAAAACAATTATTCCATCAATTAACTTGATATAATTTTTCTTAATGTGAAAAATAAGAAGTTTTTAACTTAAAAATAATTTTGTAAAAATATTTTATAAAGACATCTACATAGTGATTCGAACTTGGGTTGCCTATTTAAAACAAACTTAAGAGTATAAAATTTGGGACCTTACACATAGTAAACTCTAGCTTCAACCTAGGTAAAAAGATTTCTAAATCCAAAATTGTTTGTTCCTTCTTTGAGAGGTTTAGACCCAGGGTTACTACTATCGAAGAGAGTAAGGACTTAGATAAATTTAAGATAGAAGAACTCGTAGGATTCCTCCAAACTTATGAATTCACCATATCACAGTTAAAGAAAAAGGTCTATTGCCTTAAACTCTATTATGGAAGAGGAGTTTAAATCAACTGATTAGACACTTAGGGATGAAGAGATAGCTTACTTTGTTAAGAAGTTTCAAAAAGTCCTCAGAAATAAGAGAAAACCTCAAGAAAGGAAAAATGGTCTCCAGAGTAAAGTCCTAAAAGACAAGTGTGATAAGGCTAGTGGTAAGAGTTCTAGTAATAAAACTCACTTGATTAGATGCCATGAGTGTCAGGGGTTTGGTCACTATAAGAATGAATGTCCTAGTTATAAGAAGAACTTGAAAAAACGTGATAATTGCACTATTATCACACCCCCCCAACTCGCTTATTGCTAGTCCCTAGCAATTTAATGCAAAATAAATGATCGAAGACTAGTCAATATTGCAAGTTAAATTATCAAGTTCTAATTTAACAACAGTTCATGCTCTTTTCAAACTTAACACCATAAAGAATTTAACAGTATCATGATAACCAGTATGTCAAAGACATGTGCTAAATGTGTGTGTGTATCAAGTCGTAATCATCTTATCGCTTACTCTAACACATGCAATATCAAGTGTCTCTCAGGCTAAAGCAGCTCCATAACTTACGGGCATCAAAGTGTTTATTGTGGAGTTTCTCTCTATGGAGCTAGGAAAGATGAACACTCAAATTCAGAGGTTTAAACAATTATGCACAAGCAACAAACAAATATTGATTCTGTGATAGGAATACTACCAAATGAGAATTCATCAACTTTTTACCACAGCCTACCTGGGATCAAAACGGTCAATACAAAGGGTTGTAATGAAGTTCAGGTTGGATCGTATGAGAAGAACGGATATAAAAATTCAAATACTTCGAAGTACATAGTTAGATATCTTATCAAACATCTCAATTGATCACAACTTTCAATCAACACATTCCTCAAATATTTCTAGCCCCAAATCAAATATATATGTTTTTTATTTTTCGATTTTTCTTCTTCTTTTTTTTGTGCCGCCTCAAGCTCATCTTGTCGTTTTCATTGTCTTTATTCTTCACAATTGAACATCCAATACCTACTACACACTTGGAAGTAAAAAGGTGGGACAATCATGTACATGCTATACTCTAATATAGAGAGGTGTGGGTAACATAGGTGCATGAAGAAAAAGAGTATATATATGTGTATTGGCTCAAAGCAGCTACTAGGGGTTGCAAGTATTGAAAAGAAAGGTTGAAAGGCTCAAATATTAGTTCTAAATTGATTTTCATCATTTTCCAAATAATCCACCATCTTACCACAAACCATATAATGTTATTCTCAAAAGAAGTTTCCAATTTACAAATTCAATGAACGCTTATTACATTTTTAGTATATCGTGGCTCTCAATCCTCACCAATTCTCTCTCATGAAAAATTCAGCAAGAGACTCCTCTAACTACATGTGTTAAATTGCCATCATACCACAAGGCTTGTGTGCACGAAAAGTTTAGCAAGTGTCATGACATCTAGATTTTCACAAACAAAATTAATTCCTAGTGGCATGTGATAATTTAAGAGAATAAACATGCAGCAAATTAGAGACTCTAACAAAAAAAAAACTTTTTCAAAATTCACATGCAATTCAAAACGAAAGCTAAATTGACCCTCCACCCAACCAAATTTTTGCATTGTCCTCAATGTATCAACAAAAATACGAAATAGAGAAGGAAAGATATCACCTGAATCCAGAAATGAGTCAACATAAGCTCGAAGAACGAATAACCTGAAGGTTCTCAATGTGATAAAATAGGGAATGGAAAGAAACTTAAAGAAATGTAATACCTAAAAAAAGAAATACAAAAACTAATATACAGAAAAAGCAAGGTAAAAGGCATACCTGAAAAATTTCAAGGGTGGTAAACGGGGTTTACAAGAGGAATTTCTTCCACTGCAGGTTCCTATTGCCCATAGAGTATCTTGAGACACTGTCCATTCACTTGAAATTTTTCTAGCTCAGTCAATTGAAATTTCTTCCACTGCAGGTACCTGTTGCCCATAGAGTATCGTTAGGGTCTTCAATTCTTCTAGCTCAGTCAATTGAAATTTCCTAAGTTTACCTCCCTCTCCTAGATCAAAGTTAAAGTGTTTAATGGCCCAATAGGCTTGATGCTCAAGCTATACATGTAGATAACACAATTTTCCAAAGATGAGTCGATATGGGGACATGCCTATAGTGTCTTAAAAGCTATAGGTATGCCCAACGTACATCATTTAATCTTAAAAGACCAATCTTTACAATTGGGGTTCACCGTTTTTTCCCATGATTTGTTTAATCTCCCTATTAGCCAGTTCAACTTGTCCACTAGTTTGGGGTGGTATGCAGTTGAAATTTTATAAACAATCCCATACTTTTTCATTAAGGTTTCAAATGAACGGTTACAAAAGTGTGTGCCTTTATCACTAATTATCACTCGTGGTGTGCCAAAGCGAACATTTTCCTTAAGAAATTTTACAACTGTTTTATTGTCATTAGCCCTACAAGTTGCTGTCTCTACCCATTTTGACACGTAATACATCGCTACAATGATATATAGATAGCCAAAAGTGGGAGGACCTCCATAATGTAGAGACAGAGAAAATAAAATAAAATAAAACCTTGTGTTTCATTTTAAAAATAATTTTTTCTTGTATAAATCGAAAAATAAATTTGGATTATGCTATTTCGTCGCTACGACACTTCCTAAGAGTTCAAATTAAAGTTTTTGTCACGATAGTAAATTTGCGCATACTTGTCTTTTAAGGTGTCGAATTTATTCTAATGTTTATGATGGCATATTTTAAGTTCCTAAAACTTTAAAAATTAGATAATTCGGATATGGTGTACCAAACGACCCCTAATTCATCTCCATTTATTTCTTAAATTATTTTTATATTCTATCAACCTGACCTTTCATTTTTCTTCATCATATTTACCATTTGAATTATTTACTAAATGACATAACTTCCAAATCACTTAATGCCATTATGGTCATTATAAACAAAACTTCCATTCATATGAAAGGGTGCCTACACGTTTTTTTTACCCCACCATTTATACACCTAATTCATATTCCATTACCATTGTTTTAAATTCCATTTTAGTTACTACCAATTACCAGCATCATTTTTTCATTTGAAAAATAGTAATCTCCTATAATCTCTAAGGCCACATTTCCTTCCTCAAACTGTTATACCCAAACATAAATTATTTTGCTTTTCTTCCCATAGACTAGGGCACTTTGAATCTAATTTTTTTTTTTTAAAGAAGTCAAGAAGACGCTGTATTTTATTGAGAGCAATAGGATATTCAAACTCCAAATGTTTAAGGTAGGGATGTTGCTTACGACACTTTTGTAATTAGAGTAAAATTATTTGTTTTCGAATTGCATTAACGTGTTATTGTGTTGCTCATGATGGAAGCACCCTTTGGGTGGTTCAAATAAGAGATAAAGAGACTATGAAAGGGTTATCAAAACCCGAGAGTAAGAGGACTGATTGATCAGCGGTTCGCTAGAGATTAACGGTGACACAAATGACCATACTTGCAATTTTGAAAATATGTAATTTCTACCATTTACTTAAGTGTTTTTCTACTAAGTATTACTTGTGATACTCACTCCTACATACAAAAAATTCAGGTTAAATGAAGGCGTGGCAGTGGCATGGTGTGTTAGCACTTGGCGATTTAGAATGCATTCAACCTTCTAGTAAAACTTTCATTGGTTTAAATCTCTTATGAACATTTAGATAATACATTTAATGTGTTTAACTTTATGTTTGGATTAATTATATTTACATTTCATGTCAACTAAAATTTAGAAATGATTGAATGATTATGTATCAAGTTTATTTAATGTTGTAATGAATTTCAAATTCTGTCTACCCGTTTAAAAATAGTATAAGTTGGGCTACAGTTTAAATCAAGGGGTTTGAAAGCTCTATGAATGTTCTAATAGTGGTGTTTGGAATTACTGTAAAATAATATCTAGAGAAAAAGTTATGTCCATTTTGGTAGAATGCACCGAGTTAGTTCCGAATTTTCAGTGCAGCATAGTCGAACAATATTTTCATTTTTCAAACATTATCATCAAGACCCAAAATTTTTGTATGATGTATGTATATGAGTATCATAGCCTCTTTTAAAATTTCATAATTTTTAGTCAACGTTTACTAGGCAAAACATAGATTTTCTTTCCGCTGCTACGCAACCGAAAGTTGCTGAATTTTCACGAGATGTTTTGTTTCAAAAAAAAAAACAATTTACACCATAATTTTCTAAACCCTATGTGGACATCTTCCATTATAATTTTATATATTTCAAACTCAAAAATTTATTTTGGTTAGCATCTAAGAGGTCAAACGAAGAGCGGAATTTTGAACGCTTCGAATTTTCGAGAATTTTGGGGCTTTACAACTTGGAATTAGAGCATGGTTTATTTTCTATAGACTTACATTAAAAACCATATCTTAGTGTATATTGTCACATACATAGATGACAAAAAAAAATAAGGATCCTGAGCATTGTGCCTGCCTAGCCGCGCGATGCCGATTCTGAGGTAAAGACAGTTTTATATAAATGCTTGCATCTTGTGGCGAGAATGAGAAAGTTTATTCTAAAAACAATATTTGAAATGTATACATGAATTTTAGCAGATGCTGGAATTTGAATACTTTTGTAGATTATCATTATTGTAAAAACTATTTTGAGAACGTGGCCAAATTAAATGTTTATTTAAGTCCTCGAGAATTAACTAAAACTTATTAGATACCCACTTATTGGACTTTGAATAATTAGTATGACTCAAATGGTACGGATTAAGAAAACTTGTAGAAAGACGAGTTCAAAGATGCTCGTCATCGTGAGATTGTGAGGCAATATGAAGAGTATCGGTGGAATCCAGCTCACAATATGGGTCAGCACATTTGGGAGATGATAGTAAGACGGAGTGAGGTAAGACGACTAGGCCATATGGTCACTGGTCGTCGAGCCACTCCTCTCCTTATTAATACCTTACCAGAAGAATGGCCAGAGGTGGCTGAATCGATTTATGATTATTTATGGGGAATTGTTGTGCCTACCTTGCCCTGAGAGATTGACTATGAGGCCTTCTGTGCAGAGTTGATTGAGCAGTGTGAGTTGACTCGACTTGCGATCCCCGAGGACGATAGTGTACCTACTGAGATGTACATTCGTGAAGATGCACCTCCACCTATTTCAGATGATGAAGCACAACAACCTTCTAAGAAACCTAGGGTGTATGGAGGTTGGATTAGTGATGATGATGACAATGATAAATAGAGGAGTGAAATTTTAGTAGATTTTATTAAGTTTATTTATTGTTGAGGTCTAGTAGGACTCATTTTGCTTTATTGTTGGTTAACGCCAGATGCTCTTCTATGATTTGAAATCCTCTTGAAGGATTCTTTTGAGATAATAATAAAAGATGTTGAGCTATAAACCTTCTTCCCATATTGTGCAAGTATCATCGACTCCTCTAAATGAGATTGCAATTATTCTGGTATATTTGTATATGGCGCAAGTGAGGACAATTAGGGAGCTAATGTAGAAGATTGATGAGTTGAGACAGGCCATGGCTGCTCAAGCTACACCTCCAGTACCTCAAACTCCACCAGTTCTGCAAGTACCGTCGGTTCCACCACCATACCTGGCTGCACCTTTTATTCCGACGATAGAACAATTTCGTAGATATCGACCACTACCTTTGATGATGGGAAGGACCCTCTGGCAGTGGAGGAGTGGTTGCGTACTATTGAGAAGATCTTCCGGCACATCTCTTGTCCGAAAAATCAAAAAGTATTATGTGCTAAGTTTATGCTAATTGGAAGAGCAAGCCATTGGTGGGAATCCGCGTCACGCACTAGCACCGTGGAGGAACAACGTGACCTAACTTGGACTAGTTAAAGATTGAACTAACAGAAAAGTTTTTCCCACAAGCTCTGCGAGACTATAAAGAGATAGAATTTTTAAGACTTATACAGGGAGATACGAAAATTTCTGAGTATGAGAGCAAGTTCGAGGAATTATCCCGATATGCCCCACATCTTGTAAGTACTGAACTCATTAAGGCAAAACATTACGAGAGAGGCCCGAGACCAGAGATCAGGCAGATTGTAAGTTCACACGATCTCACCACTTTTCATGCTATGGTGAAGAAAGCTCAGATAGTGACCTACTCGGGTGTGAAGTTGGTAAATCAAGGACAATGCAACAACTTCGAAAAAAGGAAGTGGCGGATAAGAAGAAGAATAATGGACATTTTAAGAAACAGACACCTTCGGGCCAGCCGAGCAATCCTTTACCCCAATGTCCTAAGTGTAATAAATTTCACAGGGGATAATGTTTGTATGGAAAGTTTATTTGCTATAAATGTGGCCAACCCGGCCATGTGGCTTCCTCATGTCCATCGATTAAAAAACCCGAGCAAGAGAAGAAAGGAAAAGCAAGGGTGTTTGCTTTGACTCATGATGAGGCTGCCCAAAATCCAGACGTGATCACAAGTATTTTATCGATCTCTAGTATTCCTATTTATGTCCTGATTGATTCTGGTGTGACACATTCGTTCATTTCTAGTGCATGTCTAGCTAAGATTAATGTTTCATGTCAGAAGAATGATAGCGTACTAGAGGTTAGCATGCCATCATGGGGAACTATTGATACAGATATATGATAGCAAAGGGGGTACAAATAAATTTTGATGGACTGACTTTAGAGGCCGACTTGTATGTTATAGGATGAAAGATTTCGATATTATTTTAGGTATGGATTGGTTAGGTGAAAATCGAGCCACGATAGTATGTTTTGAGAAAGAAGTAATTTTTCGAAGACTGAGAGAAGAGAAGTTCAGATTTTATGGATCGAAGATTAAGGCATTTCCTCGCGTCATCTCAGCTTTAAAAGTAGAGAGCATGTTGAAGAGGGCTGACTGCCAAGGGTATCTTGTCAGTCTTACTAGTACCTCAACTCAAGAGCAAGTGGTAGATGATGTGCCAAAATCACAAATGATCACAATATTGTGTCACCCTGGCTAAAAAAAACTTTCCAAAAATAAAATTTTCTCTCAAACTTGAAAACCTAGCAGCAACACCCGAATCTAGATGGCAGGGTCGCTGCCTCTCTAGCTCCCATCAAGGTGGTGGGAGGGAACATGTCTTATGCGTCCATTGTACAGGCACGACCGTAACCAATCCCAGAGGTGAAGATAGAGATGAGACAACCTAATGAGAATGAAGGAGCGCTATGGTTTCACTTCTCCAGGGCCGAACTGGAATAGGCAGTGTCTCATTTCTGATTTTTTGTGGTGTTAGGATTTCTGCAGAGGCGTCCCACATTAGATCAGATCCGTAGGGCCATAAAAACTCGATGGGGGTATCAAAGGTTTTTTCTCAGTAAGCACCATGCAGCTCCCACATAATGTGTTCATTCGTTTCTCGTCAGAGGAGGATTTGGGCATAGCATGTGTGCGAGAATCATTAGATATTGACGGAATACCATATAGACTTGTTATCTAGACGCAAGAATTTGATGAAAACCAGGAATCGCCTCTGGTGCCGGTGCGGATCTTCCTCCCCGGACTACCTCCCCATTACTACCATGAATCTATGTTACGTATTATCACCAGGGCTCTTGGTCGATTCTTGAAAAGGGATAATTTCATGGCATGTGTGTCTCTCACAGATGGGGACCATGTTTGTGTGGAGTGGACATATCCAAACCATTGGTGGAATCTTTTTGGCTAGGAGTGTAGTTCCACCCTACTAGCTGGGGCCAGGAAATTATATATGAAAAACTTCCAAAATTGTTCCAATGGTGCAGGCTTCAGGGACATCTGGAGGCTACGTGTGAGAGGAAGAAGCAAATGGAAGAGATTAATCAACCAAAAATCGGCCAGATGGGACCTAAAAAAATATGGCGGAAAAAGAAAAAAAATAAACATTGTGCAGAATAGAGAAGAAAGAGAATTGTCGCTGGAAAAGGACAACACTTTGGAAACATGGGGAACTAAAAATGAAGATAAAAGAAGAAAAATCATGCAACGTGATATTATAATCCCATCGACATCAAAGCTGTATGTGACAATTGAGGGAAGAATTGAAATAGATATTGAACTCGTGGAGAACACAACAGTGGCGGACAAGCCCCAGACTGATGTCATTGAAAATTTGGTAACAAATATGGAAGATGTCAATATGTCCAGCGAGGGAACACTTGATAGCAGGCCAAACCAGGAACATACTGAAAATGAGAATGAGAATAGGGCCTCAACGAATGACATACTGGGAGAGGCGATTCTTATGGGGGACGTGGATGTTGTCCAAGATGCTCTAGTGATGGATATTATGGACAACATTGCCGAACTTGTGATTAGAGGCGAGCCCCTTCACAGGACAATCGAAAGGGGAAAATCTGTCAAAATGAATAACATGACTTGGAAAACCATACTGCATCTGATGGAGAATATGGAAGTGATCTGCCTGAACTACAAGTCCTAAACTATGATACATATCATATTATAGCAGGGCCTCAAAGAAGAACAAGGGGGACCAGCCGGAAAAAAGTAACTCTGGGGATCACCACGAGGTCCAAATATTTTTACTAAATGATGAATATCCTTGTTTGGAATGTAAGGGGAGTAGTATCATCCAGGAGCAGGTTAGTGGATTTGACTAAACGTTATAACCCTTCTATGTTAATTTTAATGGAACCGTTTGTTTCTATTGACAAAATTGCGGGTTGGGCGAGGGGACTAAAATTTACACATTATAGTTCTCATGTTGGGAACTTTGAAGATAAACTATCCCAGCTGGAAAATTCCCTGATTCAGAACTCTTCACTGGAAAATGAAAGAGAGCTCTTACTATGTCGGAATAAATATGCGACTTGGCTTGACAGGGAAGAGATCTTATGGAGGCAGAAGTTCGCATAAAATGGCTGCACGAGGGTTGTAGCAATACAAAGTTTTTTCATGCGTAGGTAAGCAATAAAAAGACGGGCCAAATTATTGAACACGTGGCCCTTAGAGATGGCACTGTACTAAAATCAGCTGGAGAGGTTCATGAAGGGACTGTTGAGTTCTTTAAAAATTTGTTGATAGTAACACCTACAACTATGGATGAGGCTGATCTAGACCTTCTGAAACCGATTATTACAGTAGAGGAAAACACATCATTATGCAAAATTCCTACAGTAGAAGAGGTTAAAGAGGCTTTCTGGTCTATCCCTTTTGATAGCAGCTCGGGATCGATGGATTTAGCGCGAGCTTCTTCATCAGTGCCTGGGATATTGTTAAAGACGATCTCCTTGCCGTGGTTATAGAATTTTTTGGAGGAACCCCTTTAACCACCACTCTACGCGCCACTATTATTGTGCTTATTCCTAAGGTGGAGGCCCCTGACAGTTTCGATAAATTCAGACCGATCAATCTTTGCTAGGTAATGTACAAGGTCTTGACTAAAATCATGGTGGCTAGAATGGCTCCTTTACTAGACAAAATAATTTCCCAAGAACAATCCGCTTTTATTCAAGGGAGAAGTATCTTCGACAACATCTCTATTGCACAGGAGATGGTACATAAAATTCATAAAAGTATAAGGGCTGGAAACAACTTAATGAAAATCGACATGGCCAAGCATATGATAGGGTAAACTGGAGATTTCCTCTGGCGACCTTACAAAGATTGGGTTTTTATGACCATTGGAGAAACCTTGTGTTCAACTGTATCTCCTCTCCATGTTTTTCGATCATGCTTAATGGTACAACAAAGGGTTTCTTCAAGCCATCTAGGGGTCTACGCCAAGGAGACCCACTGTCACCGTATCTATTTATTCTAGCGCGAGAGCTCTTGTCAAGAATGATCAATCAGGCCTTCCAAAGAAATCAAATTCAGCCTTTTCACCCTAGAGGAATGTTGGTTAGTCATTTATTATATGCCGATGATTTACTTATTTTTGTCAATGGTTATAAAAAATCTATTCGAAGCCTCCTTGAAGTTGTTAAGAATTATTAGGCCCGATCTGGCCAAATGGTCAGCCCTATGAAGTCATCCATATTCTTCTCTAGAAACATTACTAGTGAACGAAAAAACAAACCTGATGGCATTATCAGGTTTTAAAGAAGGCGTGTGGCCTTGTACATACTTGGAAGTCCCTCTCGATACTGGTAAATTAAAGAAGTACATGTTTGAACCACTACTGAAAAAATTCAAAAGAAATTAGCCGGATGGAAGGGTCGTCTTTTATCCTTCGGGGGAAAAATTACCTTGATTAAGCACGTTCTCTGTAGCATGCCTATCCATGTTTTATCAGTGCTGAATTTGCCTAAAGGAGTTCATAATAAATTGAACCGGATTTTATCGTCTTTCCTCTGGAACTCAAGTGAGGGCGCTAAAAGACGTAAATGGGTTTCATGGCGAAATATTTGTTATCCTATAGAGAAAGTGGGGCTGGGCATTCGAGACTTTAGTGAAGTTCAACAAGCCCTATTTGTTAGGTTTGCATGGAAGTTTGTTGTAGGAGGCTCCTTTTGGTCTGAATTTTTTAAATCAAAATACATGAAAAACATGCCTGTTGTGTTGGCTAAAATGTCTCCAGCCCACTCTCTATTTTGGAAGGGAGTTCTATCGGCATTACCTACGGTGTTGCAAAATTCTTATTGTTGCGCCTGAGATGGCTCATCCAACTTTTGGTCTGTAAACTGGCTGGGACCTCAAAGCTTGGTCGAAGCTGGCTTTGAAGTTCAGGACCCACAACTGCAAATCAAAGATTTAATCATGGCTAATGGGAAGTGGAATAGAGCCCCGTTGAGGGAACTTGTGGGCAAAAATCAAAACCACGCCATCGTCTTTGTGGATTTGAAATTAAAAGAGGAATGTGACAGGTATGTTTGGAAGCCCAGCAAAGATGGATTATTTTCGACTAATCAACTTGGGAATTGATCCGTAAAACATACATGGAGTGGACATGGAAACGGTGGTTGTGGTATACTCAATTCCCGAAAAGAATATCATTTGTGGCTTGGAGAGCGAAACGAAATTGTTTACCAGTGGATGTTGTAGTTCAATCAGTTGGTATCCCGCTGGTGTCTAAATGTGAATGTTGTGCTAACCCATCAATTGAGACCTTGGACCATGTATTAAATAGAGGAAAGGTGGCTAAGAAAGTATGGAAATATTTTGAAAGCCACCTAAATCTATCCATGCCAGAGATTCCAACATGGAAAGGGAGAATGAACCTATGGTGGGGAAGTGCGTCGAGCTCATCTCAGCTGGGAGTCATTCTGGGAATTATACCATTTCTCATCACATGGTTGCTAAGGAAAGTAAGATATGAAGCTCGAATGGAAGGGCATCCTACCATTTGGCGGAATGTTACTTGGAAGATCAAAGACTCTATCACAAATTGCAAGTTTGGCAACCAAAAATAGGAAAATCTTAGTTCGGGAGGCTCAATGGCTGCATGATTTAAACTGTCCAGTAAATCCTGTTAAGCAACCAACGGTTCAAATGATAAGTTGGAAGAAGCCACCAAGTAACTATTTCAAATTGAACGTTGATAGTGCTTCGAAGGAAAATCCGGGTTCGGCTGGAGGGGGAGGTGTGGTACGGGACTCCAATGGTACCTTGTGTTCTGGCTTTTCTCATCATTACGGACCTTGTACGAATATGGTGGCTAAAACCCGTGCACTACTCGACGGCTTATGCTTATGTAGAAATCTGGGTTATAGAAATATCATGGTTGAAACAGACTCACAAGTACTGGTAAACTGGGTAAAGAAAGGTGATTACTCCTTATGGTGGCTTTGGGATTATTGGGAAGAAATCACAAAATTGATTCGTTGACTTAACGCCCAGGTGGATCATGTGTTTCGAGAGGCTAACATGGCAGCCGATTACCATGCAAAGATAGCGTGTGATGAACATTCTACTCATATACGTTATAGCAACGAAGTTCCTACCCTTCTTAAAGGAATTTTGCAACTGACCGTTGGGAATTACCTAACCTTAGACGTTGATGTACTCCTTTTGGACACATATATTTTGAAATCATGTACTAATAAGACTTTTTCATTTAATTATAGTTTTTGACTAAAACTGTAAGGGAAGTAGTCTTCCTCTTTTATTGCTTTCTTTTCTTCAATCATATAACCATGATTTTCCTCCGCCACACGTGAGGGTACATCAATAAGCTCTCGAAGGTTCCGCCCTGCTTCCACTAAAAAAAAGTGGCAGATGATGTGCCAATAGTACGGGAGTGTGCTAATGTGTTTCCCGATGATCTACCAGGTACCCTGCCTGGTAGGCAGGTGGAATTCACAATAGATTTGCTACTTGGAGATGCTCCTGTGTCCAAAGCTCCATATCGAATGGCACTAAAGGAATTACAGGAGTTGAAGATGCAATGAGAAGAACTTCTAGGCCAAGGGTTCATTAGACCAAGTGTATCTCCATGGAGAGCTTTGGTACTCTTTGTAAAGAAGAAAGATGGTACTATGAGGATGTGCATCGACTATCGTGAACTAAATAAGTTGACAATCAATAATAAGTATCCCCGTCCAAGGATTGAGGATCTATTTAATCAGTTAAAGGGTGCATCAGTGTTCTCAAAAATTGACTTAAGGTCGGGCTATTATCGACGATTAAGTCGGTTGATATACCAAAGACGGCATTTAGGACCCAATTTGGGTATTATAAGTTTACGGTGATGCCCATTGGCTTGACAAATGCCCCTGTAGTGTTTATGGATTTGTTGAACAGAGTGTTCCATCTGCATTTCGACATGTTTATTATCGTATTTATTGACACCATACTGATATACTAGAGAGATTCTCAGCAACACAAAAAACATTTAAAGACAGTATTGGAAACACTGCGTGAGGAGAAGTTGTATGCCAAATTCAAGAAATGTGATTTTTGGCTGGATCGAGTGGGGTACCTAGGCCATACTGTTTTAGCACGAGAAATTGAAGTGGATTAATCCAAAGTTGAGGCAGTGACCAATTGGCCGAAACCTACAAATGTTGAGAAGTGCGGAGTTTTCTAGGTTTAGCCAGCTATTATCGACGATTTATTGAAGGATTTTCCAAGATAGCAAGTCCTATGACACAATTGACTCGAAAGGATACTAAGTTCATATGGTCGGAGAAGTACGAGCAGAGTTTTCAAGAGTTAAAGGACAGGCTCATATCTGCGCCAGTGTTGACTATCCTCGATGGTTCGGAAGGTTTTGTGATTTTAAAGTGATGCATCCAAGCTTGGTTTAGGATCTGTTTTGATGCAAAATGGTAAAGTGATAGCTTATGCTTCAAGGCAATTGAAGCACTATGAACAGAATTACTCTACACATGATCTCGAACTAGCAGCGGTAGTGTAGGCCTTGAAGATTTTGCGCCACTACCTATATGAGAGCAAGTGTGAGATCTAGACCGATCACAAGAGTCTCAAATACTTCTTCACCCAGAAGGAGTTAACTATGAGACAACGACGATGGTTAGAATTGGTGAAAGATTATGATTGCACTATCTTGTACCACCCGAGTATTACGGCTAATGTAGTCGCTGATGCGTTGAGTAGAAAGAACATGGAACAATTGTCAGTGTTGTGTACAAGACAAGATCAATTAATCAGAGTTTGAGAACATAAGAATTGAAGTATTATCGTCACCAGTAAGGACATCGGCAATTTTAGCAAATTTTATTGTGAAACCGACAAAATTTTTATTGTGAAACCGACACTCAGAGACAAAATAGCAGCTGCTCAGAGAAATGATCACTTTTTGGAAAAGATCAGGGCTGAAGCGAAAACTGAGAAGAGGAAATGATGAGAACCACGTAGCAATGAACACTACGCAACCCCGCAACAAGATTGAAAACCCAAGAAGGCCCAAAGATAATCCCAATTTAAAGATTCAACCAAGAATGTTGAACTAAGCAACCTAACAAGAATGACGCTTGAAAGACTTCTTGATTACAGAATCCGTGATCTTCACTCGATATTGAACGTCGCAAGAAGATCTTGATAAGTTCGCGGTGTTCTAAGAAGAACAAGATTGAAAGCAAATAGCCTCACTTTAATTACTAATTTGTCAAAAGGTTCTGCAATTATGATGAAAGTTACTATTTATAGTAATGCTAGAAAACCTATAAAATTCGTGTATAATCTCCCAAACATGGTAGAAACATCAATAAAACTAGAATTTTAAGGAAACTAGGATTCTCACAAAAAATAGGAAATTTGCCCAAAATTTGTACTAAGCAGTCGCTTGGAAGGAAGTTTTGCTGCCTTGAAATCTCGGTAAGCGTTTGGGGACCGCTTGCCTGTTTCTTCTAAGCGGTTGCTTAGAAGTTCGATTGGCCTCATTCTTCGGCCGCTTGTATTATGTTGATACAATTAGTTTCCAACCTCGACTCTAACATGAAACTTGTCTCTTTTTGCGTGTAGATGATGACGTCGTCCATCGTTGCTTGCACAAGTAGTCTCATTGCTTGATTTACCTGTTTTTCCCTTGGTCACGTCATCGGACCTCCTTCAATAATCAAAGGGTCTCGTTCCAAGCTCGGCTTCATCGGACTCGACTCCTGAATCACATCATCTCCTCCCTCTTCAAAAGGATTCAACCTCGAATCTGCACCTACATCGCAAAGAGAGAGATCAGACACATTAAAAGTTGTTGAAACATTATACTCACCTAGAAGATCCAATTTATATGCGTTGTTATTGACTTTCTCCAAAACTTGAAATGGACCATCCTCTCGTGGCTACAACTTTGATTTCCTCTGCTTTGGAAAATGCTCCTTTCTGAAATGAACCCTGACTCATTCTCCAGGTTCAAATATCATTCGACCCTTGTTTACTTGTGACGCGAAGTATTTGTTTTTCTTCTCAATTTGTAATCTTACCTTTTCTTGAAGTGACTTCACTAGTTCGGCCTTTCTTGTACCATCTAAGCTACCTCGTTCATTCACAGGTAAAGGTATTAAATCCAAAGGTGTTAGTAGATTAAAACCAAACACAATTTCAAATGGTAAAAAGGAAGTAGAAGAATGTGTGGCCCTATTGTATGCAAACTCTATGAAAAGTAAACACTCCTCCCAACTCTTCAAATTCTTATTAACCACAGTGCGTAAAAGTTGTGTCATGGTCCTATTCACTACCTCAGCTTGACCATCGGTTTGTGGGTGACAATTGTTGAGTACATAAGCTTAGTGCCTAACTTATCCCACAAAAGCCGCCAAAAATGACGCAGGAACTTAACATCCAGATCTGACACTATAGTCCTAGGTATCCCATGTAAGCGCACAATCTCCTTAAAGAATAAGTCTGCTATGTTAGTGTCATCATCGATTTTATGATATATAATGAAGTGTGTCATCTTACTAAACCTATCTACCACCACAAAAATTGAATCTCATCCCTTCTTAATCCTAGGTAAACCCAAAACAAAATCCATCGAAATATCAACCCAGGGTTCACTAGGTGTAGGTCGTTGTGTGTATAAATCTTGAGGTAAAACTTTAGATTTAGCTTGCTTACAAGTTTGCATTGACCACATAATCTTTCAACATCACTTTTCATCACAGGCCAATAAAAATGTTCCCCTAACATATCTAAAGTCTTTTTAACTCCAAAATGACCCACCAATCCACTACTATGTGCTTCCCTAACTAACACTTCACGCATTGAACAATTAGAAACATACAACCTATTTTCCCGAAACAAATATCCATCCTGCTTAAAGAATTTATCTATAGCACATTTACTACATGATGAATAAATATCTGAAATATCTAAATCACTAGCATACATGTCCTTCATATGTTCAAAACCAAACAATTTAGAACCAAGAGAAGTTAATAGCGCATACCTTCGAGACAATGCATCCGCCACCACTTTTCCTTACCTTGCTTGTACCAGATGATATAAGGGAATGTCTTCACAAACTCCATCCATCTTGCATGCCTTTTGTTCAACTTACCTTTACCCCGCAAGTGCTTCAATGATTCATGGTCCCTGTGTATCACAAACTCCTTAGGCCACAAGTAGTGCTGCCATGTCTCCAAGGCTCGAACAAGTGAATAAAGTTCATTGTCATATGTGGGGTAATTGAGCGCTGCTCCACTTAGCTATTCACTGAAATAAGCTATAGGCCGCTTATGCTGCATTAAGACTGCTTCAATACCTAATCTTGATGCATCACACTCAATGTCGAAAGCTTTATCAAAGTTAGGGAGTGCTAAAACTGGTGCCTTACACAACCTATCATTAATTGTATTGAATGCATGCTCTTGTTCATCACCCAAATGAAACCCCACACTTTTTTTAACAATTTCTGTGAGTGGTGTGGTGATTGTGCTAAAATCTTTCTCAAAACGCCTATAGAAAACTAGCCAAACCATGAAACTCCTAACTTCAGTTATGTTTTTAGGTGTTGGCCATTCTTTAATAGCCTTTATTTTCTCATCATCCATTTCTACCCCATTAACACCCACCACAAATCCTAGGAAAACAACATTTTCCATGCAACATGTACACTTTTTAAAATTACCATAAAGTTGTTCCCTTTTCAAGACCACAAGTACACTTCTAAGATGCTCTACCTGCTCATTTAGGTCTTTGCTATAAATCAAGATATCATCAAAATACACAACAACAAATTTACCTATAAAAGCGCGTAAAATATAATTCATCAATTGCATGAAAGTGCTCGGTGCATTAGTGAGTCCAAATGGCATTACTAACCACTCATATAGGCCATATTTAGTTTTAAATGCAGTTTTCCACTCATCACCTTCCCTCATTCGAATTTGGTGGTATCCACTTTTAAGATCGATTTTACTAAACATGCAAGGACCATATAATTCATCCAACATATCATTTAACCTAGGGATAGGATGACGATACTTTACCGTTATATTGTTGATGGCCCTGCAATCCATGCACATTCTCCAAGTTCCATCTTTCTTTGGCACAAGTAGCACTGGGACGGTACATGGGCTCAACTATCAAATGGAATTCATCACTTCTTACCACAGCCTACTTGGGATCAAAACAGTCAATATAAAAGTTTGTAATGTGGCTTGGGTTGAATTATATGAACAAAAAGATATAAGATTTTAAGCACTTCCCAGCATGTAACCAAGTACCTTATCAAGCATTTCTAACTGGTGATATAATGTACTTGGTTACATGCTTGGAAGTGCTTAAAATCTTACCATGTGTTAAACAACCATGGTCTTGGGTACTTGGTTACATGTTTGGAAGTGCTCTCTATGGAGCTGAAAAGGAGGTACGCTCAAAACGTGGGGGCTTAAACAATTATGCACAAGTAATAAGCAAACATTGATTCTGTGCATTTCTACATGTGTTAAATAACCATCTTACCACAATGCTTGTGTGCATGAAAGGTTCAGCAAGTGTCGTGACATGTAGACTTTCACAAACAAAATTAATTTCTAGTGGCATATTTGTCTTTCAAGAGCACAACCTGTAGCAAATTAAGGGCTCAAAAATAAAAAATTTCTATAAAATGTCCATGGTTATGTTATTCACATGCAATTTTCAATAAGAATCCACATGGATCCTCCCCCCAACTAAATTGTGCATTGTCCTCAATGCATTAACATGTATACCAAATAAAATGAGAGGAAAGATGTCGCTTGGGTATTGCACTGAACCAACACAAATATGAAGGATAAAAAGCCTGAAAGTGCTTACAAGGATGATGGTGAAAAGAAATCTAATAAAAATACGAAAATATGAATGCAAACTAAAATCAAAAGGAAAGAAAAAAAATGAAATGACTTCCCTTGGGTTGCTTCCCGAGCAGCGTCTTTGTTTATTGTCGTTGGCTTGACCCAATATTTTCCATTTTTAGCCCGCATCTAGCCAGGGATGTTCCCATCTTCCTTGCGACGTTCCAATCTTGTTGGACATCATTGTCGGTGCTGCTCCTCCACCTCCATTGGATATATGTGTGGTGTCACCAAGAGAGGGCTCAAATTTTGGAGTGGGGGCCTGCAATATAGAAGGTAAAGTCCTCTTGTTAGAAACTGGTGATATAAAATAAGGACTATTACCTATCTCGTGATCTGTCCTCTCAACAATGTCCAAACCAAGAGAGGGCTCAAATTTTGGACACCATTGTCGGTGCTGCTCCTCCACCTCCATTGGATATATGTGTGGTGTCACCAAGAGAGGGCTCAAATTTTGGAGTGGGGGCCTGCAATATAGAAGGTAAAAGTCCTCTTGTTAGAAACTGGTGATATAAAATAAGGACTATTACCTATCTCGTGATCTGTCCTCTCAACAATGTCCAAACCATTTGGTTCTGGAAATTCCTGTGCTGGTCCAATTAACATATTATCAGCTACTTCTTGTATGAGTGCATCAATCATGTAAGTTTGTTGACACTCATCGTCCTCCTCTGGCTGCTTAGTGATATGGAAAATGTTGACTTCTAGAGTCATATTCCCAAAAGATAATTTCATGAGACAATTCCTACAATTAATCAAAGCATTAGCAGTAGTAAGGAATGGTCTACCAAGAATGATAGGAATTTTAGAAGCAACAGTCACATTAGCTTTTACATCCACGATCAAGAAATCAACGGGGTAGTAAAATTTATCAATTTGAACTAAGACATCTTCAATTACTCCTCTAAGTTTAATAGTGGACCTATCAGCTAATTATAGGACAACAGAGGTAGGCTTCATCTCACCTAATCCTAGCTGCAAGTAAATAGCAAGATTGACACTAGCTCCTAGATCAAGAAGAGCTTGTCCAATCTCATGGTTCCCGATGAGGCAAGAGACAGTAGGACAACCAGGGTCCTTATACTTTGGTGGTGTCCTTTGTTCAATGACAGCACTCACATGTTCAGTCAAAAAGGCAGTTTTCTTGACATGATGTTTCCTTTTGACAGTGCATAAGTCCTTAAGGACTTTAGCATAAGCAGGAACCTGTGAAATCACATGCAAGAAAGGCAGATTGATTTTCACTTGTTTTAGGTGCTCTAAAATCTCGCTATGATGGCCAGCAGATTTCGAGGTGGACTTTAGAGTTCGAGGGAAAGGTACTCTCACTGAATGTTCCATTACCTCCTCACTAGGGTTGTTCTCATTCGATTCACTACTCTTTTTCTGTTTCCCTAGGTTTGGAAGTTGGCTCTAAGACTTTTCCCGAACGTGTGGTTATGACATTCACTTCCCTAAGATTGGTCTCATATGGTCCTAAAGTTTGTGTCATGTGTTACCCCTAGGATTTGGTTGCGCTTGAGCAGGAAATTTTTCATGCTCCACTACAGCTAAGGCATTGGTCAGTTTAGACATGACTTTTCATTTCTTTGTTTTCCTCAACAATTTGAGTAATCATAGTCTCAAACTTTTGGTTTGTTTTACTTTGTGCCTCGATAAATGCATATAGAGTGTCTTCTAAGGAATTCCTAGATGATGTGGGTTGATGTGAGGGTACAGTGTAAGCTCTATTGAATTGGATAGGTTGCTGGTTTTCAAATTTCTAGCTGAAATTAGGGTGATTTCCCCACCCTGAGTTATAGGTCTCGGAGTAAGGGGTATGGGGCTTTTGATATACACCTAAAGTATTACAGTGTGCCTCATAAAGTCCCCTCATCTCAGCATAAGTAGTGTACTCTTGCACAGGGTGGTCACTTCCTCCACACATAAAACAATTACCACTGGACTCAACACGGGATGCACTATGTACAGATTTCGAGTCTCTAGCACGTAAGGTCTCAAGTTCTTTAGTTAGGGCTTCTACCTTTGCTCTAAGGCTATCTCCTCCCTAAGGTGATATATACCTATGCTAGTGGGATTACTTGCAGGTCGTGACCTATTAGTACTCTCAGTGGCACTAGGTCTGGTCCATGTATGAGCTTTCTCAGCTAGTTCATCTAGGTATTCCATGGCTTCGTCAAGATCCTTCCGTAAAAATTCACCATTGCACATCATTTCAACGAATTGGCGCTCCCTAGGTGATAATCCCTCGTAGAAGAAACTCACTATACGCTAACTCTCATAACCATGGTGGGGGCAAAGGGTTTGTAGTTCTTTAAATCTTTCCCAGACCTGATATAGGGTCTTACTATCCTTTTGACTAAACGTAGAAATTTACTTTTTAAGTGCGTTAGTCTTATGGTAGGAAAAGTATTTATTAAAAAAGGCTTGAGTCATTTCATCCCAGGTGCCAATCGAACGTGGTCTCAATGAATACAACCAGCTTTTTGCCCTTTCCTTAAGGGAGAATGGAAAGAACTTAAGCCTAATTGCATCTACTATACCATGTTGATTGTGGAAGATTGCTACTACCTCCTCGAATTCCCTAATATGCACATAAGGGTTTTCATTTTCAAGTCCATGGATATTTGGGAGAAGTTGAATCATTCCAGGATTAAAATCTACACGTGACATATTGGGTGGGAACATAATACATGATGGTGTAGATGTGCGTGTGGGGTGAAGATAATCATGCAAAGTTCTGTAAGGTGCATCATGCTCACTATCAGACATTGTGTTACGTGATGTGGTGGTCGTGGCAATAGATGCAGTGTCAAAAATAGGGTTAGGGAGAGATTCAAACACTGGACGAAGTCTTTCGATAGAGCTTCCTATATAGCCTCGATCCCTGCTCATAAACACAAACAAAAGAAAAAAAATGGAACATGTAAAAAACAAGAGATAATAACGAGAGAAAATAAACTAACAAAACACAAAAAAATGAAAATGAAGAAGGGAACGAAGTCACCCTTTTGCTAAAAGATCCTTCAATTTGTTGTACCGTCTCCCCGACAACGGCGCCAAAATTTGATTACACCCAAAGTGTTACGCGGTGTTGTAGTGTAGCTTTGGGGTGTCGTATCCACAGGGAGATAGAAAATTATTCAAAGGTTCCAAAAGGGGATTAAGGTAGTGAAGCTTTGGAATTCACTCTCTCGGGTTGGATCAATCAACATTAGTCATTCATGCATCTTAGCAAAACTCTAGGCTCCTATAGTAAATTCCCACGCTAATCTTGAGTTTAATTGAAATTATGATTTAATAAATATTCGATCAAACTATAGAAAGAGCATGCCTAATTCTATGAAAAATCCAATAAGAATTAAACCATTTTCAAGACCAATTTATAAAGGAAACCCTAGATCAATTTAATTCCACAATAATACCAAATCTAGATTTCTTCCACAACATATTTCCACATTAATCCATTGAAATTAGATCCAAAAACAATCATATACATCAATCATATAATGGTAAAGGATGACACCGATAAAGGATTTGAAATTGGATATTTTTTTTTTGGTTAAGGTAAGTGGATTATAACCAAAAGTAAATCATGTAGAAAAGCACAGGGGCATACCCCAGACCATAGAAACTATGCGAACGACAGGCCCCCCTACATAGACAAAACAACGACAAAAGCTAGAAGACTTTCCCTCTAGGTAGTACAAGAAAAAAATTTCCAACGTCCAAACCCAAAGAGCGTTGAATCCACTTATTTTCCATAGTAGGATCCACATTACAAAGTGTATTAAACTTAGAAAAAACTGCAAACATAATATCATTGAAAACCAAACTAGCGTGCTTAGACGAGTGATCAAAGAAACGGGAATTTCTCTCTCGCCAAATGTAGTAGGCCATGGCTGCAAACATGGTTTTAATGACTGAATTTCGAAATTGAAATTCAATAAATACTTCAACTATTCAATGGAGAAAACGTGATTGAATCCATGAGAATCTAATATAAACTAAACCAACTTCAAAATATATCCATAAGAATAAGAAATCTAAATTCCAGAATTATTTGACAATAAAGAGCACGTTACATGAATGAAAAGGTGTTAAAATCCCCAAACCCGATCAAGATCCTTCCTTGTTTCACCAAAGAGATTAGCCTTCCATGGAGTTCTTGAGCCCAAGAGATGTTTGAGAGGTCTAGGAGATGAATAATTGTCGAATTCCCTTCTTCTGATCGACTTTAGGGTGAGAAAACCGCGTCCAAAAACTTTCCATAGTTGATTTGGTTGATTTCCGAAAATAAAAGATTTTTTGCCTAGTTTGTACCTATACGACCGCATGGTATAAACCCATGCGGTCACATGGAACAAAGTAATTCAACCCTGAAGCTCTCGGTAATAGCCATACGGTCGCATGTTTTTATAACCATGCGACCGCATGGTTTTGCCAATTTTCCGTCGGACAGCCTTCAGTATTTTGACGATATTTTTCTCTGCTAATGTCAAATTGAGGTGATTTAATTTTATTTAGAAAGATAACTCAAAGTTCTATAGATGTTCTTCAGATATCATCTTTGAATTCCATCATTTTCCATGTCAAAAACTGGTCTCAATATGAGACTAAAAATGGTGCAAAACCTTTCAGCAAGTGTGATAATGCTTTGACTATATTTCACCCTTTTGGCCTCTTTCCTTATCCAATTGATGCCAAACACTATCAAATCTTCATATCTTCATTTTGCCTTCCGAGTCATCTTTTGGATATTTGCAATTTAGCCCTTGAACTTTCACTTTCCTTCATTTTGGTCCTTTCTCGCTCTTTTATCCAATTTTCCATTGTTTTCATCCATTTGTGACCTAAACCAAGATATAAACGTATTTAGAACAATTAGGCACTAATTAATCACGAAAATGCAAATATAAGCGGATGAAAATGGTAATGAATGCTCTACTATCAAGGGACATAAAAATTATATATAGTTGTACATTGTGTAGGGTTCCACAATTTTAGGGAACACTTCAGTTTGTTGAGTGCACGTCAATTTTAGGGACATAAAAGCACGGCTGAAGGCATCTTAAGACACTTGACAGTGCTTGAAACTCCTCAACATAATGGTGTGGCAGAATGGATAAATAGAATTTTATTGGAAAAAGTTTGTTGTATGCTTTCAAATTTTGGATTGTCTAAGACTTTTTGGGCTGAACCTGCTATTTAAGCTTGTTTTCTGTTTAATCGCTCCCCCTTGAGTGCCATTGAGAAAATGATACTAGAAGAAGTATGGTCTGGTAAACCTTGTTTTTATCCTGAAGCAGTCATCGAGGCAGTGGTATAATGTGACACTCCGAACCTAAGTTTCGAGTGTCGCGTACTAAATATAATAGTTTCTGCCTTTGCTACATGTAAAAACTCTTAAATAAAAGTATTACATGTAGAAACTTATTTTCAATTTAGTAAAATATCTTTGATAAAACTTAATGGTCAGCAGAAATGCATGTTGATGTGAAATTATACATTACATATATGGGCTCGGCGCTGCCACAGCTATTTGGGGCTGCCAGTTCAACTATTTTTATAAAATTCATCCCAACTCCATTTTTTTTTATGAAATTTGAGGCATTAGAAAGATATTTTCAAGTAGTTTTCTAGTTTAAAATACGAAAATTTTCCAAGATCATATGATATGGGAGTTTTACTGAAAACAATGAGGTATTGCACAGAAAATTCAGATTGACCCTTCGACGCTTAAAAATTTATATCTCAGGCCACAGATATCCAAATTGAGTGATTCTTGCGCTCATATTAAGACAACTCAAGGAGGAAAGCATCAATGTTTTTAGAGTCTCAAATAGACGTTTATAGAGTTAGTAATAACGTTTTGAATTGACCCCAAAGAAACTGTCCAGTTTCTGCTTTATTTTCATTAGGAAATGGGGTCTATAAAAATACCTCTTAACATCACATGAAAGATATGATTACAAAATTTACTTCAAATACCATATTACATCGTGTCTTATACATGATTTTATTTAATACCACAAGAAAAACATATGGAAAACAGTCGTTGAACAAAAACAAACATGAGAAAAGGAAACTTCGATGCAAAATAACTTTATCCTTAACCCATCATCGATTATGCGACTGACTTCCACCAACTCTACAATTATGGATCTGAAAATTTAGTATAGAATACTATGAGTATAAAGAATACTCAGTAAGATACCATGCTTGAATTTAACATGTATTTACTACACAAAAGAAAACATTCAAACACATACTTGCACATTCTAGCTTGCTGGTGCCCTTCGGACTTGTCCTAAGGCATAAATAGATATCTAACTTTGTGGACTTGTCCACATCTTTCATATTATGGTTTTCATGCATAGCTTAAATATAAATATTACCATGAAATCCTACCACTTGAGCATAGAAAGTATCTTACCTTAAAATACTTGAAGAAATTTGGTTGAAATGCGCTAGGCTTTTGTTTCCTTCTTCTTTACGCATTCTCTCTATCTCTCAAAATTTTACAAGAAACATTATGGTTTGCGAGGAATAAATGCAGGAAATCATCCCTTATATGAAGGCAATAACCTTAGGAATTAAGTAAATTAAGGATGACTACTCACCAAACCAAAATTGTGCCAACAGGTGGGCTAAAAATTCCTCTTTTCATGCATGCATTCAGCCCCTAAATTCAGCTTGGGTCATAACTAAGCACCTCCTACTTGCTTAACAACACCTCATGCATGCTTACCATTAAATACCACTTGCATTTATCCCCTACAAAGGTGACACCCCCCCTTCTCTCGGCCAAGTGGATGACAAGAAAGATGTTTATCTATAAATAATAATAAAATAGATGTAGAATTCGACAATTATCCCAAAACCCTAATTAACTAATCTTGGTAAACTTTTAAATCAATCGACCAATGCAAACTCGGCAACCATTAATAATTTTGGCCATACAAAATTTTGAAAAGTTAAATTGCTATCCTAAAAAATTAAATGAGCAATTTAAATGAGCACAAAATTTCGAAGTATTACATATAAAAGGTTCAATTCATTCATGACTGCTCATAGTTTCTTTAGAAGTAATTATGATAGTTGTGTATATTTCAGAAAGGAAGATGGTGGACCGATCACATATTTGTTATTATATGTTGATGATATACTCATAGCAGTCAAGGATAAAGCAGAGATCAGATATGTGAAATCTCAACATAGTAAGGAGTTTGAGAAGAAATATTTGGGTGCAGCAAAGAAAATTTTTGGTATGAAAATCTTGACGGGTAGAAAGGCTGACAAATTGTATTTAAGTCAGAATGAGTACATTAAGATGTGCTTCAAAGTTTCAATATGATGAATGCTAAGGCTGTCAGTGCTACTTGGCTGCCCCACTTCAAATTATCATTGGATTGTATCCTCAATCAGATAAAGATATTGATTATATGTCTCGGGTTCCTTATTTCAGTGCTGGTGGTTCGCTTATGTATGACATGGTTTGTACAAGACCAAATTTGGTACATGCAGTTAGTGTAATTAGCAGGTTCATGGAAAATCATGGCATTGGGTATGTGAATTCAGATACTTAAGGGGCTCTAGCTTGCTTTCATTTCGGTAGAAATACAGATGAAGTCATTAGGTATGTGAATTCAGATTATGCAGGAGATTCTTGATACCAAGGATAATCCTGCTGATATGATGACAAAATCACTTTTCATTGCTAAGTTTGAGCATTGCTTGAACTTAGATGATATTTGTCATTGATTTAGCCCATGGGGGCTTGTTTGGAAAAGGATTAGTGGTGTTTACTTTGTGTTTTGGAATTCCTTGTATTGGATTTTGGTTTAAGGTGGAGATTTGTTGTAGTTTGACCTAAATTCTAGTGGGTATTAGAGTTTTAGTTAAAGTGATCATGAAGAGATCAAAACTATGGACCACCGAAAAAGAAAAGTCACTACATTTTCGCTAGCCTGCAGCTAGCTGGCCACTCAAGTAATGCCTGTATATTCTCTCCCGAGACTTGTCACTCGCTTGGAGCTTGAGCGGTGGAGCTGTTGCCCGCCTACCGCTCACCTATCACTCGAACCACATGGTTATCCGACCGTGAATATTTCGCGTTTTGACGCATATTTTGGACTTCAATTCATCTATAACTTAATTTTAGGGCTTACATATATAAGTCACGGCTTGTGTTGTCCCTATAACATTCAATAACAACTTGAGAGCTACAATGCTTATATTTCAATTAAGAATATTGAGATCTTGATATTATAAATACAATTATTATTGATTATAGTGAATTTCTCCTAAGATGCCTGTGATTTTTTCTTATCTTGGATTTTCACATAAATTTTGGTGTTCTTATTTTGTGCTTATTTATTTCATTATTGTCATTATTTTACGATCAATTCATAACATTGATTGATAGTTTATTATTGCAATAAATAGTGGCAACAGAGCGTACCCAAATAAACACATTGGTATTTGTAAGATCATAAAGATTTTAGTCATGTAATCTTAATCAGCACATGACCAAAACAATGTTAAAAAAATTTCTAAACCTCTTTGAGAAATTAGCTAAATTTTGCGTTTGTTAGATTTTCTATTATAAAATGAAATTGTTGTTTTGATCTAAAGATATCAATAACTTCATTAGAATCTAAAATACTTCAAACTAATGAAGATCACGTCGAATGATGCAGATTAAGGGGACAAAAATAAAAGTAGATAGGAAATGCTACTCAAATAGGACCACCTCGACCCTTCTCAAGTAGCTTTATTCAAAGTTGACTTGCTTTGTCATATTATAAAAATTTAGATTGTGTTACTCTGACAGAAAAAATGTAACAAATTTAGTGATACAATCCCAATTGATAACACATATTTGAGCAAATGTTGACTGTGTTTAAAATAGTCAAATGATGGGAGACAATGTGGCATTATTTCAATGATTATGTCAACCATTATGTTACTATAGCATGATTGTAAAATCTTATATTGTTTTGAATAACTAAATAATAATGTTAGTCATATTCTGATAATTTAGATGGCAAATCAGCATGGTTAATATTAGGTTCTATTGAAGAACGAAAAACATGATAGGATAATTAAAATTGCAAGTTTTGAAAGGAAAAAAAAAAGTAAAAGTAATAGTAGTACGTAAGACATGAAACACTAGCAACACTTTGCACAAAACTAAATAGAACGTGCATTAGATCAAAATATTAATTAGTCTTAGGATGTAAAATTTCAAAATGTCAACTTTGTTTACATAAATAGCCCAAAACCTTATATATTTATTGATTATCATTTTCAAATTTAATATGGTGGTTTGTTTGAAAATATCATTTTGAAAACCGAATGCTTGTTTGAATAGTTAAACGTACCAAATTCCTCGTTTGATCTCCTTGTTAAGATCGATTTTGATATTGTTGAAGTTATGGTGACACTTTGTTGTCAACCAAACAAATATATTTTGGTTTGTCTTTATTTGTAGATTTTGGTTATTGTCCAACTATGTAATGATGCAAAATTTTAAGATATTTTATAGCTAGTACAAGTCGGTAAGGTCTACTACAAGTAAAGCATTGTCAAATGTGTAAGAGTAGTATAATAGTAGGTAGAATAGTTGATAGAATTCTAGTATGTATGGCTCTATACATTAACAATGTAGCCTTAAACTGTCTCTTCTCCTCTGATTTTCTACCAAAAATCAGAATTTATGCTCTTATTTTTGCGATGTAAAATCTGGTCATCACCTCCTCCTCGACATTAAATATTTGAGCTTTAATGATAAAGTTTTAGATCCATAATTCCTACAGTGGTATCAGAGCCCAAATGATCTTTAAAAAGGGTAGAAAAAGTTCTTAAAGAAATGAAAAAACTAGAAAAAAAAAAAAAGAGAAGAAGAATAGGTGTTGTAAAAGGGCTAAAAAAGAGATGAAAACCGGTAAGTTCCAAAGAAGCAAACAAATCCGGTAAGACAAAATACGGTATGCAAAGCAAAAACGCTTAGTGGAGTGCATATACGGTAAGCTGAGTGAAAAGCTGAAATCCATACCAGTGCTTAAAAACCGGCATGGCTTGTGCAAATACGGTAAACATACAGTAAGCTGAAATTCGGTAAGACCAAATACAGTAAGTCTAGCTTAAGCAGTGAAATATGGTATGTGAAGGAAAAATCAGTAAGCTGAAATACAGTAAGTTCCTTTCTTCTCATATTCGATATGCACGCCTAGGGTAAATCCGGTAAGCTCACACGAAATACGATAAGCCTTCTAAAATCCAGTAAGTGCTATCAAATACGGTAAGTTCAAATCCTGTAAGTTCAGTGTAAATCCGGTAAGCTCAAACGAAAGACAGTAAGCTCAATCTGGTTAATTTTTTGAAGAGTAAAGATGCAAAAAATCTAGTATGCTAGCAAGGATTCAGAGCTAAAAAAACTGATATTTAAAGATCAAAGCTAAAAAACTTATTCTTGGCAAAAAAATGGAAGAAAAGAAGCTGATGAAGGAGCTGTAAATGCCAAAAAAAACTAGAAAAAGAAATGCAGTTGATTCTATTTTTGAAGTGCTGAAAAGGGGCAGAAAAATGGCGAATCCAGTTAAGTAAGAAGTGCAAAATCTGGTAAGCTATGTCAAGCCAAAATCTTGTATGATATACAAAGAATTTTCAACAGCAACCCTGTTTCAACAAAAATCAGAAGTAAATATGTAAGTGGAAAGTCTCTTTGCATGTGGTTGATTCAAGGCTAAAAAGAGTTTATTAACTACGAAAGAGAGTTGCAACCATGCGAGCTTGGATCAAATGGAAAACAAAGATATTTCAAAGCTTGCAGCCACCGGAAAAAAAGAAAAAAGAAAAAACCGGCCTGAGCATGAAGAAGAAACTTTTGATGGTTTCCAACCAAAGTGTCAAGGAGGAGTGTTGAAGTTATGGTGACACTTTGTTGTCAACCACACAAATATATTTTGGTTCGTATTTAGTTGTAGATTTTGGTTATTGTCCAACTATGTAATGATGTGAAAGTTTAAGATATTTTATAGCTAGTACAAGTCAGTAATGTCTACTACAAGTATAGCATTGTCAAATATGTAAGAGTAGTAGAATAGTTGATGGAAGTCTAGTATGTATGGCTATAGATATGCAGTCTTGTATAACTCGAAAAATATAAAAAAATACATTAACAATGTAGCCTTAAATCTTCTCTTCTTCTCTGATTCTCTACCAGAAAACCAGAATTTATGCTCTTATTTTTACTATGTAAAATCTGGTCATCACCTCCTCCTCGACATTAAATATTTGAGCTTTAATGATAAAGTTTTAGATCCATAATTTCTACAGTGGTATCAAAGCCCAAATGATCTAAGAAAAGGTGCTAAAAGAAATGAAAAAACCAGAAAAAAGAGAAGAAGAACAGGTGTTGTAAAAGGGCAGAAAAACATATGAAAACTGGTAAGTTCCGAAGAAGCAAGTAAATTCAGTACGATAAAATACGGTATGTAAAGCAAATCCAGTTAGTGGAGTACATATACAGTAAGCTGAGTGAAAAGCTGAAATCCGGTAAGTGCTTAAAAATCGGCATGGCTTGTGCAAATACGGTAAGCATAAAGTAAGTTGAAATTCGGTAAGATCAAATACGGTAAGTTCAGCTTAAGCAGTGAAATACGGTATGTGAAGGGAAAACTAGTAAGTGAAATATGGTAAGTTTCTTTCTTCTCATATTCGGTATGCACGCCTAGAGTAAATCCGGTAAGCTCACCCTAAATACGGTAAGCCTTCTGAAATCCGATAAGTGCTATACGGTAAGTTCATATCCGGTAAGTTCAGTGTAAATCCGGTAAGCTCAAAAGAAAGACAGTAAGCTCAATCTGGTTAATTTTTTGAAGAAGTAAAGATGCAAAAAATCTAGTATGCACAAGGATTTAGAGCTGAAAAACTGATCTTTAAAGATCAGAGCTGAAAAACTTATTTTTGGCGAAAAAGGAAGAAAAGAAGTTGATGAAGGAGCTATAAATGCTAGAAAAAACTAGAAAAAGAAATGTAATTGATGCGATTTTTGAAGTGCTGAAAAGGGGCTAAAAATGGTGAATCTAGTTAAGTAAGAAAGTGCAAAATCTGGTAAGCTGTGTGAAGCCAAAATCTAGTATGATATGCAAAGAATTTTCAGCAACAGCCCTGTTTCAACAAAAATCAGAAGTAAAGATGCAAGTGGAAAGTCTCTTTGTACGTGGTTGATTCAAGGCTAAAAAGAGTTGATCAACTGCGAAGAGAGTTGCAACCATGGTAGCTTAGATCAAATGGAAAACAAAGATACTTCAAAGTGTGCAGTTACCGGAAAAAAAAACGGTATGCAAAGCAAGCAAATTCGGTACGACAAAATACGGTATGCAAAGCAAATCCAGTTAGTGGACTGTATATACAGTATGCTGATTACTTGGAGGCTATGGAGCATGCTCTACCTTTGTGCATTTCCGAAGCACAAGGGTGTGAACTTGGCAAGGAGGTATCGAATGGGGAGATTAAAGCGGTTCTTTTTGCCTTCAAAGATAATAAGGCGCCGGGTCTGGATGGCTTTAATGTTGCTTTCTTTAAGAGGGCTTGGAGTATCGTGGGTGATGATGTTCTTGTGGCCATTCGATCTTTTTTCCACTCTGGTCGGCTTCTTAAGGAGGTAAATGCTACCTCGATTTCTCTTGTGCCTAAGGTTCCTAATCCCACTCAGGTTAAGGACTACCGTCCCATTTCTTGTTGTAATACAATATATAAATGCATTGCTAAGATACTTGCTAACCAAATCAAAAAAGTGCTGCCTGGTATTGTTGGTCCTCAACAAACCGCTTTTGTGAAAGGAAGGCGTATTAGTGATAATATCCTTCTCTCTCAAGAACTTTTGAGGAATTATCATCAGAATAAGGGAGCTCCAAGATGTGCTCTCAAAGTTGATCTTATGAAAGCTTATGATACAGTGCGATGGGACTTCATATTGGAGGTTTTGCGGATTGTTGGATTCCCGGAGAAAATGATTTATTGGGTGTCGGAATGTATCTCAACTCCGAAATTTTCTGTGGCCATCAATGGGGAGCTTCATGGTTTTTTCAAGAGTGGGAGAGGTCTTCATCAAGGTGACCCGATGTCCCCTTATTTATTTGTTCTTGCTATGGAGGTATTCTCTGGTCTCATGGGGCGTATGACTCAAGGTGACGGGTTTAAGTTCCATTGGAGATGTGACAAAGAGAAAATATCCCACCTTTTCTTTGCGGATGACTTATTGATTTTTAGTAGGGCGGAAGTTGATTCGGTACTCTTGATTGGTGGTGTGCTCAATAAGTTTGAGGAGCTTTTTGGGTTGGTATAATCCGGATAAGAGCAATCTTTTTGCATGTGGAGTGGACGTGCGTCTTAAGGACCTGATCCTCGGTTCTCTTGGTTATAGAGAGGGCTCACTTCCGATTCGTTATCTTGGCGTTCCACTCGTTGCTACTGATTTGAGAGCTTTGGATTGTAATGTCTTGGTGGAGCGTATTGTGGCAAGGGCTAAAGGTTGGACCTCTCGTACTTTGTCTTATGCCGAGAGACTCCAGCTTATTAAGTCCGTTCTTTTCTCTATCCAAGTGTATTGGTCTTCTCTCTTTATTCTCCCTAAGGCAGACTACTAAGAAGGTGGAGACCACTCTTAGGTCATTGTTGTGGAAAGGAATTGCTCTTACTCGTAGTGGTGCTAACGTGGCTTGGAAGCGCATATGTGTGCCACGAGAGGAAGGGGGTTTAGGGGTAAAGAATCTGGTTTTGTGGAATAAGGCAGCTATGATAAAGCATATTTGGTACCTTCTCACAGATTCTTCTCTCTCGATTTGGTCTTCTTGGATACACACTTATTTGCTGAATGGTAGAGTTTTTGGGAGGCTAAATGCCCGAATGACTGTTCTTGGATGTAGAGGAAGTTGCTTATACTTCGTATTTTGGTGAGAAATAAGCTCAAGTTCAAGATTGGTGATGGTCGTGCTATCTCCTTATGGCATGACCATTGGCATCCTTTAGGCCCTTTACATGGTTTATTTAGAGATCACATTATTTATGATTCGGGGTTGGGAAAGGATGCCGAGGTGGCTGCCATTGTTGATGGGATGAGTTGGAGATGGCCACTAGGTTTCACTCCCCCTACTTTCATCCCTAATCCAACTGTTTCGTATATTATGCATGGGTTGGTGCGCCGAACGGGCCTTTCACTATTGGCTTAGCTTGGGAGTCTCTTCAGCATAGGAGGGAGGCAGTTCTGTGGCATAAACTTGTTTGGTTTGGTAAGCATATTCCTCGTCATGCTTTCATTGTATGGCTTTTTATTTGTAATGGAGTTAATACTCAAAGCAAGCTTTGGAGGCTTGGTTTGATTGAGGAAATTAAATGTCTTCTTTGTGGGAGTGATCAAGAAGATGCAACTCACCTCCTTTTTACTTGCCCGTATTCGGAGTGGATCTAGAGGCACTTTTGTAGTAAATGTAACATACCTATCATTCACCGTCCTTGGGAGGAGCTTGTAGGTTGGATGGTACAACAATTTGGGGTGATTCATTTCGAAATTCAGCCATTAAAACCATGTTTGCAGCCATGGTCGACTACATTTGGCGAGAGAGAAATTCTTGTTTCTTTGATCACTCGTCTAGGCATGCTAGCTTGGTTTTCAATGATATTATGTTTGCAGTTTTTTCTAATTTTAATACACTTTGTAATGTGGATCCCACTATGGAAAATAAGTGGATTCAACGCTCTTTGAGTTTGGACGTTGGAATTTTTTCTTGTACTACCTAGAGGGATAGTATTCTAGTTTTTTGTCGTTGTTTTGTCTATGTAGGGAGGCCTGTCCTCCGCCTAGTTTCTATGGTTTGGGGTATGCCCCTGTGCTTTTGTACATGATTTACTTTTGGTTATAATCCACTTGCCTTAACCAAAAAAGTAAATGCCAAAAAAAACCAGAAAAAAAAATGCAGTTAATGCTATTTTTGAAGTGCTGAAAAATGGTGAATCCAGTTAAGTAAGAAAGTGCAAAATCTGGTAAGCTATGTCAAGCCAAAATCTGGTATGATATGCAAAGAATTTTCAGCAGCAGCCCTGTTTCAACAAAAATCAGAAGTAAAGATGCAAGTGGAAAGTCTCTTTGTATATGGTTGATTCAAGGCTAAAAAGAGTTGATCAACTACGAAAGAGAGTTGCAACCATGGGAGCTTGGATCAAATGAAAAACAAAGATACTTCAAAGCTTGCAGTCACCGGAAAAAAATAAATTAAAAAAAATAAAAATAAAAAATCGGCTTGAGTATGAAGAAGAATTTTTTTATGGTTTCCAACCAAAGTGTCAAGGAGGAGTGTTGAAGTTATGGTGACACTTTGTTGTCAACCAAACACATATATTTTGGTTTCTATTTAGTTACAGATTTTGGTTATTGTCCAACTATGTAATGATGCAAAAGTTTAAGATATTTTATAGCTAGTACAAGTCAGTAAGGTCTACTACAAGTAAATCATTGTCAAATGTGTAAGAGTAGTATAATAGTAGGTAGAATAGTTGATAGAAGTCTAGTATGTATGGCTCTATATATGCAGCCTTGTATAACTTGAAAAATAGAAGAAAATACATTAACAATGTAGCCTTAAACCATCTCTTCTCCTGATTTTCTACCAGAAAACCAGAATTTATGCTCTTATGTTTGCTATATAAAATCTGGTCATCACCTCCTTCTCGACATTAAATATTTGAGCTTTAATGATAAAGCTTTAGATCCATAATTTCTACAGATATTAATCCCCAAATATAATCTAAAGGGGTAAAGGTTGGAAGAAATTGTTCGGTTTCCCGAAAATGGATATAGCAAAAGGATGCCCCAGTTGGGTCCTGAAATAGTAAGCGAGTGAGTGCCACAAAAATTAGAAACTGAAATATAATTGTGGGAATTAGGTTGTTTCTATATTTTATCATTAAATCTGGACCATCCATTTTGCTTGGCCAACCTCTATATAAATCAAACTAATTTATCTCTTCCATCTATTACTGGTAGATACTTCCTTCCCTAATCCCTACTTTATCATTCATGGCATGCGTACAAGTGTCTAAGGAGGTTAGTTCTCTTACATTCATTGTTTTTTTCGAGCAAAGTTAAAGGATACATATGATTTATGAAGTTTTTAGCTTATCCAACTAAATAGCGAGGAAAATTACATAATTGATATGTTTTTTAACAGAAGTTAAAAGGAGAATACACTGGTGATGGAACTGTTGATTTTCATGGGCGTCCTGCTATAAGAGAGCAAACAGGAAAATGGGTTGTTGGAATTGTCTTACTTTGTAAAGCCCTCATTCAACATTTACACTACTACTTCTCTACTTTATCTGAAATCTTTTGACATGCCGTGGAAATTAGATGATTGAATTGTATTTTTGAAATGTGTCTTAACTGTACACGGAAAATGGGAATAGTGTGGACAACTTTTTGGTATTTTCTAAGACAAAGGGTTGTTGCATAGAGTGTGAACAAGCAGGCTCACACAGCAACTCTAATTCCAGTTCAGCAACATAACATTTTTTAGTCGAGTATAACTGAAGGCTAATGTGAAGACTTCATCCAACCTCCTAAATTCACGTTTTTATTGTAATGATTGTTAGTGCAAGTTGTGCTGTGTTTGCCTTGCTTAAGTTACTGTATTTGTTGACATTTTGTACCTTTGAAGTTTACTTGTAAGCTTAAACTTGCTCCTTAATATAATGGAGTGCATGGTCAGTTGTAAAGATGATCATATCAACAAAATCTATTCAGTAAAGTTTCTTCCTGATTTAAGTTCTTCCTCCTCTCTTCCATCTTTGAGCTTCGGCTGTAACAAAGCAAAAAGATCACAAATTGATTTTGTATTATTTGTGCAAAGGATCTTGCATGTGTTGTTTGGTGCTCATTATCATCTTTGATAAGAGCCAACAAGTGGTATCAGAACTTCTGATTTGTTGAAGAAGGGACCTGGAAGGTTGAGGAAGGAGAAGGAAGCAAAACCAGTAAGTTTAAGGAAGAAACTCAAAACCGGTAAGTGAAGGAACCTATTAAGCCAAAATCCGGTAAGCCACTGAAATTCGGTATCTCAAAATTCGATAATCCAATATACACTATCCCCAAATCCGGTAAGGACATACCGTATCTCTAAATACGGTATTTACCTTTAAAATCCGGTAAACCTCATTTTCATCAAATCCGGTAAGATCATACCGTATCTCTAAATCCGGTATTAGCCTTCAAAATCCGGTATTGTCTATTTTATCAAATGGAGTAAGTTCAGTAAAAATCCAGTATTTCCCCTAAATCCAATATTTCAAAATCCAGTTTTTCAGAATCAAAATGGCTGGTTCAAGCTCGTCTTCCTTACCTTTACCATCCGCTTTCAGTGGTGGAAGTTATGATTTTTGGTCAGTTAAAATGAAAGCATTTTTTATAGCACATGATTTATGGGATATTATTGACCAAGGATATGAATCACCATCACCTAAACCTGAGGGAAATTACACAGCAGCTCAAGCGAAACAGCAAAAAGATCGATCCATGAAGAACATGAAAGCCTTATCCTTCTAGTTCACTGTCGTTTCAAGGAAATTTTTCCCAGAATTGTGGTTGCAACTACAACCAAGGAAGTCTGGGATAACCTTGAAGAAAAATTCAAAGGTTCTGAGAAGGTCAGGGCTGTGAGATTACAAGCCTTGACAAGAGAATTTGAAAAACTCAAGATGAAGGAGCCTGAGAAGGTTAAAGACTATACTTCGAGGGTAGTTGATATTGTAAATCAGATCAAACTGAATGGGGGAGAATATGACAGATAAAAGAGTAGTTCAAAAGGTGTTGATCACATTGTCCTAGCAAACGTTCAAATCAAACTCCATCACAACATCAGTCCAGAAATCAGTATCAGGAAACTTCAATGGCAACTGAAAAGAAGGCCGAAGATCACTTATTCCTGGCATTTCATATGGCAAACACAGTGGAGGCAGATTCATGGTTCATTGATAGTGCTTGCACAAATCACATGACAAGCAAAGAAGAAATTTTCTGCAACTTGAATCCGCAAGGCATCAGTCAAAATGGGAAATGGTGAGATTGTATATGCCAAAGGAGTTGCAACTATAGCAGTTCAAACCAAGAAAGGTATGAAATATATTGACAATGTTTTACTTGTGCCTGGTTTAAGTTCAAATCTGTTAAGTGTTGGACAGATGGTTCAAAATGGTTACTCACTGTTTTTCAAAGATAATTTGTGCCAAATATTTGATTCTCATAATGTTGAAATTGCTTGTGTGCCTATGAGGAATAAGAGTTTCAGTATCTATTGGCAAAATGTGATAGCAAATGCTGCTAAAGTGAGTGTTGATTAATCAAATTTATGGCATAAGAGATATGGACATTATAACTTTAAATCCATAGCATGCCTTCATTCTCAAGGTCCGATAAGGGATTTTCCTAAAATTAATGACTTGGGAGGAGTTTGTGAGGGTTGTAGCTATGGTAAGATGCATAGAGAAGCTTTTCCAACTAGTGGAGCTTGGAGAGCAACACAGAAATTGCAGCTAGTACATACTAATATATGTGGACCTATGAGAACATCTTCATTGAGTCAGAATTTGTATTTTGTACTCTTTATTGATGATTGCAAAAGGATGTGTTGGATATATTTCATGAAGAACAAATCAGACGTGTTCCACATCTTTTGGCCAGTCAGGCTGCAAGATTCAGATGTTGAGATCTGATAATGGCAAGGAATATACTTCAAAAATGTTTGATCTGTTTTGTGAAGAAAATGATGTTCATCATCAACTTTCAGTGCCTTACACTCCACAACAAAATGGAGTAGCTAAAAGGAAAAATAGTTATGTAATGGAAATGGCTAGAAGCATGATGGGTGAGAAGGAATTGCCAAAGAAATTTTGGGCAGAAGCAGTGTACACATCAGTGTATTTACAGAACAGATTATCAACTAAGGCTGTGAAGGGACACCTATTAAAGCTTGGACTGGAATCAAACCAACTGTAAAACATCTCAAAGTGTTTGGATCTTTATGCTACATTCATGTTCCAGATCACAAGAGAGGTAAATTGGATAATAAAGCTGTGAAGGGAATTTTTCTTGGCTATAGCTCCCAATCAAAGGCAACAGAGCGTATAAACTAGAAACTGAAAGTATTTCAGTCTCAGGAGACAAAAAAGTTAATGAAAATGCTAAGTGGAAGTGGGAAGAAGATGCATCACAGCAGCCTCAGATCTCAGTGCCTGTAATACAACAAAATTTTCCAGTGAATGAACCAGAAGATCAGCAACCTGTATTGGAGTCTAGTGCATCAAATGATGGACTATCTGAGTCCACATCAAGCTCTAGTCCACCTCCTAAAGGTACTCTATGATAAAGCTGCAAAACATCATGAATAGGTTGAAGCAATGGAGGAGGAGATGAAAATGATTCAAAAGAATGAAACATGGTTGCTGTTGCCTAGACCAACTAATAAAAAGGTGATTGGAGTCAAATGGATATACAAAGCTAAGATGAATCCAAATGGTTCAATCTATAATTCAGAAGAAAAATGTCTACGAGGATGGAAACATCCATATATACAAAAGAAGACTAGTAGCAAAAGTTTATAAACGAAGCTAACGTCCATTCGGTTTCAAAACCTTCAAACTGTGTCGTGTACACATCCTCTTTGTCACCTGAAAAGTGAAAAAGAGCAGCTCAATTACTAGGCCTAATATATAGTGATGTATGTAGACCTTTTCTCAATTACTGCTAATTGAGGCTCTTAAGATGTTCAAAAGAGTTCAAGCCAGAAGTAGGGAAAGAATTAGGTAAAAGTTTTCACACACTAAGATCTAATTGATGTGGAGAATATGTTGAAGGTATTTAGCTATCTAAATGAAAAACCAGATTTTATTGCAATGGATTTCATCGCATACACTGCAACATGATGGTGTATCTGAAAGAATAGATAACACACTAGATATGGTACGATCAATAATGAACCATGCAAGTCTTCCAAAAATTTTGGGGTCAAGCATTAATTTTCGTGTGCTATACACTAAATCATGTTCCATTTAAATCAACCGACAGAGCTCCATAAGAATTCCGGAAAGGCAACACACTAAACTTGTCTCATATAAAAGTTTTGTGTTGTGATGCTTATGTGAAGCGCACTGAATCTAATAGCTTGAATCTAAATTTGAGTCTGATCCTACACTTTCTAAGGGATAAATTCTTTATCCGGAAGTAGAGACTTTTGAGGAATATCACCTCCGAGTAAATCTAGTAGGATCACTCGACTTATTAGAAAGTATGAATTCACGATTACTAATATGGTACTACTAATCGAGGATGTTGAACCTACTAATTAAGCAAATTTAAAGTCAAGTGTTGACTCAAAGAGATGGTTGGAGTCCATGAAATCTTAGATGAAATCGATGTATGTAAACAAGGTTTGAACCTTGATCGACTTGCTTGATGGTATAAAAACACCATAGTATGTAAATGTGTTTAGAAGAAAAAGGTCTACGAGGATGGAAACGTCCATACATACAAAATAAGGGTAGTAGCAAAAGCTCGTAAACAAAGACAAGGACACTTTGATGAAACCTTTTCACCTGTAGCCATGCGTTTTCCATTCGAATTCAAAACCTTCGAACTATGTGTGCTACACACTAAATCATGTTCCATCTAAATGAATCAATAAAGCTATGGGATAAGAACTATGGAAAGGCAACACACTAAACTTGTCTCATATTAAAGTTTTGTGTTGTGATGCTTATGTGAAGCGCACTGAATCTAATAGCTTGAGTTTATATCTGATAAATACAAATTTGTAGGATATCCAAAAAAAAAAACAATTAGATATCAATCCTATAATTTTATTCAGAAGAAGGTGCTCATCTCAAGACATGTCGTAGTCCTAGAAAGAGTTCACCATAAGAAAGGGTAGTGGGAGTAAATTAGAACATGAAGGAGTTCAACAATCCACATATATAGTTGACCAAGTAGATGAACCTAAGTCTGATCCCACACTTGATGAGGGATAAATTCTTAATGAGGAAGTAGAGACTTTGGAGGAATATCACCTACGCGTAAATCTATTAGGATCACTCGACTTATTAGAAAGAATGAATTCGCGATTACTAATATAGTATTACTAATCGAGGATGATGAACCTACTAATTAAACAAATATAAAGTTCAGTGTTGACTCAAAGAGATCTGGTAGGAGTCCATGAAATCCTAGATGAAATCGATGTATATAAACAAGGTTTGAACCTTGGTCAAATTGCTTGATGGTATAAAACACATAGGCTGTAACTGTGTTTAGAAGAAAAAGCTCCACGAGGATGGAAACATCCATTTATACAAAATAAGGCTAGTAGCAAAAGTTTATAAACAAAGTGCTGCAAACCCCGTAGCAACGGTGACTACGAAACCTACAACTAGATTGATTCGGAATGCAAGAACGCCAAGGAATAACCCTGTTTTGGATTTGAATCCAATGAAGTGAACCAAAAAACCCAACGATAACAAAGATGGGCTGAACCCCTTGATTCACAATGAAGAACCCACGATCCGATGTTTGAACTTACAAGAATTAGATCTTGAAAGTTCGATTTGTTGTTCAATTGAAGAACAAGGTAGAAAGCAAAGTTTTTCAATTAATTCAATGTCAAAAGTTTTTAATGTAACAAAAGAGTTAAGTATTTATGTCAAAACCTAGTAAAAAATGTGTATAAGGCAACAAATAAAATCAAAATCTGAAAAGAATAAGAATTCTAGTAAAAATAAAATACTTCATGAAAAAGAAAAGTTTCTTCAGATTATGGCCTATGCCAGATTATATCATCTCCTCTCTCTTTGAAAGGATTCTTCCTCGAATCTATGCCTTGTAATCGCATAGGGGATAACCAACATGCCACTAGTTTTATCACCGTACCACCTGGATCAAATAGAAAACTTTTCCTTTCATGCTAGAGGATCAATGCATGGCACTCATCAACTTTGTATGCATTGCAACAGGAACTCAATCAGATCATCTTTGTTGCTCAAACCCTCGCATATGTTCCTTCCATTATCCTTCAAACTCCTCGGGAATTACAAGTCAACTTCAGGAAGTAGGCCTTCAAAATCCTGCAAGACAGAAGTAGCGAAACTAGGGAGAGAATTATTAGTTCTCACTAAAGCCCCCTCAACTCCACTCTCATTTTCATTCAAGCTCACTTCTAAACTTTCTTTTCTCTCCGAAGACTCTTTCTCTTTTCTCTCCTGTAGCACCACTTCCTTTTTTACCACCTCTCCAATATCAACTTCATTTTTCAAATCACTTTCCTTCATCTCAACTTTCCTATCTCTAGCTCCTCTCGAAATTCAACCACGGTGTTCTCGTTCGGTGTGGTCATCTCCCTCTCTTGCTTTTTTCTTTCTACCTCACCTCTCACCTTCTATTGGTTGCACGGGATTGTTCTAATGTCAAGCTAGCCAAATGATCTTTTCCCCTTCTCGAAGAAACATATACATATCCTCCCCTTATCATAAACAGCCTTCCTCTCCTTCCTCCAAGGTTTCCCAAACAACATATGAAAAGATTTCAATGGCACTACATCACACCAACCTCATCACTATATCTCCCAACGGTAAAATTCACTCGAACATGCTTAGTCACTTCTACCTTCCCACACCCCTTCAACCAAGTCATCCTATAAGAACTAGGGGTGTTGCTGTAAAGGTAACCCCAATTTTTCAACAATTGTGATACTAGGCAATTTTGATATGTAATCCTTATCAATAACCAGACTACATACTGCAATACCCACAAAATATCGAGTTTTGAAAATATGTCCCCAATCACCATCCATCCTTAAATATTTGTTTTACTCAAAAACAGAAAATTGAAAACTGCTGGAAATCTTGGAATTAAATAACATTTTTTTTCGGAATTTTTTTTTGGAATTTTTTTTACTTGGGAATTCGACTACAAGTCTAGTAAAACAAACGAAAACTGATTTGGACTCTTATATAGTCTGAAAAACAACTTTGACTTTTTTTTTTTAAATTTTTTGGATCTAAACTCAGAACTATTACTAGACACAAGAATACAAAGAACAAAAGACTCAAAACAAATAAAAAAGATGGAACCTGAATCAGGAGCCCGAGTTCTGATACCAACTTATGCGAACCCCGTAGCAACGGTGACTATGAAACCCACAACTAGATTTGATGTGGAATCCAAGAACTCCAATGAATAACCCGATATTGGATTTGAACCTAACGAAGTGAACCAAAAAATCCAACGATAATAAAGATGCGTTGAACCCCTTGATTACATAATGAAAAACCCACAATCTGATATTTGAACACACAAGAATTAAATCTTGAAAGTTCGATTTGTTGTTCAATTGAAGAACAAGGTAGAAAGCAAAGTTTTTCAATTAATTCTTTTCAAATTATGAAAAGAATTAGAATTCTAGTAAAAAAAATCTTCTTGAAAAAGAAAAGTTTCTTCTGATTATGGCCTATGCCAGATCATATCATCATCTCTCTCTTCGAAAGGATTCTTCCTTGAATATGGGCCTTGTGCTCGCATAGGGGATAACCAACCTGCTACTAGTTTTAAAAACGTGCATCAGGGGATCAATGCATGGCACTCATCAACTTTGTAGATATGTATGCATTGCAACAGGAACTCAATCAGATCATCTTTGTTGCTCAAACCCTTGCATATATAGTGATGCGTGTGGACCTTTCTCAATTACTGCTAACGGAGGCTTCTCTTATTTCATCACATTTATGACTATTTTAGAATTAATTATGTATACTTGATGAAATTCAAGTATGAAGCTCTTAAAAAAATTCAAAAGAGTTCAAGCCAGAAGTAGAGAAAGAATTAGGTAAAATTTTTCTCACACTAAGATCTATTTAATGTGGAGAATATCTTAAATGTGAATATTTAGCAATCCAAAAGAAAAACAAGATTTTATTGCAATGGATTTCCTCGCATACACCGCAACCTGATGGTGTATCTGAAAGAATAGATCACACACTAGATCAATAATAAACCATGCAAGCCTCCCAAAAATGAGCATTGATATTCGTGTGTACACTTAACCATGTTCCATCTAAATCAATCGACAAAGCTCCATAAGAATTATGGAAAGGCAACACACTAAACTTGTCTCATATTAAAGTTTGTTGTTGTGATACTTATGTGAAGCGCACTGAATCTAATAGCTTGAGTCTATATCTGATAAATACAAATATGTAGGATATCCTAAAAAAAAAACAATCGGATATCAATCCTAGAGAAAGAGTTCTGATGAAGACCCCCTTAGTAAAATATCCATGAACTCAAAGGAAACAATGGAACAAAATTCGGATTTCTGGTGTGATTCTAAAGAAGAAGATCAGATTAAAACCCCAACCTTGAGACGCCACAAAGTTTGATCACTCAAAATAAGTCGAATTTCAAGCATTCAATCAAGAACACAAGAAGGCAAGCAAAAGCTTTTCTGATGAAGACCCCCTTAGTAAAATACATGGTTGCTGGTCTTATAAAGTAAAATGCCCTCACTAAAGAAGAGAAACGAAATGGGCCCAAAATAGACTAAAATAGATGTGAATTGGGCCCAATTGATCAAAACACATGAAATGGGCCTAAATAAAATAACAAGACCAAATCCTTATTACTTGCACTCTCCTTGTCCTTCCAGATTTATTCCTTGCACACAAAAAAAAAAAAGTTAAGTGACCATCCTTGTTGAAGCTTTGGAATCTTCAAATTTAGTTTTGGAATCCTCTAGCACAACCTCTTTGTCAGCGCTTCCATGATCAAGCCTTGCAATGCCTCTTTCATCCTCTTTGCCCATGCCCTAGTCATTGGACCACCAATTTCTTGTAAAGGATCTTGAGAATATTTGAGAACATCAACTTGGTCAGCACCTCGATCTCTATTATTCCTCTCCTCTTCAAGATTCGTCCTCGAATCACCTACATCAAACAAGGATAAATCAGCAACATCACTAACATTACTGTAATTGCTTGGTAAAGCTAGCTTATAAGCGTTGTCATTGATCCGCTTCTAGGCTGCAATTTTGATTTCAGTTGTGTGGGAAACCTCTCATTACGCATGTGCACCCAAACACAATCGCCCGGTTGGAAGACAACCTTCAAAATGCCCTTTATTGGCTCATTTTTCCTTTCAATGTTGGCCTGGATTTTGGCATGTAAATCCTTCACAAAATCTGCCTTCTTCTTACCATCAAGATTAGCGTGTTCATTAATAGGCAAAGGTAAAATATCCACAGGTGTTAAAGGATTAAAACCATAAACAACTTCAAAAGGAAAAAATGAAGAAGTAGAATGAACGATTATTATATGCAAACTCAACATGTGGCAAACACTTCTCCCATTGTCTTAGGTTCTTTTGAACGCAACAAAGTAGTGAGTGTCCTATTAACTACTTCAATTTGACCATTCGTTTGAGGATGTACAACAGTAGAAAATAACAGTTTAGTTCCTAATTTATTCCACAAAGCGCTCCAAAAATGACTTAGAAACTTAACATCTCTATCACTGACAATTGTCTTAGGCAACCCATGCAAACGAACCACTTCTTTAAAGAACAAATCAGCAATATGTGTTGCGTCGTTGGGTTTAGAACATACAATAAAATGAGTCATTTTACTAAACCTATCAACAATAACAAATATGCTGTCCTTACCACTTTGAGTCCTTGGTAATCCCAAAACAAAATCCATAGATATATCTTGCCAAGGTTGAGTAGGCACCGGTAAAGGGATACAAGCCATGCGGTCTAACTTTAGATTTTGCTTGCTTATATGTAATGCACTTATCACAAACAGATTGCACATTATGCTTCATGTTTGGCCAATAAAAATGCTCTCATAATATGTCTCAAGTTTTTTGAACTCCAAAGTGACCCATCAATCCTCCCCCATGACTTTCCCTAACAAGCAACTCACGAACAGAACAAATAGGCACACACAATTTATCTTTCTTGAATAGAAATCCTTCATGCCTATTAAAATCACTAAACGCACACTTAACACATGTTCCAACTTGGCCGAAATCAGAATTGTTGGCATACAAATCCTTAAGCAATTCAAAACCAAGTAATTAAGTTTGCAATGAAGTAAGTAATACGTACCTCCTGGACAATGCATCAGCCACAAACGTTTTCCTTCCCGTGCTTGTATTTGATTACATAAGGAAACGTTTCTATGAACTCCAACCACTTAGCATGTCTTTTATTAAGTTTACCTTGGGTCTTCAAGAACTTCAAGCTCTCATGAACGAATGAACGATGAATTCCCTCGGCCTTGCAATGCTGCCATGTTTAAAGAGAGAACACTAGTGGTGTCAAGATGGGCGGGCCGCCCAAGCCCACACGGAGGTGAACCGGCCTGCAATTCAGCCCGTTAACCGAGAGGGCCGAATCACAAGCCTAAACTTTTTTTAACCGGTCTGGGCCGATTTTTGAGAACCGACCGTTTAAAAATAAAAAATAAAAAATTGTGTTGCAGGCACACCTATAGTCAAATGGTCACTCCGTCAGTGACCGTTTGACGAAAAAAGTTATTATTATTATTATTTTTTTGTTTTTCATTTGAAAAGTACTAACAGTCGCTTCTTTTTCTTATAAATTGTGTATTTTTTGCTTTCATTTCATATTGTGATTCTTGTGCAAAAATTTTCATTCTCTTACAATCTACAAGTTTGAAATCTATATTTTTTCATTCTCAATCTCTCTTAATATTTTCAGCAAGTATTTTTAATATTTAGTATTTTGTGTTTTCTTTATAGTAGATGAACCAAATAAAAAAGCAATATGCACTTTTGCATAAAGGCTTATGCATGGGTTAAAGGTCAAGGCACGGGCACATTGCGAAGACACAGAGATAAACACATGAATGAAAGAGGGCATTTAGATACTAAACAAGCTCAAATTACTTCTTATTCGGCCATGTGAATCAGTTACTTTTTCTAATTTTTCTTATTCGCAAGATCGAATGAGAGTAGGAATGTCTGAATTTTTGGGAACAAGGAGATGCTTTTTACATTCGCGGAAGATCAATACATCGAGAAGTTTATGCAAAAGTATGCTCAACCCACTTATCAAACTGTAAGTAGAAATACTGCTCGCTCAGATATATTGAAATTATTTCATACAAGGGCTGAAAATTTAAAAACTGAATTTAAGAACTTTGATGGAGTTATGTGTTTTACATCTGATTGTTGGTCTGGACGTAATCACAATTATTATGCATGTGTCACTGCACATTTTATTGATAATAATTGGTCAATTCACAAAAGAATTATTGTTTTTCGCTTACTTGAATATCCACATAATGGAATAAATTGGTGTGAGAATTTATTACAAGTTTTTAATGAATTTAATGTATTGAGCAAATTATTTAGCATTAGTTTTGATAATGCTAGTGCAAATACTGCATGTATTGAACTTTTGAAAAGGACGCTTAATCCCTCATTTGACTCTAAATTATTTCATATGAGGTGTGTTTGTCATATATATATAATTTAGTAGTGCAAGATAGTTTAAAATTAATAACACCACAAATACATAAAATTAGAGAAGCTATTAACTACATTTCTTGTTCAAATTCTAGACAACAAGAATTTGGAAAAATTGTAAAAATCTTGGATTGAGGAGAAGAAATTTATTGATGATATTCCAAAGAGGTGGAATTCAACATTTCTTATGTTAAAATAGTGTGTTGGTTATACAGATGCTATTAATGCTTTCGTTAATTCAAAATAACAGCAATTTCGTATAGATGATTCTGATTGAAAAATTGTATTTAAAGTCATGAATTTTTGGAAACCATTCTATAAAGCAACAAAAACTAGTTCTGGAGTTTATTATCCAACAAGTAATCTTGTGCTTTTACAATTTGTAGAAATTGCTAATCAATTTCAAGTCATAAAGATGATTCATTTTTCTATGATATTGTTTGTACAATGAAGGACAAGTTTCGAAAATATTACGAAAATATGCAAATGATTTTTTCAATTGCAGCTGTAATGGATGCTCGTATTAAATATTTTGGAGTTCAGTGTGCGGCCAACTTTCTGAAACTTTATCTTTCAATATAGCTATTACAAATCGGGAAATAGAATTTTTTATTAATGAAATGTACAATAATTATTTTATGAAATATGGTAATAATGAAAATGTTCCTTCTAATATGAGTTCTGCTACACTTCTAAAAGGTAAAAGTTTTTTCTTTTCTCTAATAGCCAAGAAACGTAATGTGTCTTTTACTTCATCTACTAATTCATTTTCAAATGAGAATGTTACACCTGTTGAATAGAAAGATATTATCAATTTGATCACTACAGTTTAATTCCACAAGATGAGGTTGACATCTTAGATATTTTACAATGGTGAAAGTTAAATGAACGATCATATCCAATATTATCATAAATGACTCGAGATCTATTAACAGTTTCAGTCTCAACAGTGGCATCGGAGTCTACTTTTAGTGCAGGTTAACAGGGTGCTAGATGAAAGAAGATCAAGACTTAAAGAAAATATTTTAGAAGCTCTCATTTGCGTGAAAGACTGGCTCTTTGCAGATAGAAGAATGCAAGATAAAGTTGTTAACGATATTGCTCAAGACTTTAAAAATCGTAATAGATGAATAAAATCTGATTTGTAATGACGAAATTATAGTTCAGTAGGTGTCAACCTAATTGGGATGTACTTTAACTATAAATTTATAAATAGTTAACAACTGTTTAATTTGTCAAGTTAGGCAAAATATTGTTTGAAAAATTGTAAGTTTTTATGTTATTGATGTAAATCAATGTAAAATTTATTTTTATGTAACTTTTATCGATCTTCACTCTAATTATAAATTTTTTTTTTTACCATTTATTTTTTAAGTGACAACCTTTGAAAGACGAAAGAAAAAAAAAAAAAAAAAAAAACGGGCTGACCCAATGACCCGGCCCATGCAACCTTGCGGTCCGGGCCGGGTCACTTATTTTTTTGTGGTCCGAGCCGACCCCGTCCGTAAAGCCCCAATGACGCGGGCTTTTTTAGAGCGGGCTGTACACGAGCTTTTTAGTATGAGGGCCAACCCGGCCCACCCATTTTGACATGTCTAGTTTTTACTAACGCATAAAGCTCCTTGTCGTAAGTAGGATAATTCATCGGCCCCACTTAACAAAGTTAGGCAAACACAACAAAGGCGCATTAGTTAGCTTATTTTTCAATGTTTTGAAAGCCCGATCATGTTCATCGTCCCATTTAAAAAAAACATTCTTTTTAACAATTTCATTCAAAGGTGCAGCAATATAACTAAAATCTTTAACAAACTTTTGATAAAAACTTGCCAAACCATGAAAACTTCTCACCTCGTTCACATTCTTAGGTGTAGGCCAGCCCTTATTGCTCTTACCTTTTCTTCATCAACACTAATACCCCGCGAACTAACAACAAATCCAAGAAACACAACAGATTCCATGCAAAATGTGCACTTCTTAAGATTAGCATACAATTGGTGATCTCTCAACACACTAAACACAGCTTGCAGGTGTTTCACATGTTCATCCAAATTTTTGCTATAAACTAAAATATCATCAAAGTAGACTACCACAAATTTTTCCATGAAAGCACGCAAGACATGGTTCATTAACCATGTACTAGGTGCATTAGATAAACCAAAAGATATCACTAACCACTCATACAATCCATATTTAGTTTTAAATGCAGTTTTCTATTCATCTCCCTCTTTCATGCGAATTTGATAATACACATTCTTTAAATCAATCTTAGAAAACAATTGAGAGCCATGCAATTCATCAAGCATATCATCTAGTCTGGGAATAGGGTGTCTATACTTTACCATTATCTTGTTAATAGCTCGGCAATCCACACACATGCACCATGTTCCATCTTTCTTTGGAACTAAGAGGACAGGAACCGAACATGACAGGAATCGAACATGCCCAAGTATACCATTTTCAAATAAGGGAACAGAATCTGGAAATTCATTTCAGCAGTAATGAAACTTGGTACTTGGTCAATCCAACATTCATGTGTTGTAGTCAACGTGCAATGTATTTAAAACTGGATAGAATAAAAATTAAACATTTTTAAATGTGTCATCTAAGGTTCATGCAAGATTTACACAAATGGAAATATTACTAAAACTTAAAGGCATTTAAGATCGCCTGAACACTCGCCACCAAGCCATGCCACCACCATGCCTTCAATTAACCTGTAAAATTTGTAGGATGAGTATCACAAGTAATACTCAGTAGCGAAACACTTAAGTAAATGGTAAAAACATAAATGTATTTTCAGAAATGCAAAGTTTGGTTATTTATGTCACCATCAATTTAGCAAAACGAACCGGTGATCAGCCAGTCGTTTACTCTTCAGGTTTTGATTACCCCATTCTTGTGTTGTGCATCATCTCTTTATCTCTCGTTTGAACTACCAAAAGGTGCTTCCATTTCTCTCATAAGTAACACAATAACACATTTAACGCAATTCAAAAATAAACAAATTTTTACTTCATTTATAAAAATGTAGAAAACACCCCTACCTTAATTGTTTGGAGTTTGAATATGCTTTGGGTTGAATTGTAACAAAATGCAGCAGAAAACGGATCCGGCAGTAACCAAAAAAAGTGGAAGTCAAAAGTGGGAAATGAGATTGTCAACTGAGATTAACGAGAGTCAGCAACAAAATGGCAGCCAACATGCAAGGTGGAATGTAAATTGAAAAAGGGAGGTTACGTGTGAAATACCAATTCTGGAGATATGATTTGGTAGTTAATCAAAATTGATCCACCTCAAGCTGGAATATAAAGATAATTGGAGAGTTTGTTTGCTTTCAAATTTAAAATGGCAGTAACACAAATGCAACAGGGATTTAATTATGTGGTTAAATGGTTAGTTAGTGGAGATAACGTGGGTTAGTGGTTATAAACATGGGATAAAATCTGGTGAGTGGAGGATATTTTAAGTAAAATATACAAATTGGAAAATGAGTTGATAATGGATAAGTGGGAATTTGTTTTCATTTTGCAATTCCTAACTGATAACGGATTAGCATTGTCTTGCAATTTAAATCGTTACGCCACAAGTGGATATTAAAATTTTTAAATGAAATATCTAATGGAAGAAAGTAGCGTTTAGAAAATTTTAAAATACGTGGCTGAATAGATTGAAATTATTTGGAGGGCAAAATCACGTTTAAGGGCTATTTGGCATAAACGATAAGTGTATCTAAATTTTTTAAATTTTAGGAACCTAAAATATGTCATCATAAACATTTAAAAGAAATATGCACAAATTTACTATCATGACCAAAACTTGAATTTGAACTCTTAGGAAGGATCGTAGCGACTTAATAACATAACTCAAATTATTTTTAGTTTAATTTTTTTTTCTCGGTCGCTACAAGTGGTGTATGCAAAGAAATCCATTGCAATAAAATCTCGTTTTTCTTTTAGATAGCTAAATATTCACCTTTAAGATATTCTCCACATCAATTAGATCTTAGCATGAGAAAACTTTTACCTAATTCTTTCTCTACTTCTAGCTTGACCTCTTTTGAACTTTTCAAGAGTTTCATACCTGAATTTCATCAAGTATACATAATTATTTCTGAAATAGTCATAGTAAATGTGATGAAATAAGAAAAGCAGTAATTGACAAAGGTCCACATGCATCACTATATATTAGGCTGAGTAATTGTGCAGCTTTTTTTTGAATTTCAAGTGAAAAAGAGGACTTGTATATGACACAGTTCGAAGGTTTTGAATCCGAATGGACGTTAGCATGACTACAGGTGAAAAGGTTTCATCAAAGTAAACTTATTGTCTTTGTTTATAAACTTTTGCTACTAGCCTTATTTTGTATGTACGGATGTTTCCAACCAGACTTCTTCTAAACACAGTTACAAACCTATGTGTTTTATACCATCAAACAAGTCGACCAAGGTTCAAACATTTTTTATATTCATCGATTTCATCTTGGATTTCATGGACTCTTACCATCTCTTCGAGTCAACACTTGACTATATATTTGCATAATTAGAAGGTTCATCATCCTCGATTAGTAATACTTTATTAGTAATCGTGAATTCATACTTTCTAATAAGTCGAGTGATCCTACTACATTTACGCGGAGGTGATATTCCTCAAAAGTCTCTACTTCCTGATCAAGAATTTGTCCCTCAACAAGTGTGGGATCAAACTCAGGTCCATCTACTTGGTCAACTATATATGTGGATTCTTGAACTCCTTCAAGTTCTAATTTGCTCCCACTGCCCTCTCTTATAGTGAACTCTTTCTCTAGGATTACGATATCTTTTCCTATGAGCACTTTCTTTTCAATAAAATTATAGGATTGACATCCAAATGTTTTTTTTTTGGATATCCTACAAATTTGTATTTATTCTGTGCGCTTCACATAAGCATCACAACCCCAAACTTTAATATGAGACAAGTTTAGAGTGTTGCCTTTCCAAAATTGTTATGGAGCTTTGTCGATTGATTAGATGGAACATGATTTAGTGTGTAGCACACGAAAATCAATGCGTGACCCCAAAAAGTTTTTGTGAGACTTGCATGGTTAATGTATATAGTACCATATCTAGTGTGTGATTTATTTTTTCAGATAAACCATCATGTTGTGGTGTATCCGACAAAATCCATTACAATAAAATCTCGTTTTTCTTTTAGATAGCTAAATATCCACCTTTAAGATATTCTCCACATCAATTACATCTTAGCATGAGAAAACTTAACCTAATTCTTTCTCTACTTCTAGGTTGACCTCTTTTGAACTTTTTAAGAGTTTATTACCAGAATTTCATCAAGTATACAGAATTATTTCTGAAATTGTCATAGTAAATGTGATTAAATAAGAAAAGCCTCATTTAGTATTAATTGACAAAGGTCTACACGCATCACTATATATTAGGCCTAGTAACTGAACAACTATTTTTCACTCTTCAAGTGAAAAAGAGGAAGTGTAGATGACATGGTTCGAAGGTTTTGAGTCCGAATGAACATTAGCATGGTTAGGGTGAAAAGGTTTCATCAAAGTCAACTCCTTGTCTTTGTTTATTAACATTTGCTACTAGCCTTATTTTGTATGTATCGATGTTTCCATCCTGGTAAACCTTTTTCTTCTAAACACATTTACAGCCTATGTGTTTTACCATCAATCAAGTCGACCAAGGTTCAAACCTTGTTTATGTACATCGTTTTCATCTTGGATTTCATGGACTCCCACCATCTCTTCAAGTCAACGCTGGAATTTATATTTGCTTAATTAGTAGGTTCATCATCCTCGATTGTAATATCTTATTAGTAATCGTGAATTCATACTTTCTAATAAGTCGAGTGATCCTTATAGATTTATGAGGAGGTGATATTCCTCAAAAGTCTCTACTTCCTGATCAAGAATTTATCGCTCAGCAAATGTGGGATCAGACTCAGGTTCATCTACTTGGTCAACTATATATGTAGATTCTTGAACTCCTTCAAGTTCTAATTTGCTCCCACTGCCCTCTCTTATAGTGAACGCTTTCTCTGGGATTACGACATGTCTTGAGATGATCACTTTCTTTTCAATAAAATTATAGAATTGATATCCAATTGTTTTTTTTTTTTTTTTTGGATATCCTACAAATTTGCATTCATTAGATTTAGACTCAAGCTATTAGATTCAATGCGCTTCACATAAGCATCACAACCCAAAACTTTAATATGATACAAGTTTATCGTGTTGCCTTTCCATAAATTTTTATGGAGCTTTGTCGATTGATTTAAATGGTACATGATTTTGTGTAGCACACGAAAATCAATGCATGACCCCCAAAAAAATTGGAAGATTTGCATGGTTCATTATTAATCGTACCATAACTAGTGTGTGACCTATTCTTTCAAATGCACCATCATGTTGCGGTGTATGTGACGAAATCCACTGCAATAAAATATCGTTTTTTGCTTAGATAGCTTAATATTTACCTTTAAGATATTCTCCACATCAATTAGATCTTAGCGTGAGAAAACTTTTACCTAATTTTTTTCTCTACTTCTAGCTTGAACTCTTTTGAACTTTTTAAGAGCTTCATACTTGAATTTCATCGAGTATACATAATTATTTCTAAAGTAGTCATATTGAATGTGCTTAACTAAGAGAATCCTCATTTAGCAGTAATTGACATTGTCTACATGCTGATCTATATATTAGGCCTAGTACTTGAGCAGCTCTTTTTCGGTTTTCAAGTGAAATAAAGGAAGTGTACATGAGACAGGTCGAAGGTTTTGAATCCGAATGGATGAAAGCATGGCTACAGGTGAAAAGGTTTCATCAAACTAAACTCCTTGTTTATGTTTATAAACTTTTTGCTTCTAGCCTTATTTTGTATATATGGATGTTTCCATCATGGTAAACCTTTTTCTTCTAAACACATTTACAGCCTATGTGTTTTACCATCAAGCAAGTCGACCAAGGTTCAAACCTTGTATAAGTACATCATTTTCATCTTGGATTTCATGGACTCCCACCATCTCTTCGAGTCAATGCTGGAATTTATATTTGTTTAATTAGTAGGTTCATCATCCTCGATTAGTAATACCTTATTAATAATCGTGAATATCTTGTAAGTCGCTCCTACTAGATTTACGCGGAGGTGATATTCCTCAAAAGTCTCTACTTCCTAATCACGAATTTATCCCTCAGCGAGTGTGGGATCAGACTCTGGTTCATCTATTTGGTCAACAATATATGCGGATTCTTGAACTCCTTCAAGTTCTAATTTCCTCCCACTTCCCTCTCTTATTGTGAACTCTATCTCTAAGATTACGATATGTTTTCATGTGAGCACATTCTTTTCAATAAAATTATAGGATTGATATCCAATTGTTTTTATTTTTACTTTTTGGATATCCTACAAATTTGTATTATCAGATTTAGACTCAAGCTATTAGATTCATTGAACTTCACATAAGCATCACAAATCCCAAACTTTAATATGAGACAAATTAAGCATGTTGCCTTTTCATAATTCTAATGGAGCTTTGTCGATTGATTAAGATGGAACATGATTGTGTAGCACACGAAAATCAATGTGACCCCAAAAAAAAAATTTGGGAGACTTGCATGGCTCATTATTGATTGTACCATATCTAGTGTGTGATCTATTCTTTCAGATACACCATCATGTTGCGGTGTATGCGACAAAATCCATTGCAATAAAATCTCATTTTTATTTTAGATGGTTATATATTCACCTTTAAGATATTCTCCACATCAATTAGATCTTAGTGTAATAAAACTTTTGCCTAATTCTTTCTCTACTTCTAACTCTTTTGAACTTTTTAAGAGCTTCATACTTGAATTTCATCAAGTATACATAATTATTTATGAAATAGTAACAGTAAATGTGATGAAATAAGAGAAGCCTCATTTAGCATAAATTGACAAAGGTCCACGTGAATCACTATATATTAGGCCGGGTACTTGTGCAGCTCTTTTTCGATTTTCAAGTGAAAGAAAAAGGAAATGTACATTAACACAGGTCGAGGGTTTTGAATCCGAATGGACGATCGCATGGCTACAGGTGAAAAGTCTTTGTTTATAAACTTTTGCCACTAGCCTTATTTTGTATACCTGGATGTTTCCAACTTCGTAGACCTTTTTCTTCTAAACACAGTTACAACCTATGTGTTTTATACCATCAAGCAAGTTGACCAAGGTTCAAACCTTGTTTATATGAATCGATTTCATGGACTCCTACCATCTCTTCGAGTCAATGCTGGACTTTATATTTTTCCTTAATTAGTTCCTCGATTATTAATACCTTATTAGTAATCATGAATTCATACTTTCTTGTAAGTCGTGTGATCCTTCTAGATTTACGCGGAGATTATCTCCTCAAAAGTCTCTACTTCCCGATCAAGAATTTATCCCTCAGCAAGTGTGGGATCAAACTCTATTTTATCTACTTGGTCAACTATATATGTGGATTCTTGAACTCCTTCAAGTTCTAATTTCTTCCCACTGCCCTCTCTTATTGCGAGCTCTTTCTCTAAGATTACGATATGTTTTCATGTGAGCACTTTCTTTTCAATAAAATTATAGGATTGATATCCAATTATTTTTATTTATATTTTGTTGGATATCCTACAATTATGTGTTTGTCAGACTTAGACTCTAGCTATTAGATTCAGTGTGCTTCACATAAGTATCACAACCCACAACTTTAATGGGAGACAAGTTTAGCGTGTTGCCTTTCCATAATTCTTATGGTGCTTTGTCAATTGATTTAGATGGAACATGATTTAGTGTGTAGCACAAGAAAATCAATGCGTGACACTAAAAAAAATTTAGGAGACTTGCATGGTTCATTATTGATCGGACCATATCTAGTCTATGATCTATTGTTAGTATGAGAAAACTTTTACCTAATTCTTTTTCTACTTCTAACTCTTTTTGAACTTTTTAAGAGCTTCATACTTGAATTTCATCAAGTATACATAATTATTCATGAAATAGTAATAGTAAATGTGATGAAACAAGAGAAGCCTCATTTAGCAGTAATTGACAAAGTCCACGTGCATCACTATATATTAGACCGGGTAATTGTGTAGCTCTTTTTTGGTTTTCAAGTAAAAAAAAAAAGAAACTGTACACGAAGATAGGTCAAAGGTTTTGAATTTGAGTGGACGGTCGCATGGCTACAGGTGAAGCGGTTTCATCAATGTAAACTCCTTGTCTTTGTTTATAAACTTTTGCTACTAGCTTTATTTTGTATGCATACGTGTCCAACATCATAGACCTTTTTCTTCTAAACACAGTTACAACATATGTATTAAAATACCATCAAGCAAGTCGACCAAGATTCAAACATTGTTTATATAAATCGATTTCATCTTGGATTTCATGGACTCCTACCATCTCTTCGAGTCAACGCTGGACTTTATATTTGCTTAATTAGTTCCTCGATTAGTAATACCTTATTAGTAATCGTGAATTCATGCTTTCTTGTAAGTCGAGTGATCCTACTAGATTTACGCGGAGGTGATATTCCTCAAAAGTCTTTACTTCTTGAACAAGAATTTATCCCTCAGCGAGTGTGGGATTAGACTCTGGTTTATCTACTTGGTTCAACTATATATCTGGATTATTGAACTCCTTCAAGTTCTAATTTGCTCATACTGTCCTCTCTTATAGTGAACTCTTTCTCTAGGATTACGATATCTTTTCATATGAGCACTTTCTTTTCAGTAAAATTATAGGATTGATATCCAATAGTTTTTTTTTGGGATATCCTACAAATTTGTATTTATCAGACCTGGACTCAAGCTATTGGATTCAGCACACGAATATCAATGCATGACCCAAATTTTTTTGGGAGGCTTGCATGGTTCATTATTGATTGTACCATATCTAGTGTGTGATCTATTCTTTCAGATACACCATCATGTTGCGGTGTATACGACGAAATCCACTGCAATAAAATCTCGTTTTTCTTTTAGATAGCTAAATATTCACCTTTAAGATATTCTCCACATCAGTTATATCTTAGTGTGAGAAAACTTTTACCTAATTCTTTCTCTACTTCTAGCATGAACTCTTTTGAAGTTTTTAAGAGCTTCGTACTTGTATTTCTTCAAGTAAACATAATTATTTCTTAAATAGTCATAGTAACTGAGGTGAAATAAGAGAAGCCTCATTTAGTTGTAATTGACAAAGGTCGACATGCATCACTATATATTAGGCCGAGTAATTGTGCAGCTCTTTTTTTTTTTTGAGTGAAAAAGAGGAAGTGTACATGACATTGTTCGAAGGTTTTGAATCTGAATGGAAACGCATGGCTACAGGTGAAAGGTTTCATCAAAGTAAACCCATTGTCTTTGTTTATGAACTTTTGCTATTAGCCTTATTTTGTATGTATGGATGTTTCCATCCTTGTAGACCTTTTTCTTCTATACACAGGTTCGACCAAAGTTCAAACCTTGTTTATATGCACCGATTTCATCTTGGATTTTTCATGGACTCCTACTCTCTTTGAGTCAATTCTTGACTTTATATTTGATTAATTAGAAAGTTCATCATCCTCGATTATTAATACCTTATTAGTAGTAATCGTGAATTCATACTTTCTAGTAAGTTGAGTGATCCTACTAGATTTACACGGACGTGATATTCCTCAAAAGTGTAGACTTCCTTATTAAGAATTTATCCCTCAGCAAGTGTGGGATCAGACTCAGGTTCATTTGCTTGGTCAATATATATGTGGATTTTTGAACTCCTTCAAGTTCTAATTTGCTCCCACTACCCTCTCTCAAAATGTACTCTTTCTCTAGGGTTATGCCATGTCTTGAGATGAGCACTTTCTTCTCACTAAAATTATAAGATCGATATCCAATTGCATTTTTTTTTTTTTTTTTGTATATCCTACAAATTTGTACTTATCAGATTTAGACTCAAGAAATTAGATTCAGTGCGCTTCACATGCGCATCACAACCCCAAACTTTAATATGAGACAAGTTTAGTGTGTTGCCTTTCTTCTCAATAAAAGTATAGGATTGATATCCAATTATTATTATTATTATTTTTTTTTTTTTTGGATATCCTACTAAGCTTTTGTTTTTTGGATATCCAATTAATATATATATATAATTTTTTTGGATATCCTACTAAGTTGTACTAAGGAGTGCAAAATGAGGGAGAAACAAAAGTGTGAGCAAGAGGAAAATCAAAGGAGAGCGAGTGAGGTAAAAAAAAAAATGGAGAGAAAAGTGAGCAAAAAGGAGAGAAAAATAAAAGAATAAGTGTGCATGCTGAAAAACATGAGGCTAAGAGTGTAATGATGGCAAGGCAAGTACTTGTACTTATGTACAATGATGTTTGTTTTTCTACTAACGATCTTAACTCTTATTTGCCTAGTGTTGTTGTGTCTTTATTGCAGGACATTGAGGACCTATTTCTTGAGGAGATTCCCCATGGATTACCAAATCGACCTACTTATAGAGCTAATCTCGAGAAAACGAAAGAGATACAAAGGCAAGTGGATGAGCTGATGCAAAAGGGGTTTGTAAGAGAGTTTTGAGTGAAATCAATTGGGTTTGAAAGATCTACAGGTCTTCTAGTTGTAGCCTTTAGATTTTGCTCGAAATATTATCTAGGGAAAAAGTTATGCCTGATTTAGTAAACTACGTCGGAACAATTCCGAGTTTTCTATCCAACTTCGTTGAAAAATATTTTCTTGCTTTAAATGTTATAGTCGAGACCCTAAATTTTTATATGTTGCTCCTACATGAATTTGAATGTCTCTATTAAAATTTTATAAGATTTCAGCGACGTTTACTAGGCCAAACAAATTTTCTTTCCTCTGCTACGCAACTAGCGTTTACTGTTTTCCTTTCGAATGTTTTCCAAAAACCGAATTTCACCATAATTGACTAAGTCTATATGGATAATTATCTCCCATTACATTAAACTATATATTCAAATTTCTAATTTTCCTTAATTATAATTTCTTTTGATTAACATTAAAGAACTCAAATTAAAAAGATTTTTTTTAAAAATTTTAATGCTTCGATTTTCGAGAATTTGGGGCATTAGAACTTGGTATCAGAGCATGGTTTATTTTCTGTAGGCTTGCATTAGAAATCACATGTTAGTTGCGAAGATCCTGCGCACTATGCCTGCCATAGCTGTGCTATGCCAATTTTGACGTAAAGAAAGTTTTATAATTATGCTTGTTTCTACGTGACGAGTATGAGGAAGTTTACCCTTGATACAACATTTGAAATGTATGTATGAATATCGTTATATGTTGGAGTTTGAATATTTTTGCAGATTGTCATTATTGTACAAAGTATTTTGTGAATGTGACCACATTAAATGCTTATTTAAGTCCTCGAGAATTGACTAAAACTTGTTAGATAACCACTTATTGGACTTTGAATAATTGGTATAACTCAGATGGAATGTGTGAATGAATGTATTGGAATTTAGATATTTTCATGTACTTTGACAATCGATAACGCTAAATTATTCAATGCTCTTTTCCAAGACACACGAACCTATGATTAACACGACCCGATCATATTCCTAGTCCGAATTCATATGAAAATCATACATTTAGATCATCTAAGTGATTGCATGTGTGAAATAGATTATTCATAATTCTAATTACCCATGTCTATTTTGCCGCGTTCTAAACTCATTGTGAGTATTCTTACACTACAACAAACAACTAACTATCTAATTGGCGATCAAGCAATCAAATAGTACAATGGAAACGCAAAATCAATAAAAAACAATCAAGAAATATCTACTTGTTTCTAATTAAAATAAACAAACAAAAGGGTTCATCATTCATCCAATACAATTGAAAAACTAGCTAGTCATCCTAATAATTAAAATATACAAGAAAAATGGAAGAGTATCACCCGAAACAAGAAAAGATGGAAGAGAGCGGAGAAATCCACTTTCTTGAATGAAATCTTGAAAGGGGTTGAATAATCTTCAATAATCTTGTACAATTCGCCTTGATTTTGTTTAGCCTCGTTCTTCGCCTCCAAAATAAGTAGAATATAGAGAATTTTAGGTCTAAAGTAGGTTTTTTTTCTTGTGGGCGTGTTTTGTTATATATAGGGTGCCTAAAGATTGTATGTCAAGGGTTTCCAAAACAAAGAAAAGGAAAGAAAATATTTTCCTGGAATTGAACTATGCGTACACATGGTTCATTTTGTGTGTGTATGCACAGTGCAAGTGAATTGGCCTCGGGTTGAGAGAATTGAGACCTTGCGTACGCATGACCTATAGGCCTATGTGTACGAAAAGTTATATAGTTTTTTCACCGGACAGCCTTTTCCATTTTGATCACATCTTCTTCTCTAGATATCCAATTGAGATGATTCAAACTCCATTGGAAATATAATTCAAATTTCTACAATTCATATAGAAATATACATTTTCCAATTCGACTTTTTTACATCCACAAAATGGGTCTCAAGTTGAGACTGAAAATTCGAAGCATGACGTTTTGGACTGGAAGTTGATATGTGATACTAATTTGACTATATTTCACCCCCTTTGACTTCTTTCCTCATCCAATCGATGCCTAACACTCTCAAATCTTCATCGTGAGATTTGACATGACTTTAAATATTTGCACTTTAGTCCCCAAACTTTGGATTTTACATTTTCTTGCTATTTTTGCATTCTTTTATCCAATTCTACATTCAAACACGTGTTTTACCTAAGAAAAATAATACAATACAATATAGGTCATATTTGACCAAAAGAACAATAAAATTCTGCAATTTAAAGTTCCAAATAAGAGTAGAAAATACACTTATTAGTACGGATTGAGAGAACTTGTAGGAAGATTAGTTCACTGATACCTCGTGGATATGAGATCGTGAGGCAATATGAAGAGTATCAGTGGGATCCAAGGCATGATATGGGCCAGCACATTTGTGAGATGTTTGTAAGGTGGAGAGAGGTGAGATAGCTAGGCCATATGGTTACTGGTCGTTGAGCCACCCGTCTTCTTATTGATACCCTACCAGAAAAGTGGCTAGAGACTACCGAATCAATCTACGATTATTTATGGGGAGTTGCAATGCCTACCTTACCTCGAGTTATTGACTATGAGGCTTTTTGTGGAGCGCTGATTGAGCAGTGGGAGCTGACCCGACTTGTGATCCCTGAGGACGATAGTGTACCTATTGAGATGTACATTCGCGAAGACGCACCTCCACCTATTTCAGACGATGAAGTCCAGCCTTCTAAGAAACCTAGGGTCCATGGAGGATGGATTAGTGATGATGATGGCAATGATGATTAGAAGAGTGGAATTTTAGTAGATTTTATTATATTTAATTGTTATTGATTTCTAGTAGGATTCCTTTTGCTTTCCTGTTGTTTAGCGTCAGACGCTATTTTATTATTTTGTATTCCTCTTGAAGGATTTCTATTGAGATAATAATAAAAGATGTTGATCTATATATCTTTTTCCTATATTGCTCAAGTGTCGTCAACTTCTCTGAATAAGATTGCAAATATTATGGTATACAGGAATATGGCGCAAACGATGACAATTAATGAGTTAAGGAGAGATTGATGAGCTGAAACAGGCCTTGGCTGCTCAGACTGTATCTCAAGCTCCGCTAGTCCCCCAAGCACCGCCAGCACCACCAACATACCCGGCTGCACCGTTTATCCCGATTGTAGAGCGATTTTGCAGATATCAACCACCTACCTTTGATGGCGGGAAAGACCCTCTGGCAGCTGAAGAGTGCTTGCGTAGTATTGAAAAGATCTTCTGGCACATCTCTTGTCTAGAAAATCAAAAAGTATTATGTGTCGAGTATATGCTAATCGAAAGAGCAAGCCATTGGTGGGAATCCTCGTCACGTACTCGTACTGAGGAGGAACAACGTAATCTGACTTGGAGTTTAAGATGGAACTTACAGAAAAGTTTTTCCCACATGCCCTACGAGACTATAAGAGACGGAATTTGTAAGATTGGTACAGGGAGATATGGAAATTTCTTAGTATGAGAGCAAGTTCGAGGAATTATCATGATATGCTTGTAAGTACTGAGCTCATGAAGGCAAAACGTTATGGGGCCTACACCCAAAGATCAGGCAGATTGTGAGTTCACACGATCTTACCACTTTTCGAGCAATGGTAAAGAAAGCTTAAATAGTGACCTACTCGGGAGTGAAGTTGGCAAACCAAGGATAGCGTAATGACTACGAGAAGAGAAAATGGAAGGATAAGAATAAGAATACTGGACAGTTTAAGAAGCAGACACATGCGGATCAGCCAGACAATCCTTTAACCCAATGTCCTATGTGTAACAAGTTTCACTGAGGAGAATGTCTGTTTGGAAAGTATGTCTGCTATAAGTGTAACCAACCCGACCATGTGGTTTCTTCTAGCCCATTGATTAGGGTCTAGCCAAGCAAGACAAGAAAGAAAAAGCAAGGGTGTTCACCTTGACTCACGATGAAGCTACCCAAAACCCGGACGTAATAGCAGGTATCCTATCTGTCTCTAGTATCCTATTTACGTCCTTATCGATTCTGATGCGACTCATTCTTTCATATCTAATGCATGTCTAGCTAAGATTAATGATATTTGAAGAATGATAGTATCCTAGAGGTTAGCATGCCATTAGGGGGAACGATTGATACAGATAGGATAACAAAAGGGGTACAAATAAATTTTGATGGACTGACTTTAGAGGCTGACTTGTATGTTATAGAGATGAAAGATTTCGATTGGTTAGGTGAAAATGGAGCCACGATTGTATGTTTCGAGAATGAGGTAATTTTTCGCAGACCGGAAGAACATGAGTTCAAATTTTATGGATCGAAGACTAAGGCACTTCCTCACGTCATCTCAACTTTGAAGGCAGAAAGCATGCTGAGGAAACCTGATTGTCAAGGGTATCTTGTCAGTCTTAGTAGCACCTCATCTCAAGAGAAAATATTAGATGATGTGTCAATATAATACGGGAGTATGCCGACGTGTTTCCAGATGTTCGGGTCCTCTGCCCGATAGACAAGTGGAATTCACTATAGATCTGGTACCTGGAGCTACTCCTATGTCCAAAGTTCCATATCGAAGGGCACCAAAGGAATTACAAGAATTGAAGATACAATTAGAAGAAACTACTGGACAAAGGTTTTATTTGACCGAGTGTATCTCCATGGGGAGCTCCGGTACTCTTTGTAAAAAAGAAAGATGGTACTATGAGATTGTGCATCGACCACCGTGAACTAAATAAGTTGACGATCAAGAATAAGTATCATCTTCCTAGGATTGAGGACCTATTTGATTAGTTGAAGGGTGCATCTGTCTTCTCAAAAATTGATTTAAGGTTGGGCTACCATCAACTGAAGATCAAGTCGGTGATATACCAAAGACGACATTTAGGACTCGATATGAGCATTATGAATTTATAGTGATGTCCTTTGGTTTGACAAATGCCCCTGCGGTGTTCATGGACTTGATGAATAGAGTGTTCCATCAGTATTTGGACATGTTTGTCATCATATTTATTGACGACATACTGATATACTCGAGAGATTCTTAGCAACATGAAGAACATCTGAGGATTGTTTTAGAAACAATGCGTGAGGAAAAACTATATGCCAAATTCAAGAAATGTGAGTTTTGGCTAGGCCAAGTAGGATTCCTAGGTCATACTATTTCAGCACGAGGAAATGAAGTGGATCAATCCAAAGTTGAGGTTGTGACCAATTAGGCCTAAACCTACAAAATGTTGGGGAAGTGCAGAGTTTCCTAGGTTTAGCCGGCTATTATCGATGATTTATAGAAGGATTTTCGAAGATTGCAAGTCCTATGACACAGTTGATTCGGAAGGGCACTTAAATATGATTTCTTTTGATTAACATTAAAGAGCTCAAATTAAAAAGATTTTTTAAAAAAATCTTTTAACGCTTCGAGTTTTCGAGAATTTGGGGCATTACAGCAACATGATGGTTTATTTGAAAGAATCAGACACTAGATATGGTACTATCAATAATGAACCATGACAAAAACTTTTTGGGATCACACATTGATTTTCGTGTGTACACACTAAATCATGTTCCATCAAAATCAATCGACAAAGCTCCATAACAATTTTGGAAAGGCAACATGCTAAACTTGTCTCATATTAAAGTTTGGGGTTGTGATAATTATGTGAAGTGCATTGAATCTAATAGCTTGAGTCTACGTCTAACAAATACAAATTTGTAGGATATCCAAGAAAATAAAAAATAAAAACAATTGGATATCAATCCGCGTAAATCCAATAGGATCACTCGACTTATTAGAAAGTATGAATTCATGATTACTAATAAGGTAATACTAATCGAGGATGATGAACCTACTAATTGAGCAAATATAAAGTCAACACTTCAAAGAGATGGTAGGAGTCCATGAAATCCAAGATGAAATCGATGTATAAACAAGGTTTGAACCTTGGTCGCCTTGCTTGATGGTATAAAACACATAGGCTATAATTATGTTTAGAAGAAAAAGGTCTACGAGGATGGAAACATCCATACATACAAAATAAGGATTGTTGCAAAAGTTTATAAACAAAGACAAGGAGTTGACTAATATGAAACCTTTTCACCTGCAGCCATGCGTTTTCCATTTGGATTCTTGACATTCGAATTTTGTCATGTATACTTCCACTTTTTCACTTTCACAATTACTAGGCCTAATATATAGTGATGCACCTCACCTTTGTCAATTACTGTTAAATGATGCTTCTCTTATTTCATCACATTTACGATGACTATTTCAGAAATAATTATGTATACTTGATGAAATTCAAGTATGAAGCTCTTAAAAAGTTCAAAAGAGTTAGAAGTAGAAAAAGAATTAGGTAAAAGTTTTCTCACAATAAGATCTAATTGATGTGGAGAATATCTTAAAGGTAAATATTTAGCTATCTGAAAGAAAAACGGGATTTTATTGCAGTGTATTTCATCTCATACACCGCAACATGATGGTGTATCTGAAAGAATAGATCACACACTAGATATGGTACGATCAATAATGAACCATGCAAGTCTCCCAAAAAAAAATTTTGGGATCATGCATTGATTTTCGTGTGCTACACACTCTAAATCATGTTCCATAAGAATTATGGAATGGCAACACGCCAAACTTGTCTCGTATTAAAGTTTGGGGTTGTGATGCTTATGTGAAGCGCACTGAATTGCTTGAGTCTAAATCTGATAAATGCAAATTTGTAGGATATCCAAAAAAAAATTAAAAAAAACAATTGGATATCAATGCTATAAGGTAAGGTATCAATAAGGAGACGCGTGGCTTAACGACCAGTGACCATATGGCCTAGTTGTCTTACCTCTCTCCATCTTACTAACATCTCCCAAATGTACTGACCCATATTGTGAGCTGAATTCCACCGATACTCTTCATATTGCCTTAAAATCTCACGTTGACAAGACATCATTGAACTCGTCTTTCTACAAGTTTTCGTAATCCGTACCATCTGAGTCATACCAATTATTCAAAGTTCAATAAGTGGAGTTAATTCTCAAGGACTTAAATAAACATTTAATTTGGCCACGTTCTCAAAATTCTTTGTACAATAATGCATACATTTCAAATATTGTATCTAGAATAAACTTTCTCATTCTCACCACAAGATGCAAGTATTTATATAAAACTTTCTTTACCTCAGAATAGTGCTCAGGATCCTTGTAATTTTTTTTGTCATATAGGTATGTGACAAAGCACCTAAAATATGGTTTCTAATGCAAGTCTACAGAAAATAAACCATGCTCTGATACCAAGTTGTAACGCCCCAATTCTCGGTAAATCGAAGCGTTAAAAATTTCTTTGTTTGACCGCTTTGATGCTAACCAAAATAAATTTTAAATAAGATAAATTTTGGAGTTCGATACATATAAAATTTTAATGGAGTTCGTAGCAGCGGGAGAAAATCTATGTTTGGCCTAGTAAACGTTGACTTTAATTATGAAATTTTAACAAAGACCATGATAGACATACATCATATAAAAATTTGGGGTCTCGATGTTGACCTTTGAAGCACGAAAGTCTTGACCATGCTGGACAGAAAGTCTGAAACTGACCACATTTAGTTTACTAAAAAGGGCATAACTTTTTCTCTAGATATTATTTTGCGGTAATTTCAAAAAACCACTATTAGAAGACTCATAGATGACTTTCAAAACTCACTGATTTCACTCAAAAACATGCATTATAGCCCAAGTTATGTCATTTTAAATAGGAGAACAAAGTCACATAAATAAAACTAGGCGAAACAGAACGCTAAACATTCTGAAAGTGTTGTCTTACTTATTCATAAAAATTACACATGCGAAAATTTTACGACGAAGATAAAAAAATATTTTAATTGCCGAGCACTTGCCACCATGCCAAACTCTTGCCATGCCTTCATTTAACCTGTAATTTTTGTAGGAGTGAGTGTCACAAGTAATACTCAGTAGGAAACACTTAAGTAAACAAATAAAAATAATATGTTTTCTAGAATTGAGATTTGGTTATTTGTGTCACCGTCAATTTCAAAACAAACCGGTGATCAGGCAGTCCGTTTACTCTTAGGTTTTAAAAACCCCTTTCTCTTATAAATCGAAATTCATCTCTCATCTCTTATTGGAACCACCAAAGGGTGCTTCCATTCTCTCATGAGTGACACAATAACACATTAATACAAATTGAAAACAAACAATTTTTATTCTACTTACATAAGTGTGAGAAACACCCCTACATTGAAATATCTTTTGCGTTAAAAAAAATAGAGCGTTCTCTTCACTTCCTCTTTCAGAAAATTTCCCGATTCAGGGTGCCTTAGCTCTATGAAAAAATGGGCGAACAACTTTTTGTAAAAGTATCTTAGTTTGGAAAAGAAAACATGGCCCTAGAGGTTGAAGGAAATTGTTGCTTATCAAACACGGCAATTGATAAAAATCGCTATGGGAGTAAAACAAATATAAGTGGAATATTATTTGGTAGATTTATGAGGTAATTTGACTTTTCAATACATGGCAGTTTCCTTTCTTTCCTTTTTTATAATTATCATTATGAGTTTTAATTATTATAAGGAAATTAATGTATTAATCATGTTTAAGTTATTCAAATGTTTCAACTTCCTAACCATACATATTGAAATTAAGGGTTTCTCTTTTATTATATTTTATTTTTTATTAATAAAATATAGAATTTTGATTACTTTTCTACCTACCAAGACAACTCAAATATAAATAGTTCAAAGGACCATGCTACATGTACTCACACATTTTTACAAAATGGTTTACTCACTACACACAATAGGAGTGTCCTACAGCCGACATTTTTAAAGTCAAGCAGGGTCCACATTTATGTGAGAGTGAGTACAACATTTAGTAAACCGGTGAGTACATATATATTAAGTCCAATTTATTTTGTTTAACACGAGCTTCAAAACGAATATAATATATGATATATTTTCAACTTAAATGCTTAGTTATTCGACCGAAATAGGATTTATAATAAATTCTATAGAAATACATAAGAAATAAATATCTTATGCAAATAAGTGCGTGGAGCTTATTTTTAACTATTGGACTTAAGATATGTCATCAAAACTTTAAAGTAAATAAGTTTTAAGACAAGTACGTACAAATTTACTATTGTGACAAAACATTAATTTGAACCCTTAGGAAAGGTCATAGCGACTCCATAATATAATTCAAATTATTTTCAAGTTCTACAAGATTTTTTTTAATTTGAAAAGGACATACAATTTTTTTTCTCGGCCGCTACAACTCTCCCCACTTAAAATAATTTCGTTCTCGAAATTTAACTTACTTGTTAAAGGAGGTCGGGATACTTGGCTAAGATGTCTTCTTCCCTTTCTAGCCTCATCCTTACCATGTTTATCCCATTGGACTTTGACTAATGGAACCCTTCGATTTCTTAGAACATGCTGCTTTCTCTCTAGAATCACTACAAGAGCTTCTTCGTAAGTCATGTCGCTCTGGACATCAAGTGACCGAACATTTACCACATGGCTAGGATCCGAGATGTACTTTCTCAACATAGAAACGTGAAATACGTTGTGCACTGCTAAAAGTTCGGGTGGCAACACTAAACGATATGCCACATTCCCAATCTTCTCTAGAATCTCAAATGCATCGATAAATCTAGGACTCAATTTTCCTTTCTTTCCAAATCGTAGTATTCCTTTCATTGGCGCCACTTTGAGAAATACTTTATCTCTAATCTCAAAAGTCAATTCTCTTCTCCTTTTGTCGGCATAGCTCTTTTGACGATCTTGGGCAGTTTTAATTCGTAATCTAATTTTGTGTATAGCCTCCATAGTCTTCTCAACCAATTCTGGACCCAAAACTCTCCTTTCACCAACTTCATCCCAGTATAATGGCGAACAACCGACCATACAAGGCCTCAATGGTGCCATGCATTGGTTGCTTGGAAGCTATTGTTGTATGCAAATTCGACTAACGGTAAATGATCTTCTCATTTACCACCCAAATCTAGGACACAAGCTCTCAACATATCTTCAAGAACTTGGATAGTTCATTCAGATTTCCGTTAGTCAAGGATGTATGAAATACTAAATGTTAACTTGGTACCCATAGCTCTCTGAAGGCTCATCCAAAACTTAGTAAATCTCGGGTCTCTATCTGATACGATAGAAATTGGAATACCATGAAGCCGCATAATTTCTCTGACATAAATCTGTGCGAGTTATTCTAATCTATAGGTTGTCCGAACATGCAGGCAATAAGCAGATTTTGTAAGTGGATCCACGATTACCCAGATCGCATCATGACCTCTCGCTGATCTTACAAAATCCATTGCAATCTTCTCCCATTTCCACTTGGGTATGTCCATGAGATTCATCGACCCTAACAGCCTCTGATGTTCAGCCATCACCTGTTGAGAAACCATGCATTTGGACACAAACAAAGCTATCTTTCCCTACATATTTCTCCACCAAAATGTGTAGCGCAAATCTTTATACATTTTAGTTCCGCCTGGGTGCGCTGCATAAGGAGTGGAATGAGCTTCAGTCATAATCTCATTCCTCAATACTTCATCTTCTAGCACGCATAGTTAACCCTTAAACATCGGGGCTTTATCTTCAGCTACTTCAAATCATTTTCTCTTCTTAGTTCCTACCTCGGCCCTGATCTTTTCCAAAAAGGGATCATCTTTTTGAACAGCTACTATTCTGTCCCTGAGGGTCGATTTCACAGTACAACTTGCTAATATTGTCGATGTCCTCACTAGAGAAGTTAATACCTCCATTCTCATGTTCTCAAACTCTCTAATGAATTGATCTTGTCTTGTACACAACACTGACAACTACCCCATGTTCTTTCTACTCAATGCATCGGCGACAACATTAGCCTTACCCGAGAGGTACAAGATAGTGCAGTCATAATCCTTCACCAATTTTAACGACCGTTGTTGTCTCATATTTAATTCCTTTTGGGTGAAAAAGTATTTGAGACTATTGTGATCGGTGTAGATTTCACACTTTCCCATGTTGCATCAAAACCCAACCTAAACCAAGCTTGGATGCATCACTGTAAATTACAAATCCTTCCGAACCATCGGGGATAGTCAACATTGGCGCAGATACGAGCCTGTCCTTTAACTCTTGAAAACTCAGCTCGCACTTTTCCGACCATACGAACTTAGTATCCTTTCGAGTCAATTGTGTCATAGGACTTGCTATCTTGGAAAATCCTTCAGTAAATCGTCGATAATAGTTGGCTAAACTTAGAAAACTCCGCACTTCTCCAACATTTGTAGGTTTCGACCAATTGGTCACCGCCTCAACTTTGGATTGATCCACTTCAATTCCTCGTGCCGAAACAGTATGGCCTATATGAGCCCCACTCGATCTAGCCAAAATTCACATTTCTTGAATTTGACATATAACTTCTCCTCATGCAGTTTTTCCAACACTGTCCTTCAATGTTCTTCGTGTTGCTGAGAATCTCTCGAATATATCAGTATGTCCTCAATAACTATGATAACAGAACACTCTGTTCATCAAGTCCATATACTAGAATAATTACAATCTCATTTAGAGGAGTCGATGATACTTGCACAATATAGGAAGAAGTTTTATAATCAACATCTTTTATTATTATCTCAAAAGAATCCTTCAAGAAGATTTCAAATCATAAAAGAGCATTTGGCGTTAACCAACAATAAAGCAAAAAGAGTCCTACTAGACCTCAACAATAATTAAACTTAATAAAATCTACTAAAATTCCACTCCTCTATTTTTATCATTGTCATCATCGTCACTAATCCAGCCTTCATGCACCCTAGGTTTCTTAAAAGGTTGTGCGTCATCGTCTGAAATAGGTGGAGGTGCATCCTCACGAATGTACATCTCAGTAGGTACACTATCGTCCTCGGGGATCGTAAGTAGAGTCAACTCCCACTTCTCATAGTGAAATGCCCGTTCGGTTCTCTTCCTTTGGCTTTGAGATTTCTTCAACACTTCGTGAATCTTCTTCTTCACTTTCCCTCCCTTTTTCCATGGACCATCGGTCCTATTTATAGCGGAAATTTCGTGAATAATTTTAGTAACCACTCAATTATATTTAATTAAAATGATTAATTAAATAATTGTAGGTTTTTGAAATAGTAGGATGGGCCTCCTAATTGTTTTAGCGGGCTTTAGTAGATTTTAATTTAATTGGGCTAATAATTTAAATCGACCCAATCCATTTGATTTATTATTATTTTTTTAGTGTCTACAAATGCCCCCTCAAGATTTATTTATTTATTATGAAATAAATAAATTGACAAAATCTTGATTTTCAATTTTTTTTTTTTTTTTTTAGCTCAAACGTCCACCAGTAAATTAATACAGATGAAAAATTTGAGAATAAAGTGCAAATTTGATTTAGCACAAAATTTTTATCCTTGAAATTTGGTAACAAGGATTTTTTTTATTATTTGTTTATTTGCTTGTTTTATGTTTTGTACAGGCTTTTTATGTTATATGGTATGTCGGGTTTAAGTAAGGTCCGATACCCGCCTATTTATATAAACAAATTTTGAGGTTTAGGAACAAGTTGGTTAAATCTTGCAAACAAAGGTAGAGAATTTTTTATTTACTCTTCTTGTCTCTCTCTCTCTCTCTCTCTCTCTCTCTCTCTCGCCCGTTATAATACTAGAGACCTAAATCTACTAAAAAAACGTGCATAAGGCAACAAATAATGTCAAAATATGGAAATAAATAGAATTCTAAGGAAACTCTGTCTTTCACCAAAAATAGGAAACTCAGACGGATTTTATAACCAATCGGTTGCTTTGAAGAACTGTTTCACGCCTTTTTAGTTTCGGTAGCGGATGGGCGACCGCTTGCCCTTTTACTCTAAGCAGTCGCTTAGAGGTTCCAGCTGACCTCTTTCTTCGGTTGCTTGTATCGTGTTGATCCAATTGGTTCCCGGCCAAGACCCCTACATGAAACTTGCTCCATTTTGTGTCCCGAACATAGTTCATCAATAGTGGCTTTGACGAGCATCCCCAATGCCTCTTTGACTCATTTACCTCTTGATCGCGTCATTGTCCCTTCTTCGATAATCAACGGGGCTTGGTTTGAAAACGCATTGGACACTCCCACATCCTGAATCATATCATTCCCTCCCTCTTCAAAAGGATTCGTCCTCAAATCTATATCATCTCCACGCGACTGTAACTTAGGCTTCCTCTGCTCCGAAAAACGCTCCTTTCTAAGATGCACCCAGACCCAATCTCCTGGTTCAAATATCACGCGTCTCCTTCTTTTGTTCGCTTTTTGTGCCACAAGCTTTCCATTCTTATCAATATGCTCCTTGACTTTCTCATGCAGTGACTTGACCAATTCATCTTTTCTTGTACCATCTAAACTGCCCTATTCATTTACAGGCAACGGTAACAAATCCAACGGTGTTAGTGGATTAAACCCATAAACAATTTCAAACGGTGAAAATTTAGTAGTAGAGTGTACAGCTCTATTATAAGTAAATTCAATAAAGGGTAAACACTCCCAACTCTTTAAATTCTTATTTATCACCGTACGGAGTAATTGAGTCATGGTCCTATTGACCGCTTCAGCTTGCACATCAGTCTGTGGATGACAAGTCGTAGAATACAACAGTTTAGTGCCTAACTTATTCCACAGAACACGCCAAAAATGACTCAAAAATTTAACATCCCGATCTGACACTATACTCTTAGGGACCCCATGCAAACAGACTATTTCCCTAAAGAATAAATTTGCAATATTGGTGGCCTCATCGATTTTGTAACATGGTATAAAGTATGCCATTTTACTAAATTTACCACAACAAATATAGAATCCCGACCCCTTTTAGTCCTAGGTAAACCCAACACGAAATCCATTGAGATATCCATCCAAGGATCACTAGGCATAGGTAAAGGAGTATACAAACCATGGGGCAAAACTAAGACTTAGCCTTTTTACAAGTTATGCACTTCCCACAAATTTGTTCTACATCACTTCTCATTTTAGGCCAATAAAAATGTTCCCCTAACATGTCTAAAGTCTTTTGTACCCCAAAATGACCAATAGACCCCCACTGTGTGCTTCCCTTACCAACAATTCACGTATAGAGCAATTAGGAACGCACAACTTATTTTCCCTAAACAAATAATCTTCATGCTTATAAAATTTATTAATAACTCCGTTATTGCATGACTAGTAAATGTCAGAGAAAGCAGGATCACTCACATACATGCTCTTAATGTGTTCAAAACTAAGTAATCGTGCATGTAAGGAATTTAGCAGTACGTACCTTCGTGACAACGCATCTGCAACCACATTTTCCTTACCTTATTTATACCTGATGACGTAGGGAAATGACTATATGAATTCCACCCACCTTGCATGTCTTTTGTTCAACTTATCTTGACCCTGTAAGTACTGAACGACTCGTGATCGGTGTGTATCAGAACTCCTTAGGCCACAAGTAGTGTTGCCAAGTTTCTAATACCCGAACAAGCACGTACAACTCCTTGTCATATGTAGCATAGTTTAAGGTAGCTCCACTCAACTTCTCACTAAAGTCAGCTATGCCTACGTTCCTGCATCAACACTGCTCCAATACCTATTCCTGAAGCATCACACTCAATCTCGAAGGTTTTGTCAAAGTTAGATAGTGCCAAAACAGGTGTTTTACACAATCTATCCTTAGTAGTATTAAATGCATGTTCTTGTGCATCACCCCATTGAAAACCTACGCTCTTCTTAACAATTTCAGTGAGTGGTGTAGTGATTGTGCTAAAATCCTTCACAAAACGCCTGTAAAAACTAGCCAATCTGTGGAAACTCCTAACTTCAGTTATGCTTTTAGGTGTTGACCAATCCTTAATAGCCTTAATTTTCTCTTCATCCACCTCTACCCCATTAACACCCACCACAAATCCTAGAAAGACAAGTTTTTTCATGCAAAACGTACACTTTTTGAAATTAGCATACAATTGTTCTTTCCTAAGTACCACAAGCACACAATTCAAGTGTTCCTGCTCATCTAGGTTTGTGCTATAGATTAAGATATCATCAAAATAAACAACAACAAACTTCCCTATAAAAGCACGCAACATGATTCATCAAACGCAAAAAAGTGCTCAGTGCATTAGTGAGACCAAATGGCATAACTAACCACTCATACAACCCATATTTAGTTTTAAACACAGTTTTTCATTCATCACCCTGTCGCATACGAATTTGATGGTACCCACTTTTAAGATCAATCTTACTAAAGATACAAGCACCATGTAACTTATCAAGCATATCGTCTAACCTAGGTATGGGGTGACGATACTTTACCGTTATGTTGTTGATAGCCCTGCAAGTCCACACACATCCTCCAAGTCTCATCCTTCTTCGGTACCAATAGGACAGGTAAAGCACATGGGCTCATGCTCTCCCTCACATATCCTTTGCTCATCAACTCTTCCACTTACTTTTGAAGCTCCTTTGTCTTCTCGGGATTACTTCGGTAAGCTGGTCGGTTTGGAAGGACAGCTTCTGGTATGAAGTCAATTTGGTGTTCGATGTCTCGAATTGGTGGCAATCCACTTGGCATGTTCTCCGGAAACATATCTTCGAATTCCTGTAACAAAGACTCAACCAAACTAGCGAGGGGGGTGTCAGATTACTCAAAGTTGAGGAGTGATTCCTTGTATACTAACAACAACACTGTTCTTTTATCAATTATAGAAAAGCAACTCACTCCCACTAGCAAAGAAGTTCGATTTTGGCTTTTCTCTCCTCTCAACTGGCTCTTTTTCTTTCTTCTCATGTGGCATTTCTCTCTTCTCCCCACTCTCGGCCACCTCACCATTTTCTCTCCTACTCACTAACTCACTGTTTTCTCTCCTTTGTACAGACCCTCTTACTCTTTTCTCTTCAGCTTCTCTCAATTGAATTTGGTCTTCATAAACTTGAGCTGGTGTTAATGGCGCAAGAGTAATAGACCTTCTCTCCTTGACAAAGCTATACCTAATTCTATACCCATGGTTAACCTTTCTATCGTACTCCCATCGTCTTCCCAACAAAATATGACCCGCTTGCATAGGTTGACATCGCATACAACCTTGTCACTATAACCCCCAATCGAGAAAGAAATCATCACTTGTCTATTCACCCTAACTTCTCCACTATCATTTAACCATTGTAATTTATAAAGTTTGGGTGTTTAATTAGTACCAACCCCAATTTCTCAACTAAAGTTGTGCTAACTACATTTGTACAACTACCTCCATCAATGATCATACCTTATCATGGATGTGGCATCGTGTATGGAATATGTTCTCCCTCTGCTGCTCTGTATCATTTGCCTTGACTTGAGTGTTAAGAGCTCCCATTGTAACCATTAACTTCGCAATAGGAGCAAATTCCACTGTGTCCCCATGCTCACTAAACTCTTCCAATGGTGGCATGTCTTCAAATTCATCCTCACCGTCAGTCTCTACGTCCCCATCGCGTAGAATCATTGTCCTTTAGTTTGGGCATTGAGATGAGATGTGTCATTTCCCCAAACACCTAAAACATATATCCCGATTTCTGGTTGGCTATGAGTCTACCTTTGGTGCTGTCCTATTAGTACATTTAGTTCTCCCTTTTGACTCAGCTCCATCCCCTTTGTTATCCCACCTCGGTTTTCAATTTGAGTTAGAACCCGAATTACCGAATGTTGCCTAGTTGTTCCCTTCCTCTTCAACTGTTTCTCAATTTTCATGGCCACATGTAACATGTCATCCCACTCTACATAATACTGCAATTCCACCACTTAGCAATCTCTCTGTGCAACCCATTCAAGAACCTAGCCATAGTAGCTTCTCGATCTTTTTCTACATTTGCTAGAATCATCAAAATCTCCATCTTCCTATGGTAGTCTTCCACACTCTTCGTCCCTTGATATAGAATTTGCAGTTTCTGGTGGACTTCCCTGTAATAATGACTAGACATAAACCGTTTTCTCATTACTGCCTTTAGTTCATCCCAAGTATTGATAGGACTCTCCCGATTCCGATGCCGCGAAGTAATCGTTTGATCCCACCAAGTGATGGCGTAATCAATGAATTCCAACACCACAACCTTCACCTTCTAACCTCATAATAGTTATGACAATCAAAAATCAACTCTATCTTCTTCTACCAATCTAAATATGCATCGGGATCACTTCTACCCTTAAATTGTGGAATAACCATTTTTACATTTCCCAAATTTCCATCAACATCACCTCCATAATCATTCTTACCCCGTCGTTCGAACCTATCTCCTCTATGTCTTATTCGTTCAATCTCAACTCCTTCGCACTCATCTTCTCCCCCATTCGCTACCTATCTCATGTTCATCCATCCTAGGAACCTGCCTACCTGTTCCCCTATCAGGAGGTACTCCCACCGGTTGTTCCCTATTAATATTCGTCATAGAAGTACTCAATTTCTCCATCTTTCCCCCCATATCCATCAATAATTTTAGTGGTTTGATTATCGTACCTGCTGGAATTTGAACCTTCCATGTCAAACATTCTCTCAATTTCTGCCTCACCAATTTCACTCGAAATCACTCAATTGGAAACCCTTTAATAAGCTCACTCTCTTCCTTTCACCACTCAATTGCTTTTCTCAAGTGCTTCCAAAGTCAACAAAGAACTTATCGGACCAAACTTGTGAATTCAAATCGAATACGAGAAGGAATGTGACTCAAGAGTAATATGGAAACTGAAATTTGGAATGAAGAATTTAAGAAAATAGATGAAAGTTTAACTTTGAATTTGGACACCACTTATATGACTAGATTTAGATAGTGAATCAAAACTTGTAAAAAAGGTGTTGGTAGCAATTCAAACAAACAACTCAACTTTTTTTTTAACTGGTACGGATGAATAGTACCGTAAGGATGAACATTAGTTTTTTTTTAATACAAGATTAGGCAACCAACAAAGCAAAAAGTGGATCTAAGAACCCAAAAACGAAGAACGACGCAACAACAATAAGAAAATTTGAATATAAATTTTTTTTTATTCAATAAAGAAAAATAAAAGATAGAACCTGATTACATTGGAGCCAAAGATCAACCAACTGATGCAAACCCCATAGCAATGGTGGTTACGAAACTCACAACTAGATTGATGCGAAACCCAAGAATGCCAGGAAACCCAGTTTTGGACTTAAACCCAACGAAGTGAACCAAAAAACCCAACAATAGCAAGATACACTGAACCCCTTTTTACACAATGAAGAACTCTCGTACCGAAATTTGAACGCGCGAGAATTGATCTTGGAAGTTCGATTTTTGTTCAATGAAGAACAAAGGAGAAAGCAAAGCTTTTCAATTTAATTCAATATGTCAAAAAACGTGCATAAGGCAACAAATAATATCAAAGAATTGATCTTGGAAGTTCGATTTTTGGCGAAACTAGGTCTTTCGCCAAAAATAGGAAATTTGGACGGATTTTATAACCAAGCGGTTGCTTTGAAGAACTGTTTCACACCTTTTGAGTTTCACACAGTGGGCGACCACTTACCCTTTTACTCTAAGCGGTCGCTTAGAGGTTTCGGCTGATCTCTTTTTTCGGTTACTTGTATCGTGTTGATTCAATTGGTTCCCGACCTCGACCCCAACATGAAACTTGCTCCATTTTGCGTCCTGAACATAGTTTCATAAATAGTGGCTTTGACGAGTATCCCCAACGCCTCTTTGACTCATTTTGCTCTCGATCGCGTCATTGCCTTCGATAATCAACGGGTCTTGGTTTGAGCTTGCATTGGTCCCGCATCCTGGATCATATTACCTTTCATTTCAAAATGATATCAAGAGTTGTTAGATTTGATAATGTCCTTATTTGTACTGACTGCGTTAGCCACATCTTAGATGCTTTCGCAAAGCCTCTTTAGACTTCATTTTTGTACCCTTAGTCCTACCAATGGCCAAGACTTGCCACCACTAACTTTTTCGTTGGGCTTAACAATCTTAAGCATGTTCAACAACTCTGGAAGTTTACACTTGAGCTTATTCATACTAAACTTCAAAATTAATTATGAGTTGCTCTCTAGCAGATATTGTAGAAAGTCAATACTCAATTCACAATCTGTGACTGACCCTAACTGAGACAACTTCTCAATATAGTCCAACATCAGTACACGAGCATTGACTGAATATCCTTTTGCCATTTTGCACCAATATAGTTGCTTGAAAGTCTCATATCTTTCCACACATCATCTATCACATATAATTCTTTGAGATGAAAATTTCGTGTTTGCATATATACCCTCATTTACTTTTGTAACTCAGGCGACATAGCAGCAAGCATCAAACATGTTGTAGCATTATCATCATCACTGTGTGTATTTTAGCAGCCGCCTCTCCAGTTGAGTCATCAAAAAGTTTCTCTAGAAAGCGCTACTCAAGGATATAACCAATTTTCTCATGCTTGAGAACAATCTTAGATTGCGGTGCTAATCAAGAAAATTCACCTTTAAGATATTCTCCATATCCATCTCTATTTTATTTGGAAATGCATTTAAGTTACAAAGTCTACAATGCCATATAGTAATAGGTTATCACTTTTATGCGTTTTGATTGAAATACACTATAGAATAATACTCAGAGTCTAGAAGATAAATGTGGTGAGGAGTCAATTTTGTTTTCCTATTGACCTTTAGTGCATCACTTTACAAAAAGATATGGTTGAAATGACATGAAACAATGTTAAAAGATAGTGTTAGCATTCAAATAATTAGTTTTAGCGTCTTACAAAATAATTGTATTATCCTTCAGAAGAGTTTACGTGGTAATTTTACCGTAAATCCCAATAACATCACCTTACGAAAAACATAAATTATGTAATATGCAAGAACGCCTAAGAATATGGTAAGAACGTTTTGACGAAAATACTTATAAAATTAGTCTTTAAATCTCCTGAGTACAATTCGTGATAAATTAGAAATACTTAATTACCAAAACAATGCAGCCATTTACAACATATATAAAAGAAAATTGTAAACTTTTCTACCAAGGTAAAGTTTGCAAAAACTTCAGGGCCAATATCAAAAGTTTTCACTTTAAACTTCATTTACTTCTAGCGCTGGAGTACTATCATTTTTTGCAACTAAAATCCCCGGTATTGTAGTACTAAATCCTTTTCTTAGTTTTAATAAAACGGTATAACATGTGAAATGTTGGGTTTGCATCCACACATCCGTCTCAACAATCCTTTGTCACTCGCCCATCATTTGATAACTTCCACTTGTGCTTGACTAGCACAAAATTCTTACGCTCCATAATCCGAAATATGAGTTATAAAATGACTTTGAATACTTACATTTAGTGAGAAATTTCGATGTTAGTGTGATAATTGAACATTATCTTTTAGGCGCCGATTCTTTAAATAGATTTTGTAATCCGAGCGCTGAATGAACTTTAATGAATGTGTTATTGTTGCATGAAGGTTGTATGTACTAAGTACAAGGTTCAAATTTTGGAACCCATCTGGAAGTATCTTGAACCAGATATAAGAGGATCTCCATGGTGTACAAAACTTTAAAGAATCCCGTGATCTTCGTTAAAAATTGGATTTAAATCTTACCATTTAAACTTGTAAAAGTGGTTAATCTTAAATAAAATGAACCCCAAAATAGTATGCTAGAACTCATGTAAAAATAATTAAAGTTCAATGCATACTTCAAGTAAACAAGTAAGTTTACTAGCTCAATCACAGTATCGCAAAGCAACAAATAATTCATGTTAGAGAAAAATTAAACAAATAACGAAATTACTCATTGTCTTTGGCAGTCCTAAAAGTTCCTAGAATTAAAATGTTTACAAGTAAAATCAGTAATTAGATCAAAGTTCTATAATAGAAGAAGTATGAGATCTGAATAATCGATCAAAGAATGAAAAATGGATTTTTTTTTTTTTTTTTGGTTGGATATTCCCACCGCTATCTAAAGGTGTTAACCTCCTGGCTTAGGGTGCTAACAACCATATGGTAATAACCTTGATAAACCAACTCATTAATCTGATTTTTAAGAAACTTGAATTAAAAAAAAAAAAGAAAAAAGTTAGACATTTCAGCCAGTTCTTAGAAATGAAGTGAGAAAACTTTTGCTAATGGAGAGTGTTTGTCTGTTTTGACCTTTACCACTATTTATACATTTCATGGGAAATTTTTAAGGGCTGTTAAGCAAATTAAACTTAATACAAATTTTTGTTTTACTTACCCTAGTAGTCTAATCCTTTATAAAAATTGAGGAACTTTTACAAGGCAATGTAGACTAAAATGAGTACCATAAAAATCCACTCACTTTCCTCCCACATGTACCTAAGGTGCCAACCAAATACATCCTTAGTGACAAATTTTTCTTTCACTCCAAGTGCAAGAAACCTTTATCTTTAAAAAACTTTTTCTTTATTTTACAGTGTTATAAAAATATTGGTCATTTTAATTTATGATGTTTGATGTAAATATTTATTTCAACATTTCGTATAAAAATGTTTCGCAGTAAATCAAGCCTTTTAAAAGTGGCAAGATTGTTTACTAGAATTATTTTTTATGACTAGTTTAAAAAATAGCTTTTGAATAGTTTGCATAAATGAAACCCTTTCTCGTGGAAACTTAAAAACATAGTTTAGTTTTCATGAAACGATTTGCTGCGACATACTACATATCTTTTTAAGTTAACTGGGATTGAACTTAAATTTTTCCCAGCCATTACTTTAGTTTTTTGTCCATTTCTTGAATTGATATTTTAAATTTTTCAGACATCATCATTCTGTCTCATGAAACAAAATTTTTTTTGGCTTATTCTAAGGCTACATGGCCGCCCCTTGCATAAACAATATCAATTAAATCTTTATTTGTTCCTTACTTCATTTTCTTGGATTTATATGGTGGAGTTTTATACCATAAAATGTATGACAACTTTTGATAAATCTTACAAGTGTCAACATGAGTTCTATAAATGTCATAGGAGCTTTAACTAGTATAATGAAGTGTTTGTCATGAATATGTTTCTAGCATCACTTTAAAGGCTACATTCCCCAAAAGATTTTACTCTCTTAGTGTGTGGACTACCATTGTATGTTAGGGATCATGCGTTGGGTGATAAGCTCATACTACTTCAATTGTCTTGAAGCACACTACAGTAGCACATATCTTAATCTTTCTTGGATGCATTTCTTTGACCACTAAAACTTATTGCCCATTCTGATCAACTAATCATCAGTCCTGCTATCTTGGAGAAACCTTCAATGAATCTCTGATTCTGAACTTCGTTAGCGTTGGATGGTCTAAACCACTTTGTCACGAGTTCCACTTTAGTCGAATAAACTTCAATCCATTCACAAGTGACAACATGACCGAGAAAAACTATCTAATCAAGCCAAAATTCTTTTTTCTTGAATTTACTGTACAACTTTTCTCTTTCCAGTGTGTTTGTTATTTTTGGTGACTTCTCCAGTTCGTTATCCTTAGAATACACCAGAATTCCATTAATCAATACTATAAAAAAAAGATCTAAATATTGTCGAAAAACTCTATTAATTAGATCTATGAAAACTGTCGGAGCATTCGTTACACCCAATAGCGTAACTGTAAATTCATAATGCCCATAGCGAATCCTGCATGCCATCTTTGGAACTTCACAAGACCTAACCTTTAGTTGATGAAAGCCTGGCCTTAAGACAATCTTGGACAACACTACTTAAACTGATCGTACAATTTTCAGTTCACGAAAGAGGATATTTGTTCCCGATGGTCAAATGAAATAACTCTCAGTAACCTATATACATCCTCATTGATCCATTTTTGTTCTTTACATAGAGAACTAGTGCATCGCATTGAGAAACACTTGCCGAACAAAATCCTTATCCAACAAATTTTGCAGTTGTAGTTCCAACTCTTGCAATTCCTTTAGCACCATTCTCTATGGAGTCTCGGATACTGGCTCACTCCCAGTATTGATGAATTGTAAATTCTAGTTTTTGGTCTAGTGTAGTGCGAGGTAAATCCTGTGGAAACACATCTAGAAAATCCTTCACCGCTGCTACGTTAGCCATTGTTAACTCAAACTATTGCATACTTGTAATGTTAGCCAAGTAAGCATGATACGATTGTTTCCCATCTACTTCTTTGCTTGCTATTCAGACACATAACATAGAAACAACCTAAGTCTAGCTCTGAAGAAGTAAACTCATTGTCTTGATTGGAATAACTATTCCTTTTATGACATCATATAGTCATATGATTGCTCCCTAACCAATCCATGCCTATTATAATATCAAGTCTTCAATCTCTAGTAGATATAAATTTGCTTTTATCATTTTTTCATTGGACTCTAGACTAACATCTTTTGCTATGTGATTAGTATTGTCTTGCATGAAGGAATACTAATTAACAATTTATTATCCATTTTCTCGTATTCTACTTAACTTATTAGTAAAATATGTAGAGATAAAAGAGTGTGTAACTTTAGAATAAAAAGAACATAAGCAGGTCTATCAAATACTAAAAAAAAAAACATACTAAGTCATAGCAAAAACTCAAGCGTTTCCCTTCATGCTCTTATTTTGGTCATCATCTTTATTTGGAGGAGCATTCTTACTATTCGAAAAAATATGTCCTGGCTTGCTACAACGAAAACACACATTCTTTCCAGCTAAGCACTCACCCCTATAGCTCTTATAGTATTTGGATACGCTATAACCATTACAATATTTTTCGAGAACATTCTAGTAAACTGATGTGACATAATAATCATACCTATCTCTAGTTGCAGTCGTCGTTGCTCGAAACTATTAAACTTTTTCGCCTCGGAATCTACCACTTGAGGTGTTTATTGAGAAAATTGCTCAATCCATCATTCATAATCATTCAAGAACATATTTCCTTTCCTAAATTGAATAAATTATGTCTCCATAAAATCTCTTAGAGCCTGGGAAAATACTCCTCTATTACCTTATCTTTAAATTATGCCCATGTTTGATTTTGCTGGTGTTTTTCTATCATAGTCCTTGAGGTCTCACCCAACAGTGGCTAGCATTTCCAATGAGCACAATTTCAACACATTGAACATTTTGTGTATCATTGTAAGAGATGTGCTTGAAGAAGATACTTTAAAGGCCCCTAATCTATTCTTCATCTGCCAATGGATCTGAACCACCATCGTAGGAGGTCTAGCTATACCTACTAAATCGTTCGACTGCTGAGGTAACTTCTTGACCATTTTGAGGATTATTTGGAGGTGGCACATTTACTTGTCTTCCTAGGTCTTGGATAGCTCCTAACAGATCCTGTATTAGATTGGCTTGGTTTGGTCATGTCATTTTCTTAAGATGACTTAAAATAAATTTTAGAATAATGCTTGCTTACCTAACTTGGATGACAAAATTTGATGACAAAATGAGGTGTAGGGTCAAGATTTAATAACAATGGACGGCTGAGATTGTTAGACTGACATTTCTGGCGAAGTTGGTGTTTGACCCATTTTATAGTCTAGACCATTTCTTCAACAAAAGCGGCAAAAAACGAGCGGGAACGATTGAGTCTTCTTCTTCAGCTCCCATTATTGGACGACTCCGATAAAGTGCTTTTACTTTGTCATCAAATTTCTTCAACAAAAGCCACAAAAAACGAGGTGGAACATTAGAGATTGAGTCTTCTTCTTCAGCAACCATTATTGGAGGACAGCCCGGCGAACATACGGTCTTCTCCAGCTCCGGCACCAGGTACGTATTTGAGGTTGTAATTTTGTAGAAGTGTAATACACCCCAACTTCGATGACGTGCATTCTAGATTCATAACAGAGAAGCGTGTTCTTCCTACAGCTCCCATTTCTTCAACGAGCAGGTTCTGCTTCAGTCTTCTTCTTCATCTCAAACTGCACAGAAACTTCCCACCTTCTCTAGCTCCGCCACCATGTACGTTTTTGGTCTTGTCAATTTGTTGACATTTAATACATCCCAATTTTGATGTCTTGCATTCTGGATTCAGATCGAGAGCCCTTCTTCTTCTTCAACTCCCATTTTTCCATCCAGATCTAACCGGCGATTGTCCATCTTCTCCAGCTCATGGAACCGGGTAAGGTTTATGGTTTTCAGCATTTTTTTCAAACTGAATACATCCTGTTTTGAATCTAGATTCAGTGAGTTTCAGTGGACAAGCATTATTCAAAAAATAAAGAGGCTAAACTGTTCGTGGGAATTTCGATTTGTGGAAAAATATGTTTGTGGAAATTTATGTTTAAGAGGCTAAACTGTTTGTGGAATTTTCTATCTACCATATTAATGTGTTCATGTTGAGTTGAATTATTAGACTAAACAAATTCTTACAGTTTTAAGCATTACGTGTTCCTGTAAAACTAATTTGTTTATGTTTAGTTGAAATATTCATTGACATATAGCGAATCTAAACACCTAAATAATGTCTCATGAACATCTTTCGCAGGAGAAGAGAATATGGAGGATGTCTTGTTTGTGGATTCCGAATATGATACGATGGGTGACGAGGCGAATGTCGTGGAAGATAAAATGGGGGAAGGAGATGGTTTGACCGTGCCAACGGTTGGTGATGATGCAAATGTCGTGGAAGATAAAACGGGGGGAGGAGATGGTTTGACCATGCCAACGGTTGGTATGCAATTTAAGGATGAAAAAGAAGTGTATGATTTTTATCCGAAATACGCTTATGCCACAGGTTTTCCAGTTAGGAAGAGGAGTTCGGCGATGATGGTGTTCTCAAGTATGTCACGTTCACATGTAGGGGGGGGGGAAACGGTAACAAGCAATATCTTGAAGCCGCAACCTCCAATTAATACGGGGTGTAAAGCTTTCTAATATCAACATCCTTAGATATCCATGGTTACTGGAAAATTAACAATGTCCACCTCAACCACAATCATAAGACAAGTACTACAAAGTCGAGGTTGTACCGGTGCAACCGAGTGTTGAGCACACGCGTCAAGCGGAAGCTTGAAGTGAATGACATAGCAGGAATACCGTTACATAAAAGTTTTAACTCTGCGGTTGTTGAAGCAGGTGGATATGAGAATGTGACGTTCGTGGAGAAGGCTTGTTGTAACTATTTTGAACAGGCGAGACGCCTAATACTTGGCGAGGGTGATGCGACAGCAATACAATCTTATTTCTCGGAAATGCAAGCAAGGTTCGAGGGATTTTACTTTAGTATTGACTTGGACGATGATTCGCGATTGAAGAATGTATTCTGGGCAGACAATAGGTGTAGGCAAGCATATAAGGAGTTCGGGGATGTCGTCACCTTCGATACAACCTATCTAACTAATAAGTACGACATGCCTTTTGCCCCTTCTGTTGGCGTTAATCATCACGGGCAATCAACATTACTGGGTTGTGGTTTGGTATCGAATGAGGACACTGAAACATTTGTGTGGTTCTTCAGGACATGGCTGAAGTGCATGCAGGGTCAAGCTCCGTTCGGAATAATTACCGATCAAGATAGAGCTATGCAAAATGCAATTCAAATAGATTTTCCAAATACGAAACATAGATGGTGCTTATGGCATATTATGAAGAAATTGCCAGAAAAATTTGGATACCACGAGGGAAAAGCTTCCATATTTACAGCAGTACGCATTTTGGTTTATGATTCGCAAACAGTGAAAGAGTTCGAGGAAGATTGGACAGATATGATTGAAACGTATCATTCGCATGATCATGGATGGTTGTCGGGGTTGTATGAAAGCAGATTTCGTTGGGTCCCATGTTTCTTGAAAACAACTTTTTCGACTGGTATGTCGTGACACAAAGAAGCGAGAATATGAATGCCTTCTTCGATGGTTATGTACATGCGAAGACATCGTTGAAACAGTTTGTTGAACAGTATGAAAGAGCACTGCGGAATAAGGTCGAGAAGGAAATTCAGGCCGATTTTAAGTCATTCTCTCAAGTTTTACCCTGTGCGATGACTTATGGGATGGAAAGGCAATATCAAGCAGTGTATACCATTTCGAAGTTTAGAGAAGTTCAATTCGAGTTTACAGGAAAGGTTTATTGTGATCTCATATCCGCGGTAGAGGATGATACGGGGACGAGATATGAGGTACATGAAGACATTGTATGTGGTGAGCGACAAAAGAAAAAAATATTTTCGGTTTGCTATAATAGACTGAACTGTGAAGTGCTTTGCAACTCCTCTTGTATAATTTTGGGGAATAATATGTCGGCATGCAATCGCAATTATGATACGTAATGACGTTACTGTAATGTCGGATCGGTATATATGCAGAGATGGGGAAAAGATGTCAATAGAGCACACACGAGGGTTGTCGTTAACTACGCTGGGTTGGTTAGTACACCTACACAAATGAGGTATGATGACATGTGTAAGTCATTCGCAAAGGTGGCAAACCTTGCGACAGATGACGAAGGGAAGTACAATGTGATAAAAGGTTGGGTAGAATTTCAAAAGAAAGAACTAAGTTCAACAAAGTACAGTTGTGGCAGTAATAATATTTCACAGTGTACTTCATATCAAAACACAGGAAGCGGGAAATCATCCAAGACAAAGGGAGCGCCGAAGACAAAACGAATTAAAGGCCCATTGGAAGCGAGCTAGAATAAATCGAAGGTATATTTTTGTATATGATGCTAATTTTTAGTTTTTCTTGTTATATATTGCTTGACATTTCTTTGTTAATGTACATACAGGCACAATCTACAAAAAAAAAATTAATCCGATACTGAGACATGATAATATTCCAACTGGTGCACCCAATGTTTTGCCAATTCCAGTGGCGATGTACTTGCTTGACTAATTTGGAGGCTCTATGAAGGAACATCATGGATTTGATTAGTTTGTAAAACTAGCATTATTGTAGTTGTATTAGAGAAGACTGAGGTATCCTTCAGTAATGGGGTTTGGATTATGCAAGGTATATGTGTTTATGGGTAATTTTGTATTCTGTGATTGTTTTGCTATTTGCATTGTCATTCTTTGCCTGGTTTATGCGAGATTGAAGACATCATAAGGGTTGTCATTTACAGAGTGGATTAGTAATGTCAAAATGTTGGAAGAAAGTTGGAATGCATAAATGAACAAATACAGGGTCTATATTCTCCCCTAATCGGCTAATCCATTGCCTCCTTTCTGCTTTGCAAGAGTTCCTAGAAAGTCACACAATCAATGCGTAAATTAATTGAACTAAATAAACATTGCTGAACTAAGCACTCGGCATCTCACAAACACAATTAGGAAATGTATGTATTTTTCACAACAGTGGTACAAAGCCTAAATTCGAGTTCACTACACTGCACAGGGATCTACAACAACTATCTGCTTCTTTCAATTAAAGCCGCAAAAACGACATAGAGGCGGACTATACTATGTCGTGTCCTACCCCTTATTTTCACGTTCAACAGCAGGTGGTTTAAGTAGACTAAGGGTCACGTTCACGGAGATCAAGATGTCCTCGTCGTTATGAAGCCGCACTTGAGATTCAAACCGTTTAGAGATGTCGTCGATTTCTGTGTTCACTGCTGGTGTATCCAATGTAACACGACCGTTACTAGCTTCGCCGGATGATTTCTCTTCTTTGCACCATTCCCAAAACCCGCACTTCTGACTGCAACATTTAAAGAATTTGCCTTTGTTTGGAGTGTCCCTTTCAACCACGAAACACTTCTGAAATCCACGCGCACAAATTGGGTACATTTAATTGGACAATTGCCAAAGAAGTGACCAACACCCCTGAAGCCATGGCAAACTTCGGAGTTCTTTCCCGACATTCTATCGTATCAAAAAAACATGAAGCTGTACATATCAGGCGACACAACTCACCAATTCATTGAAACTCTAAACGACTGACATAAATTTCTCAAATGGATTTATCAGGCCAAACAACTGACCAATTCAATGAAACTCTTAACGACTGAAATAATTTTCGAACATTCCATTTCTAATTCACTTAGAACTGAGTATAGTATACCATTACACTTACGACTCAATTTCTTAGAAACGCCCCACATCATCACGCACATACACTTCATCCCAAACATATAATGTGTAAGAATAAACTGGTAATGAAGAACATCTGGGCATATCTTCTTACAGAAAATCGGGGCAAGTGAACTCAACATTACCAGAAGATCGTAAACCGAAACTCAGGCAAATTAACTGAATCCAAAACGCAAATACAGCTCCAAATTTCTCAAAAATGCAAGTAAATATTCACAACATTTTCATGTAAAACGAAACTCAGAATTATCATTTTCAAATTAACAGAATATCTGGGCAAATAAACTGAATCTAGAACGCAATGACAACTTTGGAGTTCAATCCCAAACAAGGACAGCTCCAAAATTCTCAAAAAATGCAAGTCAAAACTCTTTATTCACATGAATTTGCAATCACAGCTCCAAACAAGTTAAAACCCAAAAAAAACCCAAACAAAGACTGCTCCAAATTTCTCAAAAGCGCAAGTCAAAAATCAAATATTCACAAAATTTTCAGTGAAACACAATCGGCAGTCTTCACAACATTTGCTTCAAAATCGAGCATAAACCAACATACACACCAATAAAACATACCACTACACTTTCTCCGGATCTGCGCTTTGTAAATTGCGACCGACGGTATTTTGTTCGCGCAATCAATGTTGACGCAGAGGTGCGAAGACTGCCGGCGCTGAGCGACTGCTGGAGGTTCTTGCTTCGGGGAGCGTTCGGTTGTGGTGGCCTACCTTCGATTTGGGTTTTTTTGGGGAAATCGATTGTCGATTTAGTTGGTTTACGGAGGAGGGAGAGAGAACGAGTTTTCTGGGAGTGGGAGTGGGAGGATAATGGAAGAGAGAGAGAGAGAGAGAGAGAGAGAGAGAGAGAGAGAGAGAGAGAGAGAGAGAGAGAGAGAGAGAGAGAGAGAGAGAGAGATCGTGTTTCATTTGAATGTAATTTCAAATTTTAATTTTTTTTTTTAATGGAGGCCACGTCATTTTGTAACCCGGCTTTGTCAACCCACTTGGGTAGTGTAGCACGATTGTAAATTTTATCCATCAATATTTATTCAACAAGCACAACTCATAAATAAATCATGAAGCTGTATTTCGTTAATATATATTTTTAATCCTTCTAGAGGATTATATCATGTTATTTTGAAAGCGACAAATTAAAGTAACCGTCCCTATGGATCAACTCTAAAATCCACTAGCTCTATCACCGTCATCATCTTGGGACAATAAATCTTCAACCATTGTTCCTCAGTTATCACAAAACATCATTGTCATAGTTTAGTTGGTAGTTTCTAAATTTTGTTTCTCCACATTCGGGTCAACATCCTTATGAATACTTGAATTGGAACGTTCTCTATATCCTCTATGGGAGCCCTATAAATAATCTCATCTCTTACGTTAGTTGAAATCTTAATCTAATAAGGAGGCTATGTCCTAAATAAGGTGATCAACTCCTGCTCGGTCAATGATTGCGGGTCCCATTCTTCCAACGTCGACCCATATAACACATGAACTTCACAAATGTGTTGGCCAAGGTCGTGCAAGGTTTCTTACATAGTGTGGATGCTCTCGACTTAGATTATAGACATATCCCGTCATCTTTTAGTAGTTCTTAGCATTCTAACCATCTAGTAAATCAATTCCACTCAATCATAATCGTATAATTTAGTTTATGTCAATTTTATTTTCATGTCAGTCCATGTCGAGAAAAATACTAAATCATAATTCGATTTTTCTTTTGAAAGAAGGAACATTTTGTAAGTGAAGAACATTTCATGTACGCTTTAGAACTATTCAAGAATGACATTTCATGCTTCAAATCTAAATAAGATATTTTAATTAAACATTTAGGAAAATAACCTTTTGACTAATAAATTTGATCATACTAACCAAAATACTATAAATGCTAGTAAATAAGATCAAATATTTTACCTACCTTCGAACCGACTGAAGAGAGTCAATTGTTGTAACGAATCACCAATGATGATCAAGAATTCATCTTTTCTTAATGTCTTAAATCATGCAATGAGTATGTTACATAAAACATGTAAAATAAATGGTTATAGATACATTCATGCTTGATAATAATTATTTTCATGAAACAATTAATGTTTGACTTTCGTAACAAAATCAATTAAATAATACTCATTTGATAGTGAGAATTTTGAGTGTTTAAAAGACAAATACTACATTCTCGAAATATATAAAATCACAAAAGCTAAACTATCTGCAATACTTTCCTTTTACCTCCTACCACATACATATTTTATGCCCATCCAAGTTCGGTAATTAGGTAAAGCAAACATGACCATTTTATCCCTCTAGTTTTTCTCACTAACTAAAGTTCCATTTTCTTCAGGCATACACCAATAACAGATGTTGAAGAAGTTGTCGTTAAACACTAAACTCAGATTTATAATTATTTATAGAAAGTACTAAAGTAGTCGTTCGATCAATTATTCATGGCAACAATATCAGACAAGAATTCATATTCTCTACTTCACTCATTCTTTTTCTAATTAAGTAAAATAGGCAGATTTTCAATTACTGTTCACAAGCCGTTGGCTCAGCCATTATGGATTGAGCCAAGTTTGTTGAGCCAGTTAAAATTGAGCTGAATTTTTAGATGACATTGTTTTGTGTAAATAAAAGATAAGCGTTCCTTTTGATTTTTCTATTTCTTGAATATTCATTTCATCTCTGGTTTTCTCTTTGTTTCTAGATCTGAAAAATTTCTTTTGTAGATCTGATTTTCATTTCCAAGAAATCTTCAAAATTTGTTTATGCGATAATCTGCACAATTTGAGAGTTAGCAACCATGGAGTCTTCGTATTAGATTTGTTTCTCTGGATATTTCTTTGTGCACTTATGGAGTCTTTGGACATATATGAAGACTCCTACGGTTGCCTTCCGATATAGAAGAATCAACGGTGTAGCAATTCCACGGTTAAAAATATTCTAGAGTCTTTATAGTATACAACTCTTGTGACAGAGTAAGAAGACTAGACTAATTTTTTTAACAAAAAGGGTACAATTTGCTAAATGGTCCTTCATCTCAAAGATTGAGGACAACCATTTCAAAATGGTCTCAATACACTCCTTCTCATGCTTAACCGTAATGTCATTAACATCAAAATTAGAATTATAACATACCATCACACATTTACATAAATACAGTGATTTTCGTCCACATGATGGAATTTTATATAAGATTAAAACCCTGTTAAAACTCAAGTACCATTGTTAAGATATTGCATTAGGCCACAAGTGTAACTCTAAAGTTACCAAAATACTATAAAAGCAAACATGAAACCCATCTCTTCAATTGAGAATGAAAATATAGTCTCTAAAAAAGGTGTCCTCTATTGAGATTCTTATGGATTTTAAAAATCTTTCTAAATTTAGGTGTCCTCAATTGAAATTTTAATGAAATTCAATTAAATCCTTTAAAATTTAGGTATTGTCAATAACTGATAGATTTATAAAGATTTCATTAATAGATGAATTTTAAAGAATTGGGTGGATTTCAAGCTTAAAAATATATATAATCAAATCTTTCAAAATTTCACCATATTTGATGAAATTCTTATGAAATTTGTGAAAATCTATTCAAATCCTCAAAATTCATTAGACTTTATAATCTTTTAAAATCCATCAAAATCATAATTGAGGACACCCACGTCTATTTGATGTAACTTTACTATTGTGGCTAGCATCGGCGTATAAAATTGAATCTCAATGTTGAGAAAAAAATGTTTATCTAACTCAATATACTCATATTGAGTATAATCTCTCTAAAAATGAGTTTTATCTATCATAAATTCATTAGTGAAACATAGTTTTTAAGAACCTGAATATTCACAATAAACATTATGTCTAATTAGAACTTCAACAAAATCTCAAATTAGATTGGAATTCTGTACTCCATATATATTTTCATCATTTTCCTTAAATTTCTCCACTAGTTTTCTGAACCAAGAATCGTTGAAATTAAATAGCTCTTAGGTCCCGCTCGAAACCAAGAGCCATTTAAATTAGATAGTTCTTTGATTGCTTCGGCTAGGATAGATAGCTCCCACTTCGAAAATGGATTACTCCCACTTGAATCAGAAGTTTAAACTAACTCTTTTGTTTTCAAAAATTGATTCATCAATACACAAAATATTTATTTCAATAATATTCTCCAAAATTTTCTCTCTTACTGGAAAAAAAAAATGTCAAATGTTCTTGTAACCCAAAATTCATCCAAAATCTCACTTAAGAACTTTTTTTGGACTGTCATGTGTGTCTCAAAGATACATCTCATTCATAATAGACTCATGTGCCAAACTTATTATTAAGAACTTATATATTCGATTGTGAGTCTAGGATAACCCATATTTGGTTATCTACGTGCCAAAGCATATACATACATACATACATATATATATATATACCGACATTGAGAGAACTCCATTAAGTGGCTCAGGTTGCAATTAACCAAACACCTAAATTGGACTGTATTATCTCAAGCCTCATCACATTCAACAATTCTCATTCCATCTACCAAATAGACCACATAATTACTGGTGATTAAGGAATATTTATCCAATAAGAATTTCTCTTTCATTAAGGATCACTGAACTCTTGTAATAGATATTCACACTCTCAAACAATTCTCAAAGTCTGAATCGTTTCCATTATTCGATTTTCTACTCCAATTCAGAAAAGTCTTAATAAGTACAATTTCTTCAACTTAAAAAATTAGAAGCACAACTGAAATGCATAAATTCATCAATACATGTAACAAAAAAAATGAAGTTCCATCTCTATCACTCTTAATCATAGCCAGCAAAGAAATTCAGATGAATTTACTCTATGGAAGTTTAATTATTACTGTTTTGAATGGTTTTTCAACTCAAAACTTCAAACCATTGCACGAATATCCAAACATAATAAATATCCCAATTGCGAGTACGAGCAGAACTATCAAATATAAGTTCAAGTAAGAGACCAATCTTAGAAGAACAACAACTGAGATCAAATTTAGTGGAGTCCTTGATACTATTTTAATATCAAATAGGAGGTCAGTTTATCCACTTTGAGACAATAAGTTGCATGTACCAGCAGTGGCGGACCTAGGATTTTAGAACTGGTGGGTCCTAAAATGAAAGATATTGAGATGAAGGAGGAGGGAGCACGGGGGTTCGGGGTAGTACAAATATTCATAATAATTAAAGAACCTGTACAATTAAAATGATAGAAGTTTGAAATACATATTATTTTCCATTCTTAAATTGCTGCAAAAATGAAAAAATTATTAATTCGGAAACGGTCATCCGATCAATTGCAGTAGTAGGCTAACAAACTAAAATCAGAACTACTTTTTAATTGTGTTAGGCTGCTCCAAATCAAATTCAAATATGTAGACAAGAATTTCTATCGAATTTCGAGATCTCAACCCATGCTACCAAAAAATTTCTTCAACAATTAGACGGATCTACTATAAGAGGTGAAAGCACTTCGTTGCTACTGGCAATTAACAACCTCATGAAAAACCAAACATACAATACCAGCAAAACGGACAAAAGAACAATACCTTAATATCAAAACAAATCACAACCTTCAACAACTCTCTGAATTCAAATCTTAATTAACTAAAAATTTTCAAAGCCAGATTTCTGATTTTCCATCTAAATCTATACTTATATCTAACATGTCATAATGAAAAATTACAGTATACTTGATAGATGTTATATCCCAAAATCTGTACTTATATCTAACATCTAACATATTATATCCCAAAATTGTAAAGTATTTTAAATAAAAAAAATGAAAAAAAATAAAAAAAATATTTCTAGTTGGTCCTAGGACCCACCAGGTCCACTGGTGGGTCTGCCCCTGTGTACCAGTCATATAAACCTCCATTCCAAGTTCATTATTTGTATATATCTATTTTGTATCAAATCAAATACTCGACAATAGACTAAAGACACTTCTTGATCTCATATAGAGTGGGTTTCTAACTATTGAATCCACTATCTACAAAAGATAAGATCTGATATACTGTCAACAAGTAAATAAGTGCAGTGTTCTTTAGCTGGTCTAACATATTCAGTAAGCGAGAAGTGATACAATAAAAAGACAAAAATTAAAGGGAAGAGATGACATGACGCTTGAAATACATGATCAGATTGTAGAACTTTAAAACTCATTGTGTTATTCATTTGCATTCTTCCCATCTGCAATCACTGTTTGATTCTACAAATAGGGATCTATTTGATTCTAAATGAAAATGTAGAGATTAAGAAAGACAATTGCAAATCATTGTGTGAGACATATGATTTTTAGTGACTTGTATCCCTTCAGTTCATCTGGCTTATGGGGGGTAATGGCTACACATATGGATATCCCGAGGTTAAATCAATTTGACTCTTAAGAAAAAGGGAGGCGATATTGGGATATAACATTGAAACACTGAGAAGGAAAGTGAATGAGTGAAAGGAAGTAATAATCAGAACATTCAGAATTTTGGGATGTAGTATCTTGTATAAATTCAAAATATTAGAAATTTTAGATATTTGTCATTTTGGGGTTCTTCATTAGTAAACAAAAAGAAAGAACATTATTGTTGTTCTGATTTTATGTTATAATTTATTGTATCTATTTAATGAGTTAAACCATGTGGTATCACCTAATTGTTTCTATGCGAAGTTAAAAAAAAAAACCATTTAATTTCATTCTTCGTATGGCCTATTACTAAATAGTATTTGATCCTTTTTCACTTAGCCTAAACTTTAGCAACATGAGTTTTTGCTGACTTCCCTAAAGTGAGATCCTAATAATATGGTCTTCTAATGTCCTTGTTTCATAATTTGTGTTTGATGTTAGAGTTGCCTTCTAGAATTTCAGGGACTACATCAATTTTTGTGATTAGTGAACCTCGGCTTTAATTTAAGTACCCCCATTTGCTGTAGTTTCTTAGGGAAGCTAAGGATCTAGATCTGGATCTTATGGTATTTTATTGAATAAAAATAATATATTATCAATATCATTTCTCAAAAAATTTATATTTCCATTTCTAATTTTTAACAAGAGAACTTACATAACTCTTGTACGTGGATTAGTACTTAGCACAATACTTTATATTTTGTAATTGCAATTTAGGTAAGACACCTTATAGTTGTGACAAGGTATCAATCAGGGTTGACATTATGAAAGAAAACAAAAATAATATATCCAATCTCTCTCTTCAATAAACATTATGCATACCAATGAAAAAGTCAGAGGAAAACAAAAGAGTGGCTAAGGGGAACTGCACCATTAGATTTCAAGAATAAGAATTATTAGATTTCCATTACAATATAAACTTTGCCTCTCTCAATTATATTGTCTTTGTGGTGCAGGGGATGATGACATTTATAAGGTCCTACATAGTCCTCTGAGGTTTTCCTGATAGTATCACAACTACTTATGTCCCATACATGACTTGGAGAGCATTGAAGGTAAATCACTATTATTATGGTGCCGATTCATTATTTAGCACAATTTATTTTGTTGGAAACACTAGAAATATAACTTGTTATCTTCCAATGATCTCACATCACTCAGCTTCAGATTGTTGGAAATCTTTAATGGAGTTGGGAGCTGGGGTAGGGTTGGCAACTATAAATGTTCCACATCTATTTCTTCCATTAGTCTGTGCTACCAATTTGACCAAGCTTTTACATATTATTGTGCTTCTCATTTCTCAATGTCTCGCAATGGATATTTCTTTACACATCAAGTGCTAGCAGAATGTTGCCATTGTCATGTCTATAATTTACAAGGCCTTTGCTAAAGGAGAAAATTTGGAGATGTGACTGCCAAGGAAGAAAGTTGGAAATGTAGACCCGGTATGCTTGTTTGATCAAAATGTTGATATTTACAATTTTATTTCCAGCAAGGATATAATAGATACTACCAATCAAAATGATGTTTAAAACTTAGTCTTATATTTTCTCGTAGCTATTATATTTGTGAAATTTCTTGATTTTTCTAATTCTATATTTCCATGTATGTCACATAGGTTACTTCAAATTTCATGTCAATATGAGTGAAAGATCAATAAATTGATTACTCACTTTTGAAATCTTTACTTCTTTTATACTTATTTGCTTATTTCGTCTTCCATAATGTCAAGTATCTAAAGGAAATGGAAGTGTAGAGGCCCAAATCTTTCTATAAAGCTAGGCCCATAATTGTGTGATTAATTTCACATTAGGCCCAATAAAGGAAATATAAGCCCAAAAGATAGTCCAATACATGTTTAAAGGTAAAATGATGTTTATAAAATATTTTCTTAAAAATAATTTGATGAAGATTGGACGGAATGCAAAGTATTTCATTTTATGGCTAAAAGTACATTTCAAATATTTTTAGTCTCCTTTGAGAGCCATTTTCGACATAAAAAACATTCGAATTTAAAAATGATATCTGAATAAAAGTTGTAACTCTTTGAGGTAACTTTCCAACGCACTTTGAATCACCTCAATCGGATATCGGGAGAAAAGGTTATGATAAAAATACTGGAAGCTGTGCAGTGGCAACGGGACAACCGGACGACCGGATAAACTAACCGGTCGACCGGAAAAGCAGAAAAACCCACGATTTTTTTGAATTAATGGCCACTACTTGCACTACTTAATTACCCTATTTAATATGACATTTCACCCACCCCAAACCTCACCTATAAATACCCTCTTCACTCATTTGATTTTTCACACCAAAAGCACTTTCAATTTGCTTTCAAAAGTTGAGAGAAAAATAGAGAGTTTGGGAGAGAAAAGGAAGGTGATTTCTCAAAGTGTTTTCCAGAAGTTTTAAGGGTGGGCAAACATATTCTGCAAGAAGGTTTTTGTGATTTCAAAAGGTGTTTTCAAAGAACAAAGAAAGGCCCAAACGTCCAAACTTCGTCAAAGTTTTGAAGTTCATCCAAAGTTTTTCAAAGTCCTTTTCAAAGTTCATCAAGCATCAAATCGAGGTAGGTAGAGGTGCATAAAGTGGTTATTCGTGTTTAAGTTATAATTTCTAGCAAGTAATGTTATATGTTAAAGGCTAATGTTGTGTGTCAAATGGTATCGTCGGTTCGGCATGTGCCTTTCATGTCAAATGGTTCCGTCGGTGCGGCATACATTTAAAGGTTAATATTGTGTGTCTGGTATCATCGGTTCGGCATGCACCTTTCATGTCAAATGGTTCCGTTGGTACGGCATACATTTTCATGTCAAATGGTACCTCTAGGTACGGCATGTTTTATGGAAGTTCTAATATTAATTGTTATTAAATGCTTAGCTTAATCAAGATTGCACCTATGACGCCTATTGAGTTTTCAACTCACGGGTTTCTACCCTATATCTACAGATTAAATGTTGATGCACCGGGTTGGATGATGGAAGAGATGGAAGGAGATGCAATAAGCCTATGGGAACCCGGTGAACAAGTGATTTAGATTTAAAGTCTTTAATGTTTCAAATGTTATTTCCAACGTTATTTCTTTTGAGTATCTTGAACAAGTCATGATTTCATCAAATAAATTATATTCCGTGATTTTGGAAAGTTATAAAGTTATTTAATCCAATATCTTTAAAAAAGAATGTTTGTTAAGATTTAAGCTTCCGCTAAGATATGTACACTTGTTACTAAACCACCGGTTAAGTTAAGTAAAGTAAGTAGCGTTCCGGTCCACTAGGGGTTGGGGCGTTACAGCGTGGTATCAGAGCAATGATTTTTAAACCGGTTCTGTAGACCAAGTATGTTTTCAAAACAAAAAACAAAAATTGAAAGTTTAAGGTATTCCATGGCATATTGCATTCATCCATCGAATCTCATCCTACAGCCCAGGTATGTGCAAAGTTTAAAGTTATGGAAGTTATATTTATGGAAGTTATGATTTGATGCTTTGATAAGTTATGACACATTTTCAAGTATATGTTTATGTTAAAGTTAAATGTGTTGTTTCAAAGATATGTATTGGACTTGGGCTAAAACTTAAAGTTATGGGCATAAAGGAAATGTATGTTATGATGTTATGTGATAAAAGGCATAATTGAGCATTTATGTGACAGAATGGTTAGATATTTACAAACGGCAAGGAAGACTACGGCTAGGGCTTATAGGGCAGATTTAAACCATTGAATTGCTATCCATGCTTATGAGAACTATGTAACGGATCCTAACCGACCGCTTAGCGATCATGTACATGACATCTATGAACGATGCATGAGGGTGGTTAATGCTGGTATGGAGATCACCCATAGTGAAGCCATAAATAACCTAATACATTCCCTCCCACCTCAATGGGGAGATATGGGAGTCACAGTTAGAGATGAGATGTTAGAAGGCAACTCAAACTTGTTTGAGTTCGAGAGATATTGCCATGCCCTGATAGACTTATGGGATGATGTAATTCATGAGGAGCCTGAGGAAGAACCTGTAGCTGAGGAAGAAGACCCTGAAGAGGAACCCGAGGAGGAGCAGGAGCAGAAGCCTGAACTAGAACCACAAGTGGTGATAGATATAGAGTTCGGGCCTGAGGCGAAAGATTCTTCCGAAGATGAAACTCCACCAAGGAAGCTTCGTAAAACTCATAGGGATTAGAGATCTAGATATTCCCATTTCCTTATGATGTCTTCTTTCATGCTAAGTTTATCAAACTATTATGTATCCTGATTTCAAGAAGTATGACCTTGAAGGACTATGAGCGAAAGTTCGACTAGCTATCGAGGTATGCTCCACACCTGGTGGACACGGAGGCGAAGAAAGTCCGAAAGTTCGAGCAAGGACTGAACTCGGACATGAGTATGATCCTTATGTCCCACGATTTCACGTCTTACCGTGGAATGTTGGAACGAGCTCATGCAATCTGGTATCAGAAGGCCAATACGGAAAAATCAGTTCAATTGGACAACCGACAGGATAAAGGGCAGTTTAGGAAACGAAGGTGGAACGACCAAGATAAAGGAAAAAGCAAATGGCAGAACAAGAGGGCTAATGGCGGAGCCAATGCCAATAAGAGCATAGTGCCAGTCATTGCGCTATGTGCTAAGTGTGGAAGGATGCATCGTGGCGAATGTCTGCAAGGGAAGAATGTTTGTTATCGATGCGGAAAGTCAGGACATATCATCAGGGATTGTCCTATGTCTGCACCGAAAAATGATGACAGCAAGGATCAAGATCAGAAGGGAAAGCACGAGTTTTTGCACTGACTCAAATGGAGGCAGAGGAGAACTCGAACGTTATAGCAGGTACTTTATTGATAGCCAATATGCCTGCTTATGTACTGTTTGATTCAGGAGCTACGCACTCCTTTGCATCGACGATTTTTATGGCTAGGTCTAGTATTACCTGTGATAAATCGGAAGGTATATTAGAAGTTAGTATCCCTACAGGTAACCCTTTGAGTACTGATAAGAGAGCCAAATCTGTTAGTATTGAAGTTGAGGGAAAACCTATGGAAGCAGACTTATACATGATAGAGATGAATGACTTCGATGTAATACTAGGCATGGATTGGTTGGGTAGTAATTATGCCACCATCCGATGTAAGGAAAAGGAAATATTATTTCAGAAACCAGGAGAGGAACCATTTTCTTTCTTTGGAATCAAGACGAAACCTTTTATTCGACTAGTATCGGCTTTACAAGCTGAGAAGATGTTGAGAAAAGGAGCTTGTCAAGGATATTTGGTAAATATCCTAGGAGGGAAACATGAGACAGTAAAGATTGAGGACGTACCAGTAGTACGGGAGTTCGAAGATGTGTTTCCAGAAGAGCTATCTGATATTCCACCAGATAGGCAAGTGGAATTCACCATAGAGCTAATTCCTGGAGCGGCACCAATGTCGAAAGCCCCATATAGAATGGCTCCGAAGGAACTACAAGAGTTAAGGAAGCAAATACAGGAACTCCTTGATATGGGATTCGTACGACCCAGCGTATCTCCATGGGGTGCGCCAGTGTTGTTCGTGAAGAAGAAAGATGGAAGCATGAGGATGTGTATCGATTACAGGGAGTTGAATCGATTAACCATCAAGAATAAGTACCCACTCCCTAGAATCGAGGATCTGTTAGATCAACTGAAAGGAGCTAAGGTATTTTCCAAGATCGATTTACGATCTGGGTACCATCAATTAAAAGTGAAAACAGAGGATATACCTAAGACAGCTTTCAGGACTCATTATGGACACTACGAGTTTATGGTGATGCCATTTGGATTAACCAATGCACCAACAGTATTCATGGATCTGATGAATCGAGTATTTCGTCAGTATTTAGATCAATTTATCATAGTCTTTATTGACGACATTTTGATATACTCCAAGAGTAAGGAGCAACATGAAGAGCATCTAAGAGTAGCCCTAGAGGTACTACGTAAGGAGAAACTTTATGCCAAATTCAAGAAGTGTGAATTCTGACTTGAACGAGTTGGATTTCTTGGACATGTAGTCACTACCCAAGGGATTGAAGTAGATCCAGCAAAAGTGGAAGCAGTAACTAACTGGAAGGCGCCGACTAATGCTGGTGAAGTACGGAGCTTTCTAGGATTGGCCGGGTATTATCGAAGGTTTATTGAAGAATTTTCCAAGATAGCTGACCCAATGACGCAACTTACGAGAAAGGGAGTCAAATTTCAATGGACGGATATCCGTGAGAAGAGTTTTCAAGAACTTAAGCAGAGGCTGATATGTGCGCCTGTGTTAACAATACCTGAGGGAATAGAAGGGTTTGTTATATACAGTGATGCGTCCAAGCAAGGGCTAAGATGTGTACTGATGTAGAATGGAAAGGTAGTAGCCTACGCTTCAAGGCAATTGAAGAAGCATGAGCAGAACTACCCGACGCATGATTTAGAGCTTGCGGCGGTAGTACACGCATTGAAAATATGGCGACACTACTTGTACGGAAGTAAGTGTGAAATTTATACGGATCATAAGAGCTTAAAATATTTCTTCACACAGAAGGAACTAAACATGAGACAGAGACGATGGTTAGAGTTAGTGAATGATTACGACTGTACCATTCACTACCATTCAGGTAAGGCAAATGTGGTGGCCGACACCTTGAGTAGGAAATTGACGGGACAGTTGACGTCACTACTCACTTGTCAAATGGAGTTAGACAAGGACTTGGAAAGAATGAAGATTGAGGTGGTTACCACACCAAGACAAGTCACAAGGAAATTAGCAGCTTTGACAATTCGACCTACTCTTCGAGAGCGAATTATAGAAGCACAAGGTAATGACCTGTTCTTGATGAAGATCAAGGAAGAAGTTGGAACAGATAAGAGGAAAGATTTTGGAATAGCCGCAGACCAAGCACTGATGTTTAAAGGAAGAATCTGCGTGCCTAAGAATGAGGATTTGAGGAACGAGATATTAAAAGAAGCTCATTGCACCCCGTACACCGCACATCCCGGTGGTACGAAAATGTATCGAGACCTTCGTGATACATTCTGGTGGAGAAACATGAAAAGGAGTATCGGACTGTACGTGCATAAATGCATAGTATGTCAGCAGGTTAAGGCGGAACACCAAAGACCAGTAGGATTGCTGAATCCTTTAGAGATACCTGAATGGAAATGGGAAAACATCACAATGGATTTTGTGGTTGGATTTCCAAAGTCAGCAAAAGGACACAATGCTATATGGGTTATAGTAGACCGATTGACGAAGGCAGCTCATTTTCTTCCAATGAAAATGACTTTCAGTATGGACCAGTTGGCACAGTTGTACATAAAAGAAATAGTAAGGATACACGGTATACCTGTCTCTATTGTGTCTGATAGAGACCCAAGGTTTACATCTAAATTCTGGAAAAGCCTACAAGCAGCTATGGGAACGAAGCTGAATTTCAGTACAGCATATCACCCGCAGTCTGACGGACAGTCTGAAATGACCATCCAGACTTTAGAGGACATGTTGAGAGCATGTGTTTTGGATCTAGGTGGTAGTTGGGAGTCATACTTACCCCTAGTAGAATTTGCGTATAACAATAGTTTTCAAACAACTATTGGAATGGCACCGTATGAAGCTCTCTATGGAAGAAGATGTAGATCCCCTATTCATTGGGACGAAGTCGGGGAGAAGAGAATTTTGGGACCAGAAATAGTTGAAAGGACAGTTGAAGCGATCGATCTGATCCGAGCAAGGATAAAGGCAGCACAGGATCGGCAGAAGAGCTATGCTGACACGAGAAGAAAGGATTTAGAGTTTCAAGTGGGAGACAAAGTCTTTCTAAAGGTAGCACCAATGAAAGGTGTACTTAGATTTGGAAAGAAAGGCAAGCTACGACCCAGGTATAATGGACCTTTCGAGATACTTGATAAGGTTGGGAACGTGGCTTACCGATTAGCTTTGCCACCTGAATTGTGAGCGGTGAACAATGTGTTCCACGTATCAATGATAAAGAAATACGTGCACGATCCTAATCATGTGATAAGTTATCAGACCCTAGAAGTACAAAAGGATTTATCTTATGAGGAATCACCAATTAAGATACTGGATCGAAAAGTGCATAAGCTAAGGAATAAAGAGATTCAACTGGTTAAGATACAGTGGAATAACCACGGAAGGGAAGAAGCTACGTGGGAAAAGGAAGAAGAAGTTAAAGTCAAGTATCTCGCACTCCTTGCCCAATTGTAAGGTAAATTTCGAGGACGAAATTTATATAAGGGAGGAGGGATGTAGAGGCCCAAATCTTTCTATAAAGCTAGGCCCATAATTGTGTGATTAATTTCACATTAGGCCCAATAAAGGAAATATAAGCCTAAAAGATAGTCAAATACATGTTTAAAGGTAAAATGATGTTTATAAAATATTTTCTTAAAAATAATTTGATGAAGATTGGACGGAATGCAAAGTATTTCATTTTATGGCTAAAAGTACATTTTAAATATTTTTAGTCTCCTTTGAGACCCATTTTTGACATAAAAAACATTCGAATTTAAAAATGATATCTGAATAAAAGTTGTAACTCTTTGAGGTAACTTTCCAACACACTTTGAATCACCTCAATCGGATATCGGGAGAAAAAGTTATGATAAAAATACTGGAAGCTGTGCAGTGGCAACGGGACAACCGGACGACCGGATAAACTAACCGGTCGACCGGAAAAGCAGAAAAACCCACGATTTTTTTGAATTAATGGCCACTACTTGCACTACTTAATTACCCTATTTAATATGACCTTTCACCCACCAAACCTCACCTATAAATACCCTCTTCACTCATTTGATTTTTCACACCAAAAGCACTTTCAATTTGCTTTCAAAATTTGAGAGAAAAATAGAGAGTTTGGGAGAGAAAAGGAAGGTGATTTTTCAAAGTGTTTTCCAGAAGTTTTAAGGGTGGGCAAAACTATTCTGCAAGAAGGTTTTTGTGATTTCAAAAGGTGTTTTCAAACAACAAAGAAAGGCCCAAACGTCCAAACTTCGTCAAAGTTTTGAAGTTCATCCAAAGTTTTTTAAAGTTCTTTTCAAAGTTCATCAAGCATCAAATCGAGGTAGGTAGAGGTGCATAAAGTTGTTATTCGTGTTTAAGTTATAATTTCTAGCAAGTAATGTTATATGTTAAAGGCTAATGTTGTGTGTCAAATGGTATCGTCGGTTCGGCATGTGCCTTTCATGTCAAATGGTTCCGTCGGTGCGGCATACATTTAAAGGTTAATGTTGTGTGTCAAATGGTATCATCGGTTCGGCATGCACCTTTCATGTCAAATGGTTCCGTTGGTACGGCATACATTTTCATGTCAAATGGTACCTCCGGGTACGACATGTTTTATGGAAGTTCTAATGTTAGTTGTTATTAAATGCTTAGCTTAATCAAGATTGCACCTATGACGCCTATTGAGTTTTCAACTCACGGGTTTCTACCCTATATCTACAGATTAAATGTTGATGCACCGGGTTGGATGATGGAAGAGATGGAAGGAGATGCAATAAGCCTATGGGAACCCGGTGAACAAGTGATTTAGATTTAAAGTCTTTAATGTTTCAAATGTTATTTCCAACGTTATTTCTTTTGAGTATCTTGAACAAGTCATGATTTCATCAAATAAATTATATTCCGTGATTTTGGAAAGTTATAAAGTTATTTAATCCAATATCTTTAAAAAATAATGTTTGTTAAGATTTAAGCTTCCGCTAAGATATGTACACTTGTTACTAAACCACCGGTTAAGTTAAGTAAAGTAAGTAGCGTTCCGATCCACTAGGGGTTGGGGCGTTACAGGAAGAATGTTCATCATCTACAATTTTTGAAGCTTACACAAATTTGATTTGGGTTGGTAACCAGTCAAGAAATTGCAAGTAACTATGCTTTCACTTCCTTTCTTTGAACTATTTAAGTTTCAAGAAGGATGGCTAAGGCCTTGCTGTATTGGTACTTTCTTTATTTTTTTCAGTAAAAAATTTTTCGGTCCTAATTTTCCAAAGGAAAAGGTGAAAAGTTTTAATGATACGAATCCGAAATACTCATCTTGAGTTACTTCAGAACATAATGGTAAGTAACTAAATTATCCTTTGTTTTGCTATGATTAATATTATAATCAATTTTCTCTTATATAAATGAAGCTAGACACATTCAATTATATTTTCACCACAACTTTTCTTTTGTCACACATCCCACAATTACTTCTTAATACTTCACTATTACTTACTAAAGGGAAAAAAAACTTTATTACCAACCACTAATTTTATCAAAAGAACAGCTGTCTCTTGCAAAACATCACGTAATCACCACCCAACAACCTACTTCCCACAACCATTCTGTAAAAACCTTTGCTTACAATATTAAAGATTGAAAAAGAAAACCAACTTTGACAGCACTCATTCTAAATTTTCATCATTTCCATCCATTACCAAAAAATGCTTCATTTGCTAAAGTCTAACATCAACCTTTTCAATTTACTTCATACATTAACTGCAAATACATTAAAAAAAGCATCACATATTTTTCAATACTTATGTTTCATTTTAAATCTTCTATTTCTAACCATCTCTGCTAACCAATTAGAATTAATTGCAAATCGTTGCATGAAACAACTTTATTTTTTTGCTTAGAATGACCTCCAGCAATGTAAATACACGTGGACACAATTTATATACTCCAATCAAAGCACATTTCATTATGTAATAATTCGTAGCATTCTTTAACATAAATTTCGGTTCAAAAATCCTTACTTGAAAAATGAATTCCAAGATCTTTCAAATGAACAATCAACTTACTGTTCAATAATATTCTCCAAAATTTTCTCTCTCATTGGAAAAAAATGTCAAATGTCACATCTTGTAACCTAAAATTCATCCAAAATCTCACTTTAAGTTCTTTTTTTGGACTGTCATGTGTATCTCAAAGATACATCTCGTTCATAATAGACTCATGTGCCCAAACTTATTATTAAGAACTTATATATTCGATTGTGAGTCTAGGATAACCCATACTTGGTTATCTACGTGCCAAAGCATGTATACACCGACATTGAGAGAACTCCATTAAGTGGCTCAAGTTGCAATTAACCAAACACCTAAATTGGACTGTATTATCTCAAGCCTCATTACATTCAACAATTCTCATTCCATCTACCAAATAGACCACATAATTACTGGTGATTAAGGAATATTTATCCAATAAGAATCTCTCTTTCATTAAGGATCACTGAACTCTCGTAATAGATATTCACACTCTCAAACAATTCTCAAAGTCTGAATCGTTTCCATTATTCGATTTTCTACTCCAATTCAGAAAAGTCTTAATAAGTACAATTTCTTCAACTTAAAAAATTAGAAGCACAACTGAAATGCATAAATTCATCAATACATGTAACAAAAAAAAATGAAATTCCATCTCTGTCTCTCTTAATCATAGCCAGCAAAGAAATTCGGATGAATTTACTCTATGGAAGTTTAATTATTACAGTTTTGAATGGTTTTCTCAACTCAAAACTTCAAACCATTGCACGAATATCCAAACATAATAAATATCACAATTGTGATTACGAACAAAACTATCAAATATAAGTTCAAGTACTCTCCAATCTTAGATGAACAACAACTGAGATCAAGTTTAGTGGAGTCCTTGATACTATTTTAATATCAAATAGGAGGTCAGTTTCTCCCCTTTGAGACAATAAGTTGCATCTACCAGTCATATAAACCTCCATTCCAAGTTCATTATTTGTATATATCTATTTTGTATCACGTCAAATACTCGACAATAGACTAAAGACACTTCTTGATCTCATATAGAGTGGGTTTCTAACTATTGAATCTACTATCTGCACAAGATAAGATCTGATATACTGTCAACAAGTAAACAATATATACAAGTGCAGTGTTCTTTAGCTCAACTTATTTCGAGTTAAGAGATTCAAACCGTATGATTGAAACACTTGAACCTTTATAATATTGGTCCTCTATCAAAACCACTTTCATGCACTTCTTCTTGGTCCATTTTTCAATCTTCTCATCTATCCCGCATTTGTTCTAACTCATTTAATACTTAAGATTCGAAGTCTTATGGAAATTAGAACATTGCTACATAAGCATGTCCTCGAGACATGTCACACATCTTTCAACTCACATAGCGCTTAGTGTCGATAGAGAAAATTGAACCTTCAATTCAAAGTTTTAATATATTGAGAAGAGTACAACTCATCTAAAATATGTAATCAATAAAAATGTCAACAACTATGTTAACCATCTTGACTAAGAGTCACATTCGAGAAAAAGATCATCTATAACAGAACTTAACAATTCAAATGCTCAAGTACTAGAATATATCTTTTTCCGTACTTGACAAAGTTCTGATCTTTATTATCTAGAATAGCATGACGTTCTTCTAGTACACTCAAAATCTTATCTTGTCAAATGTTATCACATTTCGCTTATCACCTTTATTAAGGCCAACAACTATGGATTGGGATGCCATGATCTATCAGATTTTAGAGCCATTTTTATTCCCAATCAATACCCATTTATGCAGATATACAATTTTGCGTTAACGCAAACTAACATATATAATAGTTCTAAGCACATAAGCAAAAGTTCATTATGTTCCCAATCATCATCTACAATTCTATTCACTATCATAAACTTAATTTCATAACTCAAAATTCCATGAGTCCTAAGTGAGAACTACATTAATTCTTCTAGCTTGAGAACTCCTACTTGGTGAATCAAATAGATTTGGGTTAGATATTCTCTATATCTTCTAATCACCGGACTATCACTCAACTGACAATCAATATGTCTAAGTAAAAATCTCACTAATTCTAATGACCGTATCATTCATAGAGTTGTCAAGACGGACGGGCCGGCCAGACTCGTGAAAATCGGCCTGGATAGACCCGGGACCACGGGCCGACCAGTGACCTGAGCGGACCGTTCAAGGGTCAAGGAGGTGTGAGCCAAGGGCTTCGTGGGTTGCACCTTCGTTTGTAGAGGCCCGAATATTTTCTATAAAGTTAGGCCCATAATTGTGTGATTAACTTCACATTAAGCCCAATAAAGGAAATATAAGCCCAAAAGATAGTCCAATACATGTTTAAAGGCAAAATGATATTTATAAAGTATTTTCTTAAAAACGATTTGATGAAGATTGGATGGAATGCAAAGTATTTCAATTTATGGTTAAAAGTATACTTCAAATATTTTTAGTCTCCTTTGAGACCCATTTTCGATATAGAAAACATTCGAATTTGAAAATGATATCTGAATAAAAGTTGTAGCTCTTTGAGCTAGCTTTCCAACACACTTTGAATCACCTTAATCAGATATCAGGATAAAACATTATGATAGAAATACTATAGGCTGTGCAGTGTCAACCGGAAAACCCGAAACCCGCGAATTTTTGAGAATTAATGGCCACTACTTGCCCAACTTAATTACCCTATTTAATATAACCTTTCACCCACCCCTAACCTCACCTATAAATACCCTCTTCACTCATTTGATTTTTCACACAAAAGCACTTTCAATTTGCTTTCAAAGTTGAGAGAAAAATAGAGAGTTTGGGAGAGAAAAGGAAGGTGGTTTTCAAAGTGTTTTCAGAAATTTTAAGTGTGGACAAAAATATTCTGCAAGAAGGTTTTTGTGATTTCAAAAGGTGTTTTCAGACAACAAAGGAAGGTCCAAACTTCGTCAAAGTTTTTCAAAGTTCTTTTCAAAGTTCATCAAGCATCAAATCGAGGAAATCGAGGTAGGTAGAGGTGCATAAAATTTTTATACGTGTTTAAGTTATAATTTCTAGCAAGTAAAGTTCTATGTTAAAGGCTAATGTTGTGTGTCAAATGGTATCGTCGGTTCGGCATGTGCCTTTCATGTCAAATGGTTTCGTCGGTGCGGCATACATTTAAAGGTTAATGTTGTGTGTCAAATGGTATCTTCGGTTCGGCATGCACCTTTCATGTCAAATGGTTCCGTTGGTATGGCATACATTTTCATGTCAAATGGTACCTCCGGGTACGGCATGTTTTATGGAAGTTCTAATGTTAATTGTTATGAAATGCTTAGCTTAATCACGATTGCACCTATGACGCCTATTGAGTTTTCAACACACGGGTTTCTACCATCTACAGATTAAATGTTGATGCACCGGGTTGGATGATGATGGAAGGAAATGCAATAAGCCTATGGGAACCCGGTGAACAAGTGATTTAGATTTAAAGTCTTTAACGTTTCAAATGTTATTTCCAACGTTAATTCTTTTGAGTATTTTGAACAAGTCATGATTTCATCAAATAAATTATATTTCGTTATTTTGAAAAGTTATAAAGTGTTTTAATTCAATATCCTTCAAAAAGAATGTTTGTTAAGATTTAAGCTTCCGCTAAGATATGTACACTTGTTATTAAACCATCGGTTAAGTTAAGTAAAGTAAGTAGCATCCCGGTCCACTAGGGTTTGCGGCGTTACAGCGTGGTATCAGAGCAATGGTTTTTAAACCGGTTCTGTAGACCAAGTATGTTTTCAAAACAACAAGAAAATTTGAATGTTTAAGGTATTCCATGGCATACTGCATTCATCCATCGAATCTCATCCTGCAGCCCAGGTATGTACAAAGTTTAAAGTTATGGAAGTTATGATTTGATGCTTTGATAAGTTATGGCACATTTTCAAGTATATGTTTATATTAAAGTTAAATGTGCTGTTTCAAAGATATGTATTGGACTTGGGCTAAAACTTAAAGTTATGGGCATAAAGGAAATGTATGTTATGTGATAAAAGGCATAACCATTTATGTGACAGAATGGTTACAAATTTACAAACGGCAAGGAAGACTACGGCTAGGGCTTATAGAGCAGATTTAAACCGTAGAATTGCTATCCATGCTTACGAGAACTATGTAACGAATCCTAACCGACCGCTTAGCGATCATGTGCATGACATCTACTAAAGATGCATGAGGGCAGTTAATGCCGGTACGGAGATCACGCATATTGAAGCCATAATGGGGAGATATGGGAGTCACAGTTAGAGATGAAATGTTAGAAGGCAAACCAAACATGTTCGAGTTCGAGAGATATTGTCATGCCCTGATAGATTTATGGGATGATGTAATCCATTAGGAGCCTGAGGAAGAACCTATGGCTGAGGAAGAAGACCCTGAAGAGGAACCCGAGGAGGAGCAGGTCCTGAACCAGAACCACAAGTGGTGATAGATATAGAGTCCGGGCCTGAGGTGGAAGATTCTTCCGAAAATGAAACCCCACCAAGGAAGCTTCGTAAAACTCATAGGGATTAGAGATCTAGATGACCATTTCCTTATGATGTCTTCTTTCATGCTAAGTTTATCAAACTATTATGCATCCTAATTTCAAGAAGTATGAGAAATAAAGATCTTATCTTTCTTCCTTACAAAAAAAGAAGTTAATAAGAAACCTTACATCTTATCCGTAGGAAAATGTCGCGAGCCAACCAGAACAACCTGATAAGAGATCTCCTCCAAGCAGTTCAAGACCTAGGCAGACAGAACCCGAACCAAGCTCAACCCCTAGCACCAGCTCCTAATGCTCTTCAGACCCATGCTTCAGTGGTCGAGCAATTTCGAAGGCACAAGCCCCCTACTTTCAATGGAGCAACTGATCCACTTGCAGCCGAGGAGTGGCTTCGCAAGTTGGAGAGAATATTTCGATTGATAGGGTGCACGGACGCTCAAAAAGTCCAGTGTGCTGAGTTTATGTTCTCTGGTGATACAAGTCACTGGTGGGAGTCAATGTCTCAAACTAGGACTCCGAAGCAACAATTGGCGCTAACATGGGAACAGTTCAAGGAGGAAGTGATGGATAAGTACTTTCCCCAATCTCTATGGGATTTCAAGGAGGGCGAATTTCTTCAACTCAAACAGGGAACCATGACCCTGACCAACTCTCAAGGTATGCTACACATTTGGTAGACACGGAGGCCAAGAAAATACGAAGGTTCGAGCAAGGGCTGAACTCGGACATGAGTATGATTCTTATGTCCCACGATTTCACGTCTTATCGTGGAATGTTGGAACGAGCTCATGCAATCTGGTATCAGAAGGCCAATGCGGAGAAATCAATTCAATTGGACAACCGACAGGATAAAGGGCAGTTTAGGAAACGAAGGTGGAACGACCAAGATAAAGAAAAAAACAAGTGGCAGAACAAGAGGGCTAATGGCGGAGCCAATGCCAATAAGAGCATAGTGCCGGTCATTGCGTCATGTGCTAAGTGTGGAAGGACGCATCGTGGCGAATGTCTGCAAGGGAAGAATGTTTGTTACCGATGCGGGAAGCCAGGACATATCATCAGGGATTGTCCCATATCTGTACCGAAAAAGGATGACAGCAAGGATCAAGATCAGAAGGGGAAAGCACGAGTTTTTGCATTGACTCAGAAGGAGGCAGAGGAGAACTCGAATGTCATAGCAGGTACTCTATTGATAGCCAATATGACTGCTTATGTACTGTTTGATTCAGGAGCTACGCACTCCTTTACATCGACGATTTTTATGGCTAAGTCTAGTATTACCTGTGATAAATCGGAAGGTACATTAGAAGTTAGTATCCCTACAGGTAACCGTTTGAGTACTGATAAGATAGTCAAATCTGTTAGTATTGAAGTTGAGAGAAAACCTATGGAAGCAGACTTATACATGATAGAGATGAATGACTTCGATATAATACTAGGCATGGATTGGTTGGGTAGTAATTATGCCACCATCCGATGTAAGGAAATGGAAGTATTATTTCAGAAACCAAGAGAGAAACCATTTTCCTCTTTGGAATCAAGACGAAACCTTTTATTCGACTAGTATCGGCTTTACAAGTTGAGAAGATGTTGAGAAAATGAGCATGTCAAGGATATTTGGTAAATATCCTAGGAGGGAAACAGGAGACAGTAAAGATTGAGGACGTACCAGTAGTACGGGAGTTCGGAGATATGTTTCCAGAAGAGCTATATGGTATTCCACCAGAGAGGCAAGTGGAATTCACCATAGAGCTAATTCCTGGAGTGGCACCAGTGTTGAAAGCCCCATATAGAATGGCTCCGAAGGAACTACAAGAGTTAAGGAAGAAAATACCGGAACTCCTTGAGATGGGATTCGTACGACCAAGCGTATCTCCATGGGGTGCGCCAGTGTTGTTCGTGAAGAAGAAAGATGGAAGCATGAGGATGTGTATCGATTACAGGGAGTTGAATCGATTAACCATCAAGAATAAGTACCCACTCCCAAGAATCAAGGATCTGTTAGATCAACTGAAAGGAGCCAAGGTATTTTCCAAGATCGATTTACAATCTGGGTACCATCAATTAAAAGTGAAGACTGAGGATATATCTAAGACAGCTTTCAGGACTCGTTATGGACACTACGAGTTTACGGTGATGCCATTTGGATTAACCAATGCACCAGCGGTATTCATGGATCTGATGAATCGAGTATTTCATCAGTATTTAGATCAATTTGTCATAGTCTTTATTGACGATATTTTGATATAATCCAAGAGTAAGGAGCAACATGAAGAGCATCTAAGAGTAGCCTTAGAGGTACTACGCAAGGAGAAACTTTATGCCAAATTCAAGAAGTGTGAATTCTGACTTGAACGAGTTGGATTTCTTGGACATGTAGTCACTGCCCAAGGGATTGAAGTAGATCCAGCAAAAGTGGAAGCAGCAACTAACTGGAAGGCACCGACTAATGCTGGTGAAGTACGGAGCTTTTTATGATTGGCCGGATATTATCGAAGGTTTATTAAAGGATTTTCCAAGATAGCTGGCCCAATGACGCAGTTTACAAGAAAGGGAGTCAAATTTCAATGGACGGATATCTGTGAAAAGAGTTTCAAGAACTTAAGTAGAGGCTCATATGCAGGCATGTGTTAACAATACTTGAGGGAACATAAGGGTTTGTTATATACAGTGATGCGTCCAAGCAAGGGTTAGGATGTGTACTGATGCAGAAAGGAAAGGTAGTAGCCTACGCTTCAAGGCAATTGAAAAAGCATGACCAGAACTACCCCCGACGCATGATTTAGAGCTTGCGGTGGTAGTACACGCATTGAAAATATGGCAACACTACTTGTACGAAAGTAGGTCTGAAATTTATACGGATCATAAGAGCTTAAAATATTTCTTCACACAGAAGGAACTAAACATGAGACAGAGACGATGGTTAGAGTTAGTGAATGATTACGACTGTACCATTCACTACCATCCAGGTAAGGTAAATGTGGTGGCCGACGCCTTGAGTAGGAAATTGGCGGGACAGTTGACATCACTACTCACTTGTCAAATGGAGTTAGACAAGGACTTGAAAAGATTGAAAATTGAGGTGGTTACTTGTACCAAGACAAGTCACAGGGAGATTAGCATCTTTGACAATTCGACCTACTCTTCGAGAGCGAATTATAGAAGCTTGGTAAGGACTTGTTCTTGATGAAGATCAAGGAAGAAGTTGGAACAGATAAGAGGAAAGATTTTGGAATAGCCGCAGACCCACTGATGTTTAAAGGAAGAATCTACGTGCCTAAGAATGAGGATTTGAGGAACGAGATATTAAAAGAAGTTCATTCCACCCCCGTATACCGCACATCCCGGTGGTACGAAAATGTATTGAGACCTTCGAGATACATTCTGGTGGAGAAACATGAAAAGGAGTATCGGACTGTACGTACAGAAATGCATAGTATGTCAGCAAGTTAAGGCGGAACACCAAAAACCAACAGGATTGCTGAATCCTTTAGCGATACCTGAATGGAAATGGGAAAACATCACAATGGATTTTGTGGTTGGATTTCCAAAGTCAACAAAATGACACAATGCTAAATGGGTTATAGTAGACCGATTGACAAAGGCAGCTCATTTTCTTCCAATGAAAATGACTTTCAGTATGGACCAGTTGGCACAATTGTACATAAAAGAAATAGTAAGGATACACGGTGTACCATTGTCTATTGTGTCTGATAGAGACCCAAGGTTTACATCTAAATTCTGGAAAAGCCTACAAGCAGCTATGGGAACGAAGCTGAATTTCCGTACAGCATATCACCCCCGCAGTCTGACGGACAGTCTAAAAGGACCATCCAGACTTTAGAGGACATGTTGAGAGCATGTGTTTTGGATCTAGGTGGTAGTTGGGAGTCATATTTACCCCTAGTAGAATTTGCGTATAAATAGTTTTCAAACAACTATTGGAATGACACCGTATGAAGCTCTCTATGGAAGAAGATGTAGATCCCCTGTTCATTGGGACGAAGTCGGGGAGAAGAGAATTTTGGGACCAGAAATAGTTGAAAGGACAGTTGAAGCGATCGATCAGATCCGAGCAAGGATAAGGCAGCACAAGATCGATAGAAGAGCTATACTGACACGAGAAGAAAGGATTTAGAGTTTCAAGTGGGAGACAAAGTTTTTCTAAAGGTAGCATCAATGAAAGGTGTACTTAGATTTGGAAAAAAAGGCAAGCTACGACCCCGGTATATTGGACCTTTCGAGATACTGGATAAGGTTGGAAACGTGGCTTACCGATTAGCTTTGACACTTGAATTGTCAGCGGTACACAATGTGTTCCACGTATCAATGATAAAGAAATACGTGCACGATCCTAATCATGTGATAAGTTATCAGACCCTAAAAGTATAAAATGATTTATCTTATGAGGAATCACCAATTAAGATACTGGATCGAAAAGTGCATCTGGTTAAGATACAATGGAATAATCACGGAATGGAAGAAGCTATGTGGGAAAAGGAAGAACAAGTTAAAGTCAAGTATCCCGCACTCCTTGCCCAATAGTAAGGTAAATTTCGAGGACGAAATTTATATAAGGGAGGAGGGATGTAGAGGCCCGAATCTTTTCTATAAAGCTAGGCCCATAATTGTGTGATTAACTTCACATTAGGCCCAATAAAGGAAATATAAGCCCAAAAGATAGTCCAATACATGTTTAAAGGTAAAATGATGTTTATAAAGTATTTTCTTAAAAACGATTTGATGAAGATTGGACGGAATGCAAAGTATTTCATTTTATGGCTAAAAGTATATTTCAAATATTTTTAGTCTCCTTTGAGGCCCATTTTCGATATAGAAAACATTCGAATTTGAAAATGATATCTGAATAAAAGTTGTAGCTCTTTGAGTTAGCTTTCCAATACACTTTGAATAATTTCAATCGGATATAGGAGAAAATGTTATGATAGAAATACTGTAGACCACAGTGTCGACTGGAAAAGTCGAAACCCGTGAATTTTTGAGAATTAATGGCCACTACTTGCACAACTTAATTATCCTATTTAATATAACCTTTCACCAACCCCTAACCTCACCTATAAATACCCTCTTCACTCATTTGATTTTTCACACCAAAAGCACTTTCAATTTACTTTCAAAGTTGAGAGAAAAATAGAGAGTTTGGGAGAGAAAAAGAAGGTGGTTTTCAAAATGTTTTTCAGAAGTTTTAAGTGTGGGCAAAAATATTCTGCAAGAAGGTTTTTGTGATTTCAAAATGTGTTTTCAAACAACAAAGGAATGTTCAAACGTCCAACCTTCGTCAAAGTTTTTCAAAGTTCATCAAGCATCAAATCGAGGTAGGTAGAGGTGCATAAAGTTGTTATACGTGTTTAAATTATAATTTCTAGCAAGTAATGTTCTATGTAAAAGGCTAATGTTGTGTGTCAAATGGTATCGTCGGTTCGGCATGTGCCTTTCATTTTAAATGGTTCCGTCGGTGCGGCATACATTTAAAGATTAATGTTGTGTGTCAAATGGTATCTTCGGTTCGGCATGGACCTTTCATGTCAAATGGTTTCGTTGGTACGGCATACATTTTCATGTCAAATTGTACCTCCGGGTACGGCTTGTTTTATGGAAGTTCTAATGTTAATTGTTATGAAATGCTTAGCTTAATCACGATTGCACCTATGACGCCTATTGAGTTTTCAACTCACGGATTTCTACCCTATATCTACAGATTAAATGTTGATGGACCATGTTGGATGATGGAAGAGATGGAAGGAGATGCAATAAGCCTATGGGAACCCGGTGAACAAGTGATTTAGATTTAAAGTTTTTAACGTTTCAAATGTTATTTCCAACGTTATTTCTTTTGAGTATTTTGAACAAGTCATGATTTCATCAAATAAATTATATTTCGTTATTTTGGAAAGTTATAAAGTGTTTTGATTCAATATCTTTCAAAAAGAATGTTTGTTAAGATTTCAGCTTCCGCTAAGATATGTACACTTATTATTAAACCATCTGTTAAGTTTAATAAAGTAAGTAGCGTCCCGGTCCACTAGGGGTTGGGGAGTTACATCGTAGTATCAGAACAATGGTTTTTAAACCGGTTCTGTAGACCAAATATGTTTTCAAAACAAAAAGAAAATTCAAAAGTTTAAGGTATTCCATGGCATATTGCATTCATCCATCGAATCTCATCCTACAGCCCAGGTATGTGCAAAGTTTAAAGTTATGGAAGTTATGATTTGATGCTTTGATAAGTTATGGCACATTTTCAAGTATATGTTTATGTTAAAGTTAAATGTGCTGTTTCAAAGATATGTATTGGACTTGGGCTAAAACTTAAAGTTATGGGCATAAAGGAAATGTATGTTATGTGATAAAAGGCATAATTGGGCATTTATGTGACAGAATGGTTACAAATTTACGTTTGGCAAGGAAGACTAGGGCCTAGCTTATAGAGCAGATTTAAACCGTAGAATTGTTATCCATGCTTACGAGAACTATGTAACGGATCCTAACCGACCACTTAGCGATCATGTGCGTCAACATCTATGAGAGATGCATGAGGGCGGTTAATGCCGGTATGGAGATCTCACGCATATTGAAGTCATAAATAACCTCATACACTCCCTCCCACCTCAATGGGGAGATATGGGAGTCACAGTTAGACATGAAATGTTAGAAGACAATCCGAAGCGGGTGGGCTTTTTTCACGCGGGCCGTTACGGGGCTCATATGTTGGAGGGCCGACCCGGCCCGGACCACCCAAATTGACACCTCTAATCATTCATAACAATTTATGAATTAATAAATATCATGTAATTTAATAAGGTAATTTCCATGATGTGCAATAATAGTATAAGTATGCACATTTATCCAATTAGGATGATATATATACCACAAATTAATTCTTCCAGAAAATAATTCCAATTATAATTGAAGAATAGAATGCACATCATTTGAGTTTTATTATAAAAATTCTCGACCTCACTTTAATATCTGTTGCAAAACAATCCTTACAAATGGAAAGTGTCACCAGAATTCTCATATTCTACTTATTACAAAAAAAAAAAAAAAAAAAAAAAAAAAAAAAAAAAATTATCCCAAAAATATTTGTGTGTTCCATCTGTTCCAAATCCATTTATTAATTTCAAGAAGCACGTAACTTTTCAACTAATTCCATAGCCTTTGCTTTTCTGGCATTCTCTCTAATGATGCTATAAGTGTACATAGGATACTAACATCTGATCAAGCACAAAAATTGGGAACAAGTAATAATGGATCACATTTCCTAATCAAAGACCCACACAACTCATGAACGTATATAAACGTAGTATTTTAAATATCTTCAGAATATTTGTCATTTTCAAAAAAAATTAGAGAACTTCAGAAAAAATAATTCCCACTAATCAAATACCACTTAATAAATATTCTTGATTTTATAAAAAAAAAAAATAGAACTTGAGTTAAATAAATATTTTTAATGCTTTTCACATATTTATTTTAAGCATTAAATACAAAAAAAAAATTAAATTATCTAAAAATTAATTTTATTATACTGAAAAAATCAAGTATAATTCAAGGACCAACCTGCAATTTTCAGAATTGAAATTGGGTCTCGCATGCACCCTCACATGCAGCAAATTTGTTTTTTCTTTTAAAGTAATAAAACAAATTGAGGCTGCATTAGCGATTGATTATCCCGACTAATTTCGATGTTCTAGGTTCAACAGTGTGGTTAGAGTTTAAAAAATCAATTTTTTAAGGCTGCATTTGGGACATCAGCGGATTTGTCCGAGAGTGAAAATGACAACAAAATATGCAAAATTTCTAGATTTTAGATCAAACTTCGAGATGTCGTAAGGCCTAAGGTTACAATCAAGAAGAAGGTATAGACTTTGAAGAAACATTTGTACTGGTTGTTAGATTAGAATCAATTTGCATACTTCTTGCTTTTGCTTGTCATAAAGGAATTACTCTTTATCAAAAAGATGTCAAAAGTTCATTTTCAAATGGTTTTATTCAAGAAGTATTTATAGAGCAACCCCCAGGTTTCAAAAATCACAAGCATCCGGATAGTGTTTTCAAACTTAGAAAACTCGTTATGGTCGCTCCTAGAGCGTAGTATGATAGATTGAGCAAATCTCTTCTTTCAAATGGTTTTTCGATGGGAAAATGGATAGTACTTTATCAAAACCAAAAATGATGGTATTATTGTGCAAAATTTATGTTAATGATATTATCTTTGGCGCTACTAACATTTTCCTTTGTGGAGAATTTTCTAAGTGTATGAGCAAAAGATTTGTAATGAGTATGATGGGAAACTCAAGTTCTTTCTTGGGCTTCAAATGAAACAAACTAATCATGGAACATTCTTTAGTTTTGCTAACTACATCATGAAAATGCTCAAAAAGTTTGAAATAGAAGAGTTGATTTACGGAGTATTCATTGGATAAAGACGATCAAGGTACTTTCGTAAATATAACACAATATTGAGGTTTGATCGGATCACTTCTTTACTGAACTGCAAGTAGACCTGATGTTATATTTAAGTATGTGCTTCTGTGCTAGATTTCAATCCAATCCTAAAGAATCATACCTTAATGCCATAAAATAAAATTTTAGATATCTTAGTGGCATTAAACATTAGGTCTTTGGTATCCTAAAGGCACCCATATTGATTAACTTAGCTATGGATGTTGATTGAGCTGGTTGTCACTTTTTTGGTTTTGCACTTGATCGTGGTTTAGTAAGAAACAAATTTTCGTTGCATTATCTACTATCGAAGTTGAATATACCTTGGTTGTTAGTTGTCGTGCACAAGTTTTATGGATGAAACAAACACTTAGCGACTATCACTTATCTTTCAACCATATACCTATCATGTTTGATAACACAAGTGCGATAAACTTAACAAAAAAATCCTTATTTTATTCTCGAACCAAGCACATTGAGATTAGACACCACTTTTTGAGTGATCATGCACAAGAGGGGATATTTTATTAGAATTTATGAATACAAAAAACCAATTGGCTAACATTCCTCTTGCACTTTGTAGATTTTCATTTATCGAAAGAGGTTTGGGCATTATCAATGAATTTGAAGTATGTGGCTAAATTGTGTATGTGTTAATTATTTATATAATTGATGTTATGTGCAAGAGGAATGTATTCTCTTTCCTTGATGTTATATAATTGATGTTATGTTTTTGATTTTCCAAAACAATGAAAATGTATTCTCTTTCCTATTTTCGAAAATAAATTTTTCAAAACAAAAAAAAAAGTACTTTCTCAAAACGTCAAAAATGATGTTTTGACCATTTTCAAGCCAAAACACGGAAATGAATCAAAACATGGAAAACACACCAAATTAAAAAAAACAACCTCCATCTCTCACATATCTTCTCTCTATCTCGTGTCTCTCTCTCTCCCGTAAGATTCTCTAGGCTTGTTTTGTCTTCTCGTCTCTCTCTCCCGTAAGATTCTCTAAGCTTGCTCTACTCATCTAGAGGTGCACGAAGACGCGGTCTCAGCGCTGCTTGGAGACACTGGAGTTTAAAGCAACTGTGAGTTTGAAAAATGAAATATTCTTGTCTGTTCAATTTAATTCCATGATTTCTGGATATGTAGACAATTTCATGTTCGAAAAGGCTCTCAAATGTTTACAGATTTATAATAACTATGGGTGGGATTGAACCTGATTCATTTACTTTAGGTAGAGCATTTGGCACTTGTGCGAACATGGCTTCTCTAAAATTGGGGGAAGAAATGCATTCATAATTATTGTGAAGGGTTTGTAGTTTTCCCCATTTGAACTCACTAGCGTTTCTGTGAGTCTCACAGTTTCGAGTTTGAATTTAGCTCAACTCTCGTATATACGTACATGGTTATATTTTATATGTACAGTTATAGAGACAGACACAGATTACAATTGTTAGTGTGTATGTATTTCTATATCAGCCAGTAATTATTCCAGTTTGTCTTCTCAACACATTGTTAATTTTTAATTTTTTTTATGTTTATTTGGAAATTGAGAGCTTAATTATGAATGTCATACGGTTGTTTACTTGTTCATATTATAATTGGTTTTTTATTTTTGATGTATTATCTATAGGGTGTATGGAAAAACCATTCTTACTGTTCCATCTAAAAAAGAGGATAGAAAATGGGGCGGTCGTATATGGAGAAGGGACAAAAATGAAAGAGGAAAGAAAAGTATGATATAGAAGAAGAATCTGAACAATTAGATGAAAATGATACTAGTCACCAGAGAAAGCTAAAAACATAGGGCTCTGAGTTAGAGAATGAGAAACCAGAGGAAGTTATTGATGAAATGCCTGGAATCCCCATTGTTCTAGTCGATACAGGCAAAAAGCCTGGGGTTATTTTTATTCTCAAGAAGCATCCCTGGAAATTGGGAAAGTTGGAAAGGTCTGTACAGATGGTGGGGTTGTGGAGGAAGGGAAAGTTCTTAATATATTTTGTTGAGTTGTGCAAGTTTCTTTTGTTCTTACAGAGTTATCAGCTTTTAAGTTTTGATGAACATGCGAATTATTTAATGAAGAATAAGCATAATCCGGCAGAAGATAACCCATACATTGCTTTTTAGGTTTTTTTGAGGTTTAGTCCATATCTTGCTTTATTTTTCCATGACTATTGATACTCCTTTTTAAAATCGATGTTCCATTTTGCTACTTTGGTAAAAGTGATGTTTGGATCGTTGACACTACTGTACTGTAGTTTGGTTCATCACTACATTGATGGTCTATTGTTAGGGATTGTCTCATCGGTGCCCTAGTTATATGGTAAACAAGTCAAGTTGAACTTAAATAGAGTATTCTCTATTGGCCAGATAACTTTTACTGATTGTCACCTTGGCTTTATTCCCCTACCAACAATCTTGGACGAGCTTTAATTGAGTTGAGCTGCTTAGTTTTTCGTATCTATCTTCTCATTTTGCCAAATCCAAGCCAAGCTCATCTGGTGTTTTGGATGACACTTGTTTCTATCAACTTTACATGTTTAATATTACTGTTGAGAATTGGGACTAGGTTGATTTGGTATGGTTGAAAACATAGAAAAATAGAATGCAAGTGAAAAATAGAAGCAAAACATTAGAGATATATTCTTTTAGGTCTATGTTATTCTTTGTAACAATTTTTCAGGCCATCCAGATGGTTTTAGATAGTCGCATGAACAAAAGTGGGAGATTGAAAGCTTTGTATGTGAGGACACAACAAGTATTCTCTTTCAAATCATACCTCACGCACGTAGAAGATTATCTATCAAGTAAGCAAATTTTAAAATTTTAAATTAGTGTTGTAAGCCTCTGTTTAAAAGTTGTCTATATTTTTTGGTTTTTCAATACAATATTTGTCAAGTTGTTTCAAAATGTTATTATTGTTATAAATATGTATATTACTTGGACTTGGTCATCAGTGCAAGGGTCTGCTGTAATGTTGTTTTCAGTGCATATGACTTCACTCTCCTTCTTCATACTACCATAGAGAGAGAATTTATGTCGCGCTCTAAAAGAACTCATTGCCTCAAAGAAGATTATTCAACCACTTGGGATTCCATTATGCTGGCTGCAATTGGTACACAGGTTATCAACTCTGGCTACCCAAGGAATTGAGTCTGTTAAGTCTCATGTACAAGAATTGTCATGACAATAAGAGATATTCACTATAACTAGTGTTCTTTTTCTTGATTTTGGTATTTAGTTTACATGTTTTAACTTGTATATCGTGACATCTAGTAGTTCTCTTAACACTGCTAAGTTTTCATGGCTATCTAACAATCTGTATGTTGCGATTTTTGAATTTCCAATGAGCGCTGCATACTACATATAATAATCATTATAGCAGTGAAGCGCAAGTTTTTTGTGAACTTGTATGAGACACAGCCTTTTCGTGTAATATAATGGTGAATATTACTCAACGGACTATTTGTAGGACTTTGTGATGTTCATTTATGAGCGCTGATAAACTCAGTAGTGTATATTTTTGCATTGATTTTTGGCTTCTGACTCTGCGATCATTTTAAATATATTGTTCCTACAAGATTTTCAACGTGATTTTAAGAAGCTAGTCATTGTTTTCCTTTGTTTTGGGCTTTGATTGCTACATATGAGTATTCGGCAAAACCCGGGCTATAGCCTTCAAAGCAGCTTCACATCAAGAGTAATTTTTACAAGTTCAAAAGTTAAATTTTAGCTTAATAACCTAAGTCTTACTTGAGAATGGTTCACTGCTATACTCCAGACTTGATATCTTGACAACATAACATAAAATGGACACCAGAATTATTTATGCATGAAAATTAGCTTACTTTTTATTAATGCATTCTTCTGCTTCATAACAATAAAATTATGTTCTCTCTTTAACCTCCAAAACAGCTATATAAATTCGAATGAACAATCCAACTTGCCTTGTCCTTGTTGAGAAACCACTAAAATTACCAACACATTTCATCTATGATATTGAAATAAATATGAGCCTTATAACACTTGCCATAACTACGTGGCTTCATATTTAGAACGCTAGAATTTATCCGTTGTTGTATATATAATAACATATAGGCACAACATTTAATACACAGTATTAGACATGATTGTACAATTTTATTTTTTAAATTTTGTCAATTACAATTTAATCTACCTAACCAAACATGTCCTAAAAAAATATTTTCAAAATTTCAAAGTTGACGGGTTTTCCAGTTTCATGTTCTGAGAAACAGTTTTCTTAATGACAAAAAGAATGTATTTTCAGTAATTTCAAAACAGACACTCAAAACACAAAACCCAAAATGAATTCAAAACTGAAAACGAAAAACTAAAACACAAAGAGAACAGTCCCTAAAGTTTTCACAGGTGGATGTCGAAACCCATCACTGTCTCACTTCAAATCTCCATTAAAACCTCGAATTCTACTCTCTAGGTGGAAATTCAAACCTAGGTTCCTCCTTCGATGATGAACCAGATATCCCCGATGACCTTCTTGAAAATTCCCCAATTTTCATTGGCAAGAATTCTGATTTTGCCTCATTTATGTATCCCCTTCTTTTCATATTGAGGAATACTTTGAAAGCATGGGTTGGTTATCTATTGTCGGTCTAGAAGAAAATGCCTATCTCAACCTTATGAAAGAATTTTACAAATATATGATTTTCAATCCTAGTTCGAATAGCATTCCATATTTGCTAAAAGGCAAATGGATTAAATGACCAAACTCTTCTCCAAACTACTCTTGAGCTTGCCGAATGTGAAAATCAAATCTTTTGCTATATTTTTTATCCTACTCTTGACAGTTATAATCCCATTGTCATATGTCGTAGAGTTACCGGTAAAAATTTCAAACGTCCTAACAAGAATTGCGCAAACCAACTTACAGACCTTGCAAAGTTTTTGCACAACATCATTGTCCATGTCATTCTTCCCAGGAAAGGTCACCACCACACATTTCGATCTTTTTATTCTTCAGTCTTTCTTAGTTGGGCACAAATTAGACTTTCCAACTATCATAATTGGACATATGAAAATCATTAATTCCGCCATTCGCATCAAGGCCCTTATGGCATGCTTCTCACCAAAATCCTCTAGGATTTCGAAGTTTCTTTGAATGGTGAGGTTTCCATTTCACACCGACTTTCCAACTATCATAATTGGACATATGAAAATCATTAATTCTGCCATTCGCATCAAGGCCCTTATGGCATGCTTCTCACCAAAATCCTTAAGGATTTCGAAGTTTCTTTGAATGGTGAGGTTTCCATTTCACACCGACACAATCAATACTCGAACTCTCAAGCGTATGAAAATTTTCAAAGAGCAAGGGATTAGGGTGTCCGAACTAAGGGCTTAAAATATGGAGTTGGGTCCCTCAACTTCTTTTTTTTGAAGGGGATAAAGATGAGGTTGGTGATGAGCACGACGACAATGATACACCAATTGTTACTAGCCTCCTCGGATGTCCTGGGCTCAAGTGTTCTCTCATCTACCTCAAAATTTACATTATCAAGGATCACAACAATTTCTTTAAGTGGGCGTATAGACTCATTTACCACGTTCATTGAGGGACTTGCCAGGTTGCTTCACCAAGTGCTAGCTTAACAAGAGGTACTCAATGCTCAACAAAATGCTTTTAATGCTCAACTTAAAGCACTCTTTCCTCCAATGCCTCCTCAGGAGTCCTAGATGTTATTTGCATTATATTATAATGTACTATAGAACCACTTTGGTCCTCAAACTTCGTTATGTCCTTAACATTCATCGCTTATGGTTTAAAATGTTTTTGCTATGAATGTAATGTCTCCTTTCTTGTTTATACATATATTTGTTTAAAATGCATATGGTTCCTTAACAAAGTTTTGATCATATATGTCACACTCTCGCTTCCCTATGCTTTATCTTTTTGCTTATGGAGTAAGGAGCAAAATGACATAGATGATATGCTTTTTGATGATACTCGCTAAAATGAGAGATGATATGCGTGGAATGATATTGCTTTGAATGAGATAGATCAAATAGTTGAATCATCTATTTGCTTTGAATGAATAAACTGTTTGTTTGAATGACTGATATTTCTTTGAATGAGATAGATCAATTGTTGATATTACTTTACAAATCATCTTGTTTGTTATAATAAAAAAAAGTAGAAATTATTGACCTATGAAGTCATAGTTTTGATTATAACAAACAAGCTAATCTTATTTTCTAACAATTGAATTTAAGTGATTATAGTCTTCAAAGCATTTTATGATAAATCAATCGTCAAAAGATCATAATCAAGACTACCACATTACAAATCAGACTCACAATGAAGGTCGAGAACATAATCAAGCAGTCAAGTCAAATACTTCAAGACTATCACATTACAAATCAATCAATCATCAGAAGATTATAATCAAGATTGTCACTTTACAAATCAAACTCACAATGAAGGTCGGAATCGAAGTCAAGCATTCAAGTCAAATACTTCAAGACTGCTTAAAGTCAAAATTCAATGAAAGATCATAGATTAAACTTCTTGGTCATATGTCTTTCTGATATAGCAATGAAATGATTAGAGCTCGAAAAATATTTTTATGCATTAAAAGCTATTTGGATAATCACTTGCATAAAATAGTTCAATCGAAGGCGAGATTTTTTTTTTTTTTTTTCAAATTGATATTTGAACTTACATCATATCTTTAAAATATCACTTACCTTGAAAAATGAGTTGAAAAAGCCTTTCAAAAGCCTAAATTTGTTAGAACATTCAAGTCGGAATAAATGTAGTCAAAACGAAGAAAAAATAAGTAAAGGCGGACATTCGACTAGAACGGGCAGACGTCCAGCAATCTCAACGGTTGAATTTTTGTCCGTTCTAAATTTTGAAGTCTAACGGCTACTCTTATGTGTCTGGACATGAGGTGGGCTTCCAGGCCATCATCCATTTTTTCAGAAAAATTTGCTCTTTTAAACCTTTTAAATAGATTCACTTTTTGCATTCATTGTAAGAGTCTTTAACTGCATTAAAGAGAGAAAAATTTAAGCAAAATCATTTGTAAGCACATTACATTTATTTCATCTATTTATTCACATTGAAAAACTTTGATTGATTGAATCAAATCTTTGAAATCATTATATTTGTCAAAATTTTCTCATCAAACTAAGTGACTATCATTTATTGCTATTCACTAAAGTGTTAGTCTCTCTTAGTACTTAATTCATTTGTATCATTTATTAAAAGAGAATATCTTCATTGTAAAATCATTCTTCAAACTTGTGGGTCGATTGATGTCCCTTAAAGATCGGTCCTCCTTATTTGTAAGTTACAACAAGCCTATGTAAAGGTTTTGATTACACCATTAGTCAATCAGTGTAGTGAAAATGCCTTGCTTGTGATGGAAAGGTTGGTAATGGAGGATGTAGATTATTAGTTTAGATCAAACCTCTACAATTATATCGTTTGCACCCTCTCTTCTATCTTACTTACTATTATTTTATTAAGTTTATTATTGAATTAATCTATTTTTTGTTAACTTGCTTAATATAAGATTATTTTTCGAAAGTGTTTCAAAAAAGAATTTATCCCCTCTTGGTTAGTCATTCTTGGTATGAAATGCATCACAAAAAATGGGTTACTTCTCATTAAGTTCTTAGTTTATAATCCCAAGCTAGACTTTAATAAATATTGATCATGGTGGCTCAAGTCGAAATTTGTTAACTTTACACTTCTTGCACTTTTGAGCCTTGCATCCTCTCTTTGCTCTCCAAACTTTAGGGTCGTTTTTATTGCAATGATGAAATTTGGGTGGAAAAAAAATGAATTACAGAGAATTTAATTGCTTAGAACCTATTTTACCTAAAATTGTTGATTAATTGTATTTGATTGGTATAATTTTTCACCTGAAAAAAAAAAGTAATTTTGGATCTTTTGGTATTCATTTTGTTTTGTTTTTCATGAAAATTGTTCATTAAAGGGATTATATATATTTTTTTTTTTCAATTGGAATTTGAGAAAAACAAATTGTATGCCGACTTTGTTTTTCATGGAAATTGTTTAGTAAATGGATGAATTATTTTTACCATTGGATCTAGAATTTGTTTCAAAAAAAAAAAAAAAAAAAACTGGAAAAGCTTTTCATCCAAAAGAGAGAAAAGGGGTGCATGGGGGTGGAGGGAAAATGTTTTCCATGCAAAATTTTTGGAATAATTTCCATTTTTCATGAAAATACAAGGCTATCAAACAGGCCCTTAATTCTCCATTTTCATCGCTACCAAAAATTTCACCAAATTTTGGTTTCCTCTTCTGATAGATTTGTTGAATAGGTAGTCATTAACACAATTGCACTATTTAAGGTCTGATGGTTGCTTGGATAGGCTGTGTAATTTAAAAACTTCTTGTTAATCCTCTACCCTCAAGATCAACTAACATTTCTCCATGTTAATCAAGATTCGATCGGTTGCTAGAGTGGTTGATCCAAGATTATTGAAATATCTTGGTCGTCTTGCCAAGAACAATAATGTTTGACCGGGAATATCAATTTTCCAACTTTGATGATTGCATCCTCAACTTTTCCTTTTGGATATTTTATGCTTCTATTAGCCAACTGCAATGACATCGTTGTTTCTTTACTTCTCTTAGGTTTCTTGTATACAAATTAAAGCATTAAGTTAATGTTTACATAAAGTATTAAAGGAACAAGTTCCTCCATTTGAAATGGGTAAAGTAAAACTCCTTGGATTGTTTTAGTTTGGGAGACAATTTGTTTTGCAATATTATACTACTCTCCTCTATCAATGCACTGTTTCAAATTCCGAAAGCTTTTTCTTCTTTGATATCATGTCTTTCAAGAATCTTGCATATCTTGCAATCTGACTTATCGGGTCAATGAACAAGATATTGATGTGGAGCTTCTTTCGCACATTCATAAAACCTCTAAACTGTTGGTCTAGCTTTTCTTCAACCTTTGTGGGAATGGGATGGGTTCAATTTATCATCTTTTATCCTTTTAGATCCTTACACTTGCTCCTTGTCAAAATAGGCACTTTTACAATTGATCTCTTGATTCTATTTTCTGGCAATTGTGCCCCATTCTTGTAGTAATTGCATTAATTATTTCCTCCTCCATCCACTTTTGAAGTTTTTGGGAAAAATGATTTGGAGATACATATTCTCGTAACTTTGTAACTGCTTTCATTGCTAGATTGACATTTGTTCATTGCTAATGGTTTGCACTTCTTCATTTAGATTGGTGTCAGTGTTACTTGGTAGAGCATCTTAAGGCCTTTCATAAATAGCTCAAGCTAGCTGTCCTATTTGAGTTTCCAAACTCTTGATGGCTATCGAATGACTTTGGAGGGTTGTTTCGATTTTAACCATGAATTGCTCCATTCTATATGTATATACTAATCTATTTTGTTCACAAATCTACCCAACATCTCCTTAATTGAAGGTTTTTTTTTTGTTGTTGAAATCCAGGAGGTGGCTGCTGATTATTATTGTTTTGGTTGTTACCCCAAGAGAAATTAGGATGGTTACGCCAACCTGGATTGTATGTTTTGTATACGGGTTATTCTGTAAACAATGAATGCTCCGTTTGTAACTCAATTATTTTGTTATGAGGTCCCACACAAATTTCACAAACCAAGAATTTAGTATGCACTAGTTTGCTGAATATTGAATGGACAAATAATCCATTACCTTCTTTTTCAAAGAAGATATTTGTGTTGTTAGTTTGAAGATGGATTCTATTTCATACACTTGATGGCTCTTCATATGAGAGGCTCTTTTGTAGGCCATAAGGCCTTGTGAGCTTACATGGATTCATATAATTCTTCAACTTCATTGGGTAACTTTAATGTGATAGACCCATTTGAAGTTGGATACACTGTTGTACGTCATGATGGGATCAATTCGATGTAGAAGTACAAACTTGCAAGAATTTCTTAATATCTTGGTTAGGATATTTTCTGATCATGTCCTTATATGTTTCCCATGCTTCATTGAAACTCTCCAAATTGGCCTTATCAAATCTCGTGTCTTAGTTTGTGAAAAACTTATGTATGAGATTATCCCAAGTTCTAATGCTTCCCCCCAATAGAGAATCCAAACAATTGTCTTGCTCCATCACAAAGTGTTATGTGAGAAAAGTCTCAATTTGATTGCTTCGTCGGATACACCACTAAAATTGTAGTTTTGATAGATGTTCAAGAAGTGTGAGACATGATTGTGGATTCTCATGAAACTTCCCATAAAATGATAGGTCATTCTAAAAGAGGAGAATGATATATGTTCATAGCTGAAAGTTTGGTTGCCCAAATGTTGGATACATAATACTTGGTTGATTTAGCTACATGTGCTGTGACGAATTGCCCAAGTGGCAAATCATTCTCATCAATTTTGTAGATTGCTCAACACGTGCTGATGCACTGCTATTTCTTGTATTGCCATTAGATTATCCTGTAGTTGCTTAAGTCTCCGTCCGGAGGTTAGTTCAATTTTTAAATCAATTGGTAAGAGATTGTCCATCGAATTTCGCACACAATAAAACCTAAAAGAAAAAAGAAACAAGAATTTTAATCAAGGCTAGAATTAATATCAAAAATCGAAGAAAATAAATTACGTCCCTACAACAACACCAAAAACTTGGTTGATTGATTCTGCAGGTATACGAATCACGACAAGTAATAAAGTGTAATTTTTAAGTTCAAGTATCGTACCCATAGAGACTAAGAGCGTGTTTGTTTTATATTAAAATAAGATTTTAATCTAAGTCAAAGTCAAACAATCAATATGACCACATCTTTTTTGGGTCCCACAGTTTTTTAACCACACATTTCAAAAACTTCTATCACAATCTACTAAAAATCTGATTTTAATCCCCACCGAACGCTCTCTAAGTATTTATTACAAATTTTATCATAATCTTGCTTCAATCAAAATGAATTCAGTAACCAATTATCAATTTCAAATGTATAAGTTTCTAACTAAATTTCAACAATTTAATAAATTTTAATAAGTTTGTGGACTCTCCCTGGTTGATTCTTGGGGATTTTAATGCAGTGCGTCGTCAAGATGAGTGTCTTGATGGCTCGAATGACTGGCCGTCTTGGAAACAAGACCTTCAAGATTGCGTGATTGAGTCAGGGTTGGAGGACCTCCATTACGGAGGTTGTTTTTTTACTTGGAGTAACCGACGGCGGGACGCATCTTTCGAAAGTTGGATAGAGCTCTTATTAACCTACATTGGGATGGTGTTTTTTCAGGATCTGAAGCTAATTTTCTTCCCTCTGGAGTTTCGGATCATTCCCCTATTGTTGTCAAACTTGGGGCGCTCCCCATTAAGCGAACTCCTTTTAAATACTTTGATTATTGGGGAGAGCATCCTGATTTCATGACTTTGGTTGATAGGGTTTGGTCAGGTTTTATTGCTGGTACACCTACGTATAGGTTGTGTTCAAAGATGAAGAACTTGAAGATTGAACTTAAAAGGTTTAATAAGGAGGTGTTCTCTCATCTACCTTCTCGTGTGGGGGCTGCTAAGGCAAAGATGGAGGAGAGCCTTGGTTCACCAAAATCCATTAAATGTGAGACTTATTGAGGCGGAAGTGGAGGCGGTAAAGGCATATGCTACTTTGAGTAGAGATGAGGAGAGTTTTTTCAAGCAAAAATCTCGTATCCAATGGCTCAAACTAGGAGATCAAAACTCCAGATTTTTCTTTAAGCCCATGAAGCAGCATCATAGCAAAAGTAAGATTGTATCTATTTGTAAGGAGGATGGGAATAGGGTGGAGGAACCAGGCGCAGTAAAGGACACTTTTGTAGAATTTTTCTCCACTATTCTATCTAGACCAGCTCGTGAGTCTCCCCTCGACTTGGAGGCTATGTAGCATGCCTCTACCTTCGTGCATTTCCGAAGCACAAGGGTGTGAACTTGGCAATGAGGTATCGGATGGGAAGATTAAAGCGGTTCTTTTTGCCTTGAAAGATAATAAGGCGTCGGGTCCGAATGGTTTTAATGTTGCTTTCTTTAAGAAGGCTTGGAGTATCGTTGGCGATGATGTTCTTGCGGCCATTCGCTCTTTTTTCCACTCTGGTCGGCTTCTTAAGGAGGTAAATGCTACCTCGATTGCTCTTGTGCCTAAGGTTCCTAATCCCACTCAGGTTAAGGACTACCGTCCCATTTCTTGTTGTAATACGATCTATAAATACATTGCTAAGATACTTGCTAACCGAATTAAAAAAGTGTTGCCTGGTATTGTTGGTCCTCAACAAACTGCTTTTGTGGAAGGAAGGCGTATTAGTGATAATATCCTTCTCTCTCAAGAACTTTTGAGAAATTATCATCGGAATAAGGGAGCTCCAAGATGTGCTCTCAAAGTTGATCTTATGAAAGCTTATGATACGGTGCGATGGGATTTCATATTAGAGGTTTTGCGGATTGTTGGATTCCCGGAGAAAATGATTTCTTGGGTGTCGGAATGTATCTCAACTCCGAAATTTTCTGTGGCCATCAATGGGGAGCTTCATGGTTTTTTCAAAAGTGGGAGAGGTCTTCGTCAAGGTAACCCAATGTCCCCTTATTTATTTGTTCTTGCTATGGAGGTATTCTCTAGTCTCATGGGGCGTATGACTCAAGGTGACGGGTTTAAGTTCCATTGGAGATGTGACAAAGAGAAAATATCCCACCTTTGCTTTGCGGATGACTTATTGATTTTTAGTAGGGTGGAAGTTGATTCGGTACTCTTGATTGGTGGTGTGCTCAATAAGTTTGAGGAGCTTTCTGGGTTGACACCTAATCCGAATAAGAGCAATCTTTTTGCTTTAGAGTGGATGTGCATCTTAAGGACCTGATCCTCGGTTCTCTTGGTTATAGGGAAGGTTTACTTCCGATTCGTTAACTTGGCATTCCACTCATTGCTACTAAATTGAGAGCTTTGGATTGTAAGGTGTGGAGCGTATTGTGGCAAGGGCTAAAGGTTGGACCTCTCATACTTTGTCTTATGCCGGGAGACTCCAGCTTGTTAAGTCCGTTCTTTTCTCTATCCAAGTGTATTGGTCTTCTCTCTTTATTCTCCCTAAGGCGACTCACTAAGAAGGTGGAGACCACTCTTAGGTCATTGCTATGGAAAGGAAGTGCTCTTACTCGTAGTGGTGCTAAGGTGGCTTGGAAGCGCATATGTATGCCACGAGAGGAAGGGGGTTTAGGGGTAAAGAATCTGGTTTTGTGGAATAAGGGAGCTATGATGAAGCATATTTGGTACCTTCTCATAGATTCTTCTCTCTCGATTTGGTCTTCTTGGGTACACACTTATTTGTTGAAGGGTAGGAGTTTTTAGGAGGTTAAATGCCCGAATGACTGTTCTTGGACGTGGAGGAAGTTGCTTAGCCTTCGTATTTTGGTGAGAAATAAGCTTAAGTTCAAGGTTGGTGATGGTCGTGCTACCTCCTTATGGCATGACCATTGGCATCCTTTAGGCCCTTTACATGGTTTATTTGGAGATCGCCTTATTTATGATTCGGGGTTGGGAAAGGATGCCAAGGTGCCTGCCATTGTTGATGGGATGAGTTGGAGATGGCCACTAGGTTTATCTATTAACTGGTTGGAGGTGATTCGCGCCACTCCCTCTACTTTCATCCCTAATCCAACTGTTTCGGATATTATGCAATGGGTTGGGAGTCTCTTCGGCATAGGAGGGAGGCGATTCCGTGGCATAAACTTGTTTGGTTTGGTAAGCATATTCCTCGTCATGCTTTCATTGTGTGGCTCTTTCTTTATAATGGAGTTAATACTCAAAGCAAGCTTTGGAGGCTTGGTTTGGTAAGCATATTCCTCGTCATGCTTTCATTGTGTGGCTCTTTCTTTATAATGGAGTTAATACTCAAAGCAAGCTTTGGAGGCTTGGTTTGATTGAGGAAATTAAATGTCTTCTTTGTGGGAGTGATCAAGAAGATGCAACTCACCTCCTTTTTACTTGTCCCATATTCGGAGTAGATCTGGAGGCACTTCTGTGGTAAATGTAACATACATATCATTCACCGTCCTTGGGAGGAGCTTGTATGTTGGATGGCACAACAATTTGGCGTTGATTCATTTCGAAATTCAATCATTAAAACCATGTTTGTAGCCATGGTCTATTACATTTGGCGAGAGAGAAATTCTCGTTTCTTTGATCACTCGTCTAGGCACGCTAGCTTGGTTTTCAATGATATTATGTTTGTAGTTTTTTCTAAGTTTAATACACTTTGTAATGTGGATATATGTAAAATAAGTGGATTCAACGCTCTTTGGGTTTGGACGTTGTAATTTTTTCTTGTACTATCTACAGGGATAGTCTTCTAGTTTTTTGTCGTTGTTTTGTCTATGTAGAGGGGTCTGTCCTCTGCATAGTTTCTATGGTCTATGGTATGCCCCTGTGCTTTTGTACATGATTTACTTTTGGTTATAATCCACTTACATTAGCAAAAAAAAAAAGATCTCTTATCAAAACTTATGTTACTTATTGTACGAACTAAATAAATATATCTCTTTTCGATCTCAATATTATCCTTAAATCATGTAATTGTTGATCAAGCAATTCAAAGTCAATTTGGCACATAATCAACAATTAATCCGTAATCAAATTGGCATGAAATCTCTTGAATTAAATAAGTATTAATCTAAACTACATCATTCATCCTAACAAGAAATTTAGCAAATCATGTTTTTGAGTTTAAATAACAAAATGATGAAAAATATTACGGGGGTTCAATACGATGATGCTATTGTTGTTCTTTGACACTCAAATCCTAACAAAGAACTTCAATTTTTCCTTATAATTAATATATGGCTCCCAGTCAATTGTATTCTTCAATCTTCAAATCCCAAATTGTTTTACAAATCTTGATAAATTTATCTGTTCTGATGTGTAATTTAGTCTCAAGAATTGTAATCTAGTCTCTCTTTTCTTTGAAAGCAAGATCCACATTTACAAACATTAATTAATTTAGGTCTAAAATAGACACCCAAGAGGATACGATACCAAAATTGTGGTCAAATTAGGATTTCCTAAATTACTAGAAATTAATCTTTCCTTGGCAATTTGGTCCCTATTCCTTTTTTAATTCAAATTTAGTCCTCAAATATTGCAATTGAGGTCTCTTAACTTTCAAACAATCCCCAACTTCCAAAATATATCCTATTTTAGTCATTTTTGATCAATTATTGCTCATTTTCATCCATTGTTTTCCAATCCTGAATTTTCTCCTAAAATAATCAAAAATCATATCAAGTTTTTAGTTCATAAAATTACTCTCAAAATTCATATTTTGACGATTAATATAAGTATAATATTTATCCTTATCGTCAAACAAAGCCTTAGTTTATTTGGCATTATCCATGTTGTGTATATGTTTTAACTAGAGTGAATTGCCCAAATAATCACTGAACTTTACATCATACTTCCATAAGGTCACTCAACTTTAAAAATCATCAAACTTTATCACTGAACTTCCCAAAAAGTTTCCACGGTGTCACTGAACTTAAAAAATATTCTCATTTATCACCATACTTTGAAAAAAGTTTTCCATGGATCACTATATCAGTGAGGGAAAACCTTTTGTAAAGTTCAGTGACCCCATGAGAATTTTTTACAAAATTTAGTGATGAATGGAGTGGTTTTTAAAGTTTATTGACCACGTGTAAACTTTTTGAAAAGTTCAGTGATGAGTTTAGTGATTTTTAAAATTTAGTGACCTTGTGGAAGATGATGTAAAGTTCAGTGACTATTTGGGCAATTCACTCGTTTTAACTATGAGATCAATACAAATAAGGGTCCATTTGACATGATTTTTTGAAAAGTCAAAATGAGTTTTTAAAAGTCAAAAAACTGCTTTTGGATCATTTAACTAATTTTATAAAAGTGTTTCTTATAGTTTGAAAAACTTTTTGGGGAAACTGGTTCAATGTAGGTAGACTCTAAAGCACTTCTGGAATCGGAAACTCTTTTTAAAATTAGTTTTCAAACAAAAATTAAGATAACTTCTTCCAAAAATTCTTCTACAAAAAATAAACATAAAAGCAAAAGTCATACGAAACTACCTTAGGCCATGTTTGATTGGTGGAAAACATTTTCCATTTTTGTGTGTTTGATGGACAAAACTTTTGATATTCGTTTGACTTTATTTTTCATGAAATTTGTCTAGTAAAGGGATAATTTTTTTGCTACTGGGTCTAGAATTTGCTCCAATTGTCAAAAAAAATATTGTATAATGAATATCATTTGTTTGACTTTGTTTTCCATGAAAATTGTCTAAAAAAAAAAGATAAAACGTTTTACCATTGAGTTTGAAATTTGTTCCAATTGTCAAAAAAAAGACCAATTCTATGAAAAGTGGGAAAATTGCAAAAAGTGAAAAATATTTTTCATAGAAAATTTGGCCAACCAAACAAGGCAAAAGTAGAAGTTGAAATTAGTTTTTCAACTTCTATGAAAAAATTTGCCCATTTAAGCAGGGCCTTAGTTAATTTCCAAATCACTCAATCAATCAAAATAAGAAAGACACCCGTAAACAAACACAACATAAAATATTTGAATTATACAAGAAAATGTGTCACCACAAGCATTGAAAGGGGGAAATATGGGCAAATGGCCCAAATACAAAGGCTACTTTTCCAAAATGGCTTTTGACCATTTTAAAGTTCCTAAAATACCCTCAATATAAAAATTTCAAACAATTCATTCTAATATAAATCAAGTTTCATTTCGATCCTTAAAAATTTTGATTCATTGAAATTTTTGATTTTATTACACAAAAACCCCATATATAAAAATCATGGAAATTATAAAAGAAGATAAATATTACAAATTAAAAATAGATCAGGAATATTATATATTTGAACATATTCCTAATAACAAGGTTCTAAATAGCGTAATGCATGGCGATGCGTGGAAACCAAGATAAGGGCTAGACGATTTTAGGCGAGACTAATGCGTAAAAAGGCGTAAAAAACGTTTTCTTCTTTTAATATTATTTTAATTTTTAATCAATCAAAAAATCGTTTAATAATAAAAAATTGTATTAAAAAAATTAAATAATGCGCGTTGACCGCCATATTACGCACCAAACGACTTTACTTGGCGCCAAGGTCGCGCTACGCGCCAAGGCGCGCCACACTGCCTAATAGTGGATACGATCATTAATATATATATATATATATATATATGAAAAAATTATTAAAGAATTCAAAAGTATTTTATATTATTATGAAATATATGAATCATCATAAAAATTATGGAAATTGAAAATACTGAAGAATTAGAGATTGAAGTATACGAAGGAATAGAAGGATATGATCTAAAAGAAAATTTTGATTGGGAAAAATTTAGAAAAATAAATAAAGCAAAATTAAATCTAAAACCACCAGGAGAAAATAGATTATTTAATATTTTAGGATCAATCTTTAGAAGAAAAAAGTTAGTCATTAATGAATATCACGAAATAGAAAAAGTCATAGAGAACATATACAAGGAAAAATAAAATTAAATCTAATAAAAAAATTAATGAATTTCTAGGAAATTAAAACAAGAAAAAAGAAGTAAAATATCTTATGTTTACCTTGTTGGGGTACAAATAATAATAAAATCATGTTTTAAAGAAGGAATTAATAACCCTATAATACTTAATTTACAAGATGAAAGATGCATAACAGCAGAAAATTGAAATTTAGGAATAGTCAAAGGAAATTTAGCCTATGAAAAATTAAAATTTACTTGTTATCTAAGATATTGTGTACATATAAGTGATAAAAATTTAGATGATTGTCTTAATTTACATTTTAAGATGCCTAATAAAAATTAAAAGATGATAATAAAGTTTTTACTATATTATACCAAGGATTATATTGTTATACAAATAGTAATTATGGAAACATAAGGAAAAACCTTTTATAGAAATTGAAGAAGAATTTAGAAATATAGGAGAAGCAATCCTACCTAGAGAACAAGATATAGAAGAAATAAAAAAAAAAATTGAAATAGGACATGATGATGCTATAAGTATAGATCAACCTATAATACCAAAACAAATAACTTATAAAGAAAATAAGATAATTATTGGAAGCAGTGTAACGAAATATGGTATTTCAAAAATAAAACAAAATAAGAACAATAATGTCTATGGAATCAAAGGGAAATTTTTTAATGAAAATAAATGGATAAATAAAAGTAAAATACTTATTGATACCGGAGCAAGTCAAAATCATATTTGCTCTCTTATTGATGAAGGAATTAGAAAGAAACAAGTTGAACCTTATAATTTAGAGACTTTGAAGAAAAAATAAACTCTTGTGAAATAGGACAAGTCCAAATCAAATTTGGAAGTTTATTATTAAACATAGAATGTTACATAGATAATAACATGAATTTTAATGAACATCCAAATTTTTAGATAGTCTTGATAATTATAAAATAGATAAGGAATAAATTCTTATTATACATCAAGGAATAACTACATATTGCCCAAAAGAAAAATGAGTAGAGAAATAAAATTCTCAATAAGCGTATACATACAAATAATAGTATTCGAATAAAAAATAACAACTTGTGCTCTAATTGACACAGGGTTGAAATAACTGTCTTTAAAGAATTCTTATTATCAAAATGGATAGAAAACAAACAACAATTAACTTTGCAGGGAATAATTGGAGCAAGAGAATCCTTAAAATACAAAATTGAAAATATAGAAGTCATCATAGGATCTAAAATAGTAACCATAAAAAATGTCTATCAATATAATATAAATGGTTGTGATATTATTTTAGGAAATGACTTTTTACAACAGTTTAATCAATATAGCCAAAATATTTATATAATTCAATTAAAAACATCATGTGGCCATCTACTAAAAGTAGCCAGAGAATTTAAACCATTTAGAGTTCGGCCAGCCCAGCGTGTGATATGATTGAATATTTACCCAAATTACTCAGTTATAATATTAAATCAATAACATTTGAACAAATAAAGGATATTATTGCAAAAAATTATAGTGAAAACCCATTAGAAAAGTGGGAAAAAGCAAATATTTATGTTAAAATCGAATTAATAGAACCTAGTATAATCATTAGAGTAAGACTCTATAATCAAGAAGATAAAGAAGAATTTAGAAAACAAATTAAAGAATTACTAGATCAAAAATTAATAAGAAAAAGTAATAGTCATTATAGCAGTCCACGCTTTATGATTAGAAATCATTCAGAAATAAAAAGAGGAAAAACAAGAATGGTTGTAAATTATAAAGAATTAAATAAAAATACCAAATTTGATGGATATTATCTACCTAATAAAGAAGTGTTATTAAACATTACTAAAAAAAAGTATTATTATTCAAAATTTGATTGTAAATATAGATTTTGACAAATTAAATTTGAAGAAAATAGTATACCATTAACAACCTTTAGTACACTCCAAGGACATTATGAATGGTTAGTTATTCTTTCGGATTAAGAAATGCCCCTACAAATTTATCAAAGAATAATGAATGATATATTTAAAAATTATGATTATTTAATCGTCTATGTTGATGATATACTTGTTTGTTCAAAAAATTATAATGATCATCTTATTCATCTTAAACAATTTGCCACAATTTGCTCTAAGGAAGGAATAATACTTAGTCAAAAGAAAGTAGAAATAGCTAAAGAAGAAATAAAATTTTTAGGAATGACAATAAATAGCCATGGAATAAAACTTCAAACACATATATCAGAAAAGATTAGTCTTTTGCCAGATAAACTTGAGAATAAACAACAAATTCAAAAAAATTTAGGATGTTTAAATTACGTAGAAGGATTTATAGAAAAACTTGCAGAAAAAATAAATAATCTTCAAAAGTTTTTAAGAAAAAATAATAAACTTGGATGAAATAAAGAACACGCTCTTTGTGCTAAAAATTTAAAAGAATATTGTAAGAATCTACCAAAGCTAAGACTACCTGATGATAAAGATAAATTGATTGTTCAAACAGATGCATCAATGCATATTGGAGTGCTCTATTAAAAACCGACTTAAATGAAATTTGTAGATACACAAGTGGAACTTTTAATAATACTGAAATTAATTATTCAACAAATGAAAAAGAATTGCTTGCAGTAATAAAAGGAATTAACAAATTTAAAATGTTTTTACTACCAAAAGAGTTTATTGTTCAAATCGATAATACTCAACTTAATGGATTAGTAAATAATAAGTTAGATAATTTGCCACAAAATAGAAGACTTCATAGATGGTAAGTATTACTTTCATTCTACAATTTTAAATTTGAATATATAAAAGGAAATGATAACTCATATGCTGATTTTCTTAGCAGGAAATATGAATTTGGAGGAAAAGATCGGACAGATCTCTCAGAAGATTGAAGAAGTCCTATTGGATTATATAATACCAATTGTTTAAAACTAACAGATGAATATTTGCAGATTAGACAAAGTATTTTGGAGATTAATAAATTACAGGATCACCAAGATCATATTGTTAAAGAAATTATCGATCAAGTATCTTTAATTTCTGATTTAAAATTTTCGAATGAAAGAGAGTTTTCATCCTTGCCAAAGGAGAAAACGTTCTCAGAAATAGCTGACTATAATCCCTACAGAGAGATTAAAATAGCCTATGACGAATCAAAAGAAGGAAATGTCACTCTTAGTCCATCAGGACGAAATAACAAAAACAAAGGCCCAGTACAATTGCCTACTCGAAAGAGTGAATTGTACGACATAGATATAGCAAATTATGGATTGGGAGCCATATCTCTTAACGAGAAAACTTCTCAAATAAAAGGCCCATTGGATAAGCCTACCGTTTACAATGAAATCCAAGAAAATAAAAAAAAATGAAAAATGAGTCATTGGTACTAGTGACCAAACATCCTTTATCAAAGGGTTCACTCGAACAACCCACTTGTAAAAGTGAATTCGAGGATGATGAACTTGAAAATAATAAGAAGAAATCAATCACAATGAGCATTTACATCAATTTTCATCCTATGGAGAAAGACTATTATGAATTTGCAGAATTTATTTATAAATTCAAAAGTGGAGAATCTATTTACACCACGGCTCAACCCACGACAATTTATCCAAGGATCAATGCAGTCACAGGAGCAACTCCTAAAATTGTTCGAAAACTTGCAAATTATGGATTTCTTAATCGAATTTTTCCAAGTCATATTAGAGAGAGATTTCACATCTTGATGAAAAATTTGTTAAAAGTGTTAAAAAGTTCAAAGAAACACCAGTTGAAATCAGATTCTATACAATCTGCCCAGAATATAGTGAACCAGAATGGTATAATAAACAGCATTTTATAACAATAAGAAAGAATAAAGGTTTTCCTTTAAAAAAATTCAACTTGGGAAAGAATTACCGAAATTTAACAAGAATTGGATGCTTTACAGAAAAGCTCTTGGAATCAAATCAGTTGTTTCTACTATGAATTTTTTCTTTAGTGAAAATTACATTATTCTTGGAGCTTTCAATAATTGGATACTTGTTTGTAGAGGAGATAAAAAATAAAAATTGCTTGAAAATAAGATTGAAGAAATTCACATGGACAGATTTTCAAGATCAGAAGAATGCGTCAAAGAAGCATGCCGACGTATGGGTCACACTCATGCTATAAAGAAATAAAGATGTGACATTAAAGGTTGCCGACAGTGCTAATAATGTAGCACTATAAAAAGAGGAAGTGGATAGCGCACCAGACAGTTGGAATCAATAATTCACCTACTTTATTAAAGTTTTCAACAACTTTATTAAAGTAAAAGAACCAGATGGAAGAAGAAGATAGGCCAGAAGTTTTTCTGTGAAATGTCATCTATAAAAGGAGAAGACTACGAAGAAGAAAGGCAGAATCTAAAAACCTATTCAAATTTTCTCTTCAAATAATCTATGTCTTTTGTAACCTCAGTTTAAGAAGTCCAGTCATAGAGGAATCATTTTATAATACTATCATTGTATTATAAATTTTCCTATTTCATATCTATAAAAGAAGTTTGTTTTGAGTAAAATCTTTTACTATGTTTTGGTTCCTATCACATACAGTGAGTCTATTTTATAAGTTTTCAGTGCCTATTGATGCCTGTGATGGCTTGTTGGCCGACTTTGTTGGACTAAGGTGATTAGTGACGTTAAGAAATCTTGCCTTTTGTGCGAAGCGTGGTAAGACCCTTTACTTAAAATAAACATTGATCGTTGAATATGTTTTAGCGAAAGATTATAATTGAATGATTATATTATGAAAAGATTTCTTCTATGAACACTTCATACATACCATCTATGTTTAGATCAAAATATTTATGGATACATATGGATTATTATGATGAAATATTAACTCTTGTTGCTATACATTTAAAAAGAACTTTACCTAATGATATAATAAAAATAATACTTAAGGAATTCTTAGATTATTAAATCAATAAAATGATTAATGCAGAGATTTATGACTCTTTTTTATATGATTATGACAATGAATATGATGACTGTTATGATGGAAATAGTACTAAATAGAATGTTTTAATGATTTTGTTTCTAAAATATTTAATACTTTCAAACCCCCCACCCCCTTTATTGGTATCAGAGCAACCAGATAAAAGATCTCATAAAATCAAAAAATCTATATAAAAATTATGAATCAAGCCTCTATTTCAAAAAGTTTTAACATAATTCAATCTAATAATTGTAATGAATGTAATCAATATCTCTTAAATAAAAAAAATATAATATAGATATGAAAAACTATTGGAATGAAATAAATAATTTTACATTTAACTTTAGTACATAGAATATGCCTGGAATAACTTGAAAATATTGTAAAGAAAAAATAGATTATTATAACGAATAATATGAAAGAGAAAATATAATGAAAACGACTAGAGATTAAAAGAAATATTGAAAATTTGATTAAAATTCAAAATGATATTGTTAGAAGAACTCTCAATTTACAACTTCAAGCTGAAGAAGAATTACAAAATAATTTAGCTAATTTGATGAGAAATTTAAATCAACCAGATTAATATGGAATTTCCAAAATTAAGATTTGATAAACAAAAAATAGAAAACATTAAACTACCATTTGGAAGTTATGAAAGCAGAGGATATAATACTACTTTATTCCAACCTTTAAGTTCATGGGTAATAATAATGGACGGATGAATATGACAACTGACTGGACTAATGAATTTTTATGGCAACAATTAGGAAAACTAAAACAAAAAAATAGTAAAGTTATAGAATAAATAAATAATATTGATATCAACGATGATTTAGCTAAAGAAAAGTTAGAAATTATTAGTAAAAATATGTCTAAACAATTTAATAAAATTAGAGAACAAATTAATAATTTAGAAATTTTTGATGAAACCTTACTTGAAGAAATCCAAAATCAAATATCAAAAATTGCACAAAAAAATAGTGTTAGTAAGATTGCAACTTTAGAAGAAAAAATAAAAAATTATTAATTATAAAATTGATTTTTTATTAGATAAATTAGAATTTGAACCACCATGTAAGAAAATTAAAGGATGAGTATGAATGATAAAATTTGTTTAATTGAAAAAAGTATAAAAACAATTGATGAAAAATTATTAGAATTGAAATAAATTATGAAGAAGAAAAAGAAAAACTACAAAATAATTTCTTAGTAATAGAAAACCTTTTAAATAGAATAATAGAAAATCTAAACAAAGAAAAACCATTTAAATTAGATTATACCGAATAACTTAAAGAAGTCAAAAAAAAAAAATTAAAAAATATGAAGAATTAATAAAATTCAATGGAGATTAAAAGATGATATTGAAAGATTATTGATTGATCTTAGAAAACAAGAAGAAAATCTTAGAAGATTTAAAAATCTGTGAAAACCTAATATTTGACTTAGAAGATTTAAAAATCTGTGAAAAAATAACTAAAAATCATATGGTTGGAAAAATAGGAGGACCACGTGCAGTTAAACAAGAAGATTATAGAGAAACTAGCACAGCTAGATATGAAACTGAAATTGATCCTAGAATATATGTTAATACAAAAGTTGATTTTAAAACTAGAAAAAAAAAAGTATAGAGACCAATTTAAACTAGTATTAAGAGAATCAATCCCAATGAAAATAGCAGGATCTTATTTAAACCTAGATTGTGAATTAGATGTTAGAAAAGTTATAAATGAATATAGTACTAATATGATAGCGCACTTTAATTATAACCGTAGCAATACCGATAATAAAAATAGAATTGAATATTTATTAGCAACTTTTAAAGGAAATACAGCTAATTGGTACTAAGGATTAGAAGAAACAACAAAAAGTGTTTGGAAGGATAGTATTGAAGCAGGATTTGGAATTAGTATAAATGAAGGTACTAATAGAGTTACAATCAGAATTTATAGAGAATTTGCAAGAGAAGATTGGGTAGTAGAAAACACTAGAGTTAGAACAGAAGAAATAGAAGATGCTAAAAATAGAATTGAACATTTACAAATTTGTAACGTATTATCTTAATGAATATTGCTGTGAATATAGTAAATATTATTATATGATGTTTGGAAGTGGAGCCGATAATAATTATTAGAAGGAAGTTTTTATTAGAAAATTACCACCGCCATAAAATAATTATTTTCAAAATAAGATTAGAGAAAAACAACTTGGAAGAAATGTAGAAGCTTATACTTTAGGATTTATAATAAGAACTATAAAAGATGAAATAAGTACAACGTGTAGTAATCAAACGATTTATAAACAATCAGGATTTATACAAGATAGAATTTATTGTAGAGATACTAAAGTATCAGAAAATTGGGGATGTTATGATTATAGACGAAAAAGAAAAGCAAAAAATAAGAAATTTAAAAAATTTAAAAAGAAATACTTTAAACCTAAAAGAAAATATTTTAGAAGAAAATATAAAACTTATAATAAAAAACCATTAGATAAAAAAAAAGATGTAAATGTTGGAATTGTAATGAAAAAAACATATAAGTACCGAATACCCAAAAAAAAAAGTTAGAATACTAACTACAGATTTTGATCAAATTAGAGATGAATGTGAAGAAATTAATTTTGAAGAAATAGAAATCGATGAAGAAATATTTGAAGAAAAATCAAATTTTAGAAAAAAAGGGCATTTTGCTAGTGAAATACGAATAAAAAACCATTAATAAAAAAAAAGAAAAATGTTGGAATTGTAAAAAAAAACTAAAATTTTAAAACTACAGATTTTGATCAAATTAGAGATGAAAGGAAGAATACTTTTTTGAAGAAAAATCAAATTCAGAAAAAATTTCTAGCAATAAATAAATAGTAGAAATACAAAACTCATTTTAAAACAGTAAGAGAAAGGGCATAAGATAGGTATTTCATGATTTTTATAAACATGTTGTTTGACCAAGGCCAATTTCAAAAATCTCCTATTGAAAGGGGCCACAAATTTGCATTGAAATTATGCGGATTTTATTATTATTATTTTTCCAACCAATCACTGGGAAGCATACAGTGTACAGCGTGGGGAATTAATGGCTGATGTTATTTGTTCAGATTCCCCAAACTATAAGATGGAAAACTCTCAGGTATTTTGCAGCTTTATTTCAAAGCTCTTCGTTTACAATCGTATGACACTACAGCAAAATATATATATTTTTTTAATCACATATTTTTTAATAAAATAATATTACATACAAATTCAAAAATTGTTCTTAATTTTTAATTACACATTCTCTATCAATCAATTATTCAAAAATATATTTTCTCTCCAAACTGGGGCTAAAATTAGGACGAAATTTTGAACCAAATAATAACTTTAATTATAATTTTTCTCTCAAGCCCCTGTTCGACAACAATTTTTAATTTTTTTTTTTTTTTTTTTATCATTTTCATTTTTAATCATACATTTTTACAATAAAATATTTTTTTATGTATACCCAAAAACATTTCTTACATTTTTAGTCATACTTTCTCCAAAAATTTATTATTCAAAAACTCATTCGCTTGAAAGAAAGATTGTCGAACAGGGGCTAACTATGCCCGCACCGAAGGTTGAATATACATTCTTCAAAATCTTGCCAAGGCATTCTGGAAAAGAAATTATTATATTGTCCATGTTTGGTTCCACTAAAACTCAGATTAAAATTAACAATTAAATTTTAATCACATATTTTATGAAATTTACAATTTTTTTTTTATCATAAATATGATTTTTGTCTAAACCAAACAAAACAATATTTTGAGCCTAATATATTTCTTTATCTACCAGCTAAATTCATTTTTTATCAAATGTGTAATGCCTACAATTCTATAAAAATGACAATACAAGAACACTCGATGTCTATAATTACGAAAAGAAATTCCTAATTAAAATATACTGAATATAATCAAATTCTAAGCAAGAATAATCATAAAACTAAACCATTAAATATGAAAATGGAAACAAAAAATTAAGGCAAAAACTCAGTATTAAGAGAGTTAACAATAAGATCAGCAAATAAACCCTACTTCTCTGAAGATCTTATCATGTGCTGGTTTTCATGTTTTAACTGTATCAAATCATCCTCTTTCATAGACATTCTACTGATCGAATATATGCTCAAGTTTCAAAAAACTCCCAAAGAGTTATCTTTCTCAGCTTCCCTTGATTTTCTTACATTTCAACTCCATTGAAAATCATATATTTGGGGCCATTGAATTGTTTTCTTCCTCCTAAAACAACCCTTTACATCCCTGAATTAATAGATTCTGATTTTGAATCCAGGCATGGGTTTTTTTTTAGGCCATGAACACATCATGTTCATCCCCTCTAAAATCAGTTGCACTGGTAGAGTTGGGTTTTGCGCAGAGTGGATTCTCAGAAATTACTGGTTGCAACTTTAACGGAGGAAGATTAATTCTTTGACCTGTGATTTTCTCCAAGTATGAAACAATGGCGGCCTCTCTACTTATTGCCATGGCTTTCTCACGGGCTCGTGCCGCCGCTTGTCGCTCAAACTTTGCTAGTTCTTGTTTCTTCCAAGACTCCTCTCTTTCTCTTCTCTCTTGATCCAGTTTTTCAATGACTTGTGTAAACTTCCGGTGAAGATTTTCTTGATTTTCCATAATTTGTTTAACTAAACTCTCAAGAAAATTGGCCATTGAATCTAGTTGATCCTTCTTTTTCTTCTTTTTTTTTTTAGCCATTTTCATGGATTGTTCTTCTCCGATAGAAGCCTCCGAAGCCTGCAAATGGGTATTTACAGGCAAATGAACTGATCCAGAAGCAGTTTGATTACTCCCGGAAGTGCCGGTACGTTTATAAATCGCTTCAAGCTCTCCACATAGTCTATTCTGTCGCTCTAAACAGTTCATTTCCAGTTCTTGAAAATACTTACAATGATTTCTCCGATTCATTTCTTGGTGTTCTTGTTTATCCTCTATCTCACTCTCCTCGTTTGATAGTGCAGCAGTGAGGGGCTTCCTATGAAATTAATTAGCAACAAAATTAATTAAATCTTACTGAAGAATCATAAAAAGAGAAACGGGGAGATTCCTCTTCAAATTACCAGAAGTTTTTTTCAATGATAGAATCTTCTTGGTTTTGCCAACAATTAGGCATTGCAAGTGAAGTCTGTCGAGTCTCGGGGACATCATATTGCTCACTCCCACGCAACAAAGCGTCTTCTCCTTCATTAACAATAACACTCTCTTTATTATTCGAAACCAACTTCAAACTCGCCGGAAAAGGGGGCACTGAACCGCGGCCGACATAACTTATATTTTCTTCACAGTATGACTCATTTAGCCTCCTTTGCTGGAGGTTATACTGTTGAAAATATGCCTGAAAATTATTTTGGCCTTGAAATAATCCTAATTGTTGGGTATGGATTTGTTGAAGTATATGAGGATTAAACTCAGTACTGTTTTGGTTCATATTTTCTTCCATGAAATTGTGGTGCTGTTTGGATCCCAGAGATTTCATAACCTCATCTACGTACGAATTAGATCTTGATGCGGAAGAAATAAACGAGTACAAATCTGAAAGATATTTGTGGGGGGAGTTAGAGAGAGAAAGGGCGAGAGAGGAGGAGTTTCACTGTATACCGAGTACAAATAAACGAGTATTCAGATTATAATTACCTTTTTTTCAAACGTATATTACGCCATTGTCTCGTTAGGGTGTTTGATAGGCATTATTTAGGAAAAATGAATTTTGAAATAGTGATATGATGGAAAATGTGTGGTTGAAAAAGAAGAAAAAGTTATTGATGTGATAGAAAATATTATTTTATTGAAGAATGTGTGGTTAAAAATGAGTAGAAGAATGAGAATGAGAATTAAAATGGGAATCAAACAGGGCCTTCAAATATAAATAAGAGTAAAATATTTGAGAAAATTATTTTTTCAATAACATTAAATAAGATTTTTTAATCCGTATGAAACACAAAATCAACATATATAAATGTGACAGATAGAGCATTTATTTATTGTTGAAAAATTAAAAAATAAAATTGTTTATCTTTTCAAGGTTAATTTTTTTAATTTTTTTGCCTTTTACACCGTCATTCATATTCAAGATTAATGTTCAATAGCATTACCGATACCATCAACATATAATTTCTATATTACTCAACATAAAATTTATGCGTGTTGTGAGTTAATATTACTCATAATTCTCCTTACTAAATGTGACAAAATTGTTATAAAGGACCAAAAATAATTTATATTTTACTTGTTCATAATTGTATTCATTTGATACACAATTAATTGAATTTCCCCATTGAAACTCCATTAATGGCTATCAATATCAAATAATTTAAACATAGGATGCACGAGGGCCCCTAAAACAAATACTTAATACACAATTATATCATGACAGGATTTTTCAATTTGCATATTGATTTCATTTTATTGTACTTCTTACTATTAATAAAATGTTAAAATTGATAGATGTTAAGGAGAATTAAATTTAACTGATTGTTATCTCCAAAAAAAGATTGAAGATTAATTTACCAATCCTGTAATAAGTTGAAGAGCGATGATGAAATTCTCTCTCTCTCTCTCTCTCTCTCTCTCTGCTCTATGTGTGTATAAATACAAATTATACAGTAGACAGAAAAAAAAAAAAAAAAAAAACAAAAAGAGAGGAAATTTTGAAGAAAATACACGTGTGGAGAAGAGAAAAGAGCAAAGACATTCTGATTTGGAAGTATACAATTGAAGTGCACGTGAATGTGTGTCCTCTCTGTCTCCCTCCTTTAATTTTTGTGTCCGCTGTCTGGTGTGAAACGTGAGGACCATCCAACGGTTACTATTGTTTCTATTTCTCTTTCCAGATCTATCCACGTCTACCCACTACATTATTAATATTTATTCAAATTGGAAAAATGTTTGTTTTGTTTTTTTGAGTTATGCAATAAGTACAAAATTGGTTTACAAAGTTGATTGACAAAGTAATATTTACACAAATCATTTCAAAAACAGATTTTTAAATCATTGAAAATCACTTTGTTTGATACATTCTTTTTTAATAATGTATTTTGAAATAATAGATTGATGGAGAATGTGTGGTTAAAATGGAAGAATTTTTTTTTTATTTACGAGTAATATTATTTTAATAAAGAATATGTGATTGAAAAGTATTGGGAGAAAAATAAATTTTGAGAAAATGAGAATAAAAAAGGGGCTTATTTTGTCAACCAATTTCGTAAACACACTTTATACAAACAACATAATACTTTTTTTTTTTTTTTTTTCAAAATGTGTAGTCAAAAGGTAGAAAAAAATTATCGATTTCATAAGATGTGAGAAATAATTTTGAAGAAAAAATGTTTCAAAAAAATATTTTCCAAAAAAAAAACTCTAAATTATTTTATATAACTGCATTATGGGTGTGTTTGATCCAATTTTTTTTTTTTTTTTTTTTTTTTAAGAATGTATTGATGGAGAATGTGGTTAAAAAAATAATTTTTTTATTTGCGTGCAATATTATTTTAATAAAAAATATATAATTGAAAAGAAAAAAAAATAATAATCAAACAGGGCTATATCTAAAAAATTTCATACATATAGCTTGACACCTCGCCACTAAATTTGTGTTTACCTAAACATAAATGTTAGAAACGAACCTCGCAAGTAGTGTGTGTGTATATATATATATAATCACTTGCCCCTTGTTTGAGCCCCATTTTTTTCTTCATAAAAATATATTTTTGAACAGTGATTTGACCTCATTTTACTACACATTTTTCAATAAAATAATATTACATTGAATTTCAAAATATTTTTTAACGGCAAATTCTCTATCATAACACTTATAAAATGCATTTTAAGGGGAAAAAATGGACTCAAACAATCCTTGGATTTATATTGAAATTGTGAAAACGTATTTGATTGTAAGCATGAAATTTACATAGAAATAAAATACTTTATAAGCAATTCAATTGTCTAAAACTTCTTTTCTTGAAAATTATTAATTAAATGTGTTTGATTTGTTTAATTTTCAACCTAAAAAAATATTATATTTGCCTTATTGATCATGTGAGACAAAGTGGGTAGATGTGTGTGTGTGTGTGTGAGAGAGAGAGAGAGAGAGAGAGAGAGAGAGAGAGAGAGAGAGAGAGAGAGAGAGTTGCTTGAAAAATGATGACCTGCCTCTCTCTAAAAAAATAATTTTTTTTTTTTTTTTTTTGAGAAAAATATAGTCATGTGACCAACTTTTGAGAATATTTTTCATGAAAAAAGTCAATTAAACACCGCAAAAAGTGAGAACTTGGGTGAAAAAAGTGACATTTTTCATGAAAAATTAAAATCAATCAAACACATTCTAAAGGAGAACAATATAAGAGAATTGAGAAAGAGTTAAAAAGATTATAATTAGGGTTATAGAAATACCACTATAACGATTAATATATAACATTTTTTTTAAAAATGATTTTTACATAACAATTTTATCATTAGAGACACTGTTTGGTAAAAATCCAGCTGGACAAAAGCACAACACGAAGGAAAAAACAATTACAAAGAAATTAGAGCAATCAAATGCTACCTTGTTAAAAACTTGTTATAAAAATCATTGGATGAAACTTGAGAGCGAAGGACAAAAAAAAAAACCAATACAGCTACTTGTCCAATTTCATTAAATGAATATCCTTGTATCAGCTCATTTTTTTTTTTATCTTGTGTGGCAATGTCTTCAATGCCACCATCTTTATAAAACTAGCATAATAAAATTGTGGTTACATGTCGATGCATTTGTTATAACTTATAACATAATTAATCTTCATACAAGATATTTACTTATTCATGGTTCACTATAGTCGGCATGATGGTCTAATGAAAAATCGTTCTTATTGTTGTTGTCATCACAAGTCTTGCATACAATTTATAATTTTTAAGAGTAAAACTATGAAGTTGTGTTGCGTGTAAATATTTAGTAGATTATATACATTTATAACCATAATATTTATAACGCTCCATTTTGGATGTCTATTACGCAAAGAATATGACTCTTTTAAATGTCGCTAAGAAAAATCTTGTGAGAAAAACCAAGTGAAGGAAAAGAATAATTATTCATATAAATGTGCTATAAATTTTGCATTGTTAAACACGTTGCACGTAAAATCCGTTGAAACGAAACTTTGATCAAGAAAAGAGTATAATGCTTGTTTGCTCCCCTTTTAATAATATCACTTAAGATCTATATATTTTGTTTATTTCTCAAGTGTTACAGTGGAAAATGTTTTTGTGGACATTTGTACCATATATATCATCATACTAGTCAAATGTGAATATATAAATTGGTTAATTTGTTCATCGAATAATACCTTGCATCATCATAATCAACTAGTCCCAATCATGAATTATTAGTTAAATACAATGATTCATATATTGCACTAAGATATGATATTTCATGACTAATAAGTCATTTGGTCTTATATTGAGAATAATAATTGTCCTATTTTCACTTCAAGTGAACAAATAATCATTTGGTATCAAAAGATGTGTCATTTTTCATATGAAGTCTATTGAGAACTTTTCTATATAATTTGACTAATAAGCGAAAATTTAATTGGATAAATGCTCTATGCATGTCAAGATAATTTTATTTTTCCAATATCTTTTCATCATTAATTCCTTATAAAGAAGTCAATTGCTTATGAAATAATTTTAGAAGTTTCAATAATATTTAAACCATAAATATCAATGAATATTAATATAAACACACATACATATAGAGTCATTCTTGTACCTATTTTCAACGGATATTTACTAAAACGATCATACTGCATAATTCCAAATTGCAAAGTATCTCTATAGTTTGATTGATTGAGCTTCTCGAAAACTTTAATTATACAATTTGATATGTTAAATCCTTTAGGAATGTGCATGTATATATATAATATTATTAACCATGTCACATAAGTTGGTTATATCCCACGTGCATTTCCACGTACCTATCAGCTTGTGCCTTGTGCTTGCATCCACCACAGTAAAACATATCTATTTGTATAACTCTCTGTGAAAACTATTATGTTATGATTTGGGGCATCTCACAACTTCATTTTTTCATTTCCTTTTCTCATGAGAATTACAAAGTTTACACCGTTAACCTATTTAGTGAGTATCTCATCTAGGCACTTCTAGTAGGAGGTGACTTTAACTCCTATCTTAAGAGCAAAGAAGAAACAACACAACTCCTACATCTAGAACTACTAGCCTAACTCCTACTCACGTTTGGATTGAAGATCCAAAAACTTCAAATTTCTCTAGTAGGTTCAATTTTTTGTGGATTGCTCTTCCAAGATGTTAATCTCATTTGTTGTTTACAACTAAGATTTGGTGAATCTCTTTTAGGTTAGTTAATTTAGAGTGTAATTAAGTTATATTGAACTTCTAATTCGTATTGTTATGTGCGAAGTTTTAAATAATTTAATATGATACATTTCATGTGTTCTTTTAAGTTGTTTAATTTCTCCCCCCCTATGCTAAGAAAATTTCTTTATTACAACGATAATCGATAAATTATTCCATGAAATATAGTAAAAAGAACTAAAATCAAAGATTCATTCTCAGAATTCTTCAAGGCTCACCTTCATGAGCTGAGGTTGGGCGAACTAACAAATATTGAGAATATTAGGCTCTTGACCATAAATCAAATATAATGGAAGAACTTTGGTATTGGAATGACATATACTAGCAGTGTTGCTACGTATAAAATGGCACTCTAAGCTGAAATGGGAAGCACATTGTTGTCAATAGTAATGAGTTAACAATTAATTGGATGCATTTGAATAATTTGCTAAACGATGAACAGTAGAATGTTCAATAATTATCTCAACTAGTAATTACTAAAGGGGATGTAAATTCACTAGTATTATAAAGATGAAGTTATTTTAATTCAGAAATTTGAAAATTGTGCTTGTAATTGTATATTTTTTGTGCAAATAATCTTACAAACTAGAAATTATGAGTGTACAATAATCCTTCAGAGAAAGTCATGATAAATTCAACTAGATAGTTACTAGAAATTTATACTTTTCCCAAAAAATTTCAGAAGACAAATTGAGACATGTAGGAAGAGTTCAATTTTCCCCACAAAATAATGTTCCATAAGGCTATGTTTTGCTTCAAAAATTTGTATATTTTCCTGACAGAAAAATTTGACATACAACATGTATCTTTTGTCGACAAAAATATTTAGCCTATTTGTAGGCTAATAATTAGCAAGAAAATTTTCTCACTATTTGTACTTTTAGTCCCTATAAAATGAATATATGAAGTGAAAAGATAATTGAAAAGAAAACGAGAAAAGATAATTATTTTATTATTTTTTGTTAACAAAATTCAAAAATAACAAAACTCACCTATGCAAATATCATGTACTTATCTAAACTTTTGCTTCCAATTTTTCACCAAAAGTTTCTTCCCTCTTTACCACTTCAACTTCATCCATCGGTGTCTGCCAAACCTAATTCCAATTTATTTAGCCTAAAAATTTCTTGTAGATCCCGTGGCTGCAGTCCCAATTTCTTCAATTGACGTAATATCGATTTTGGGTCAACAAATTCCGGTCTACTATAGATTTTGAGTTCATCAAGGCATCTACCTGCATCCTATTTATTTTTTACTTTAAACAAATGAATTTGAAGTCTTGGGAGAACAAATTTGATTTAATTTTATCTTCGGGTAGATGCTATTATAATGACTTATCTACCTAGAAAGTATTAAACTTGGTTAAATATTAGCTATTTAAATTTTAGTTAACTTATGTGGATATTAGGTTTAACAACAGAATTTGAATTCTTGTGTAAACAGGTTGTATTTATCTCTGGGTAGATGCTATTTAAAAATTAATTATTTTTTATCTACCTAAGTGGTGCAAGTAGAGCTAGACAATATTGACATGTAGATTAATGCTTAGACAGTTCTGGCTCAGAAGAGGAACAGTATCATAGTATTGCTACAGATAGACCACATCGCAATATTAGGCCATCGGTAAAGTATGGATTCGAGGATTTAGTTTCTTATGCACCCATTACAACAATAACGATCTTATAACCTTTTAGGATACCGCTGGTAGTCATGAGAAAGTAAATGGATAAAGGCTATGATGGAGGAAATTAAGTCATTACATAAAAATGATACTTGAGATTTCGTGGAGCTTCCAAGGGAGAAGAAACCGATAGAGTGTATGGGTTTACAAAAAGAAAAAAAGTAGTGTCAGAAAATGAAAAGGAAAGATACAAGGCTCGCTAGTAGTTAAGGATACTCACAGAGGAAGTGAGTAGATTATAATGAGATTTTCTCTCCATTTGCCAGACACACTTCCATCAGGATTGTCTTGGGTGGTAGTTTTGATTTGGAGCTAAAGTAGATGGATGTAAAGACTGCTTTTCCTTTATCGTGATTTGGATGAGCAGATTTTCATGAAGCAGCCAGAGGGGTTCTTGGAACTAGGAACAAAGAATCTTGTGGGTAAACTGAAGAAGTCTTAAATGGGCTTAAGCAGTCTCCACGACAATGGTACAAGAAGTTTGACTCCCTCGTGATTTACATTGGCTATAGTCGTTGTAGCATAATTGTTGTGTTTACTACAGAGTTCTTGATGATGATTCATATATTTTCCTAATGTTGTATATGGATGACATGTTAATTGCTGCTAAGAACATGAATGTGGTAGACAGATTGAAGTCTTTGTTGAGCAACAAGTTTGATATGAAAGACTTGGGATCGGCTAAGAAGATTCCTGGCATGGAGATCAATAGAGATAAGAAGGTTAGAAAAATATGGATATCTCAAAAAATTTATTTGAAGAAAGTGTTGGAGAGGTTTAGCATGTCCGATGCAAAATTAGTGGGTTCACCATTAGCAAATCACTAGAGATTGTCAAGTAATCAGTGCCCCAAGATTGAAGAAGAAATTGCAGAGATGTCAGAGGTGCCTTATGCCAGTGTAGTGGGATGTTTGATGCATACAATGGTCTGTACCATACTTAAAGCACATGCAATCGGTGTGGTGAGCAAGTATATGGCTAATTCTAGCAGAGAGCATTGGAGAGCTGTAAAGTGGATTTTTAAGTACTTAAGAGGTACAATGGAGTGTAGGATCACGTTTGAGAGACAACATGACGATGTTTCAATTCAGGGATACGTAGATGCAGATTATACAAGCGACTTGGATGACAGAAGGTCCCATACAAGTTATGTTTGCACACTCGCAAGTGGGCCTGTATGTTGAGGATCAACTGTGCAGTCACTCGTGGCATTATTCACAACTAAAGCAGAGTACATGGCAGCAACCGAAGTAGCCAAGGAATATTTATGGTTGAGAGGGCTTTTCAAGGAGCTTGGAATTAAGCGAGATGGAATGAAGCTCTATTGTGATAGTTAGAGCCCCATCTTCTAAGCAAAAAATGAGATTTATTATGTAGAACCAAACACATTGATGTGAGATTTCACTAAATAAGAGAATTGGTTACCCCATGAGAACTGTTGTTAGAGAAGGTATATACCTCAGAGAATACAGCAAACATGTTGGCAATGCCAATCACAATAGATAGTTTCAAGCATTTCTTGAACTTGATTATCATCTCTAGGTGTTAAAGAGGATGTGTCCCAACCTATTGGTCTAGATGGTGTGTTTTCCCGGTTATGGTTTTTCAATGTTGTCTCTAAGGGGTGAATATTCGTCAAGGTGGAGATTATTGTTGTGTATATGACTTATATAAATTGGAACACAAGCTTACTGGATCAAATTGACTGATACTGGAGCGAAGCAGAGTGGAGTGAATGGAGCGGAGCGACGACATTGGCTTTATGGGTTTTAATTTACTATTTGTTTTGCTAGTGACGTTGAATAGGTTGGGGTGTAGGGTACGTTATGGGGGTATTTTCTTGTACGTGCTCTAAAGTCTTGTATGGCTTAGGCTTGGGCTAGGGCTATAAATACTGATGATGATGTGGACCCCCTTGTGAAACCCACAAATTCAATGGAAATGGAACAAAACAATTTCTGAGTTTTTGCTACGAATGTGAAGAAGCTGATCAGATTAGAACCCTAAGGAAACTAAGTCCTTAAAACCCCAATCTTGAGACGCCACAAAGGTTGATCACTTCCTTTGATAAGTTGAAACTCAAGTATTTAATCAAGAACGCAAGGAGGCAAAGCAAAAGTTTTGCTCTATCCACTTAATAATCGATCCTTCCCCAAAAATATCATGGCTCTGTTTTAAAGTAATAAGCCCTAACTAAAAGAAGAGAAAAAAACGAAATGGGCCTAAAAGATGTGGATTGGACCTAATTGATCAAAACATAAAGAGCCCATAATTAATTAAAGACTAAAATTAAAGTTCCTAATTAACCCTTGTACTCTTCTTGTCCGTCCAAATCTATTCCTTGCACAAAAAGAAAAGTGACCATCCTTAGTGAAGCTTTGGAGTTTTCGAATTTAGTTTTAGAATCTTCAAGAACCGCCTCTTTGTATTTCACTTCCATGATCAAGTCTTGCAAAGCCTCTTTTATCCTCTTTGTCTTTGCCCTAGTCATTGGACCACTAATTCCTTGCCCTTCTTGAGAATACTAGTGAACGCACGTGCGATGCACGTGCATGTGTTTTTATCCTTGCGTATATTAGCGTTGTGACTGCATATGTATATTACAATAAATAGATGGAAATAAAGTCATGAATGACATGTAAGTGAAGAAAAAATTCCTGTTACAAAAAGAAAAAAAATGCTTGTAAATAGACGATAGGCGAAATAGGAAACTGCCGGTAGAAATAAAGAAATTAACAGAGTAAATATACTTCAATAGAACACACAAAACATACTTGTTACATGATGAGTATTTTCCTATCAATCATTTAGCTAGTTGAGCAGTTAACATACGTATCAAGCATACATGAATGGGGAGTCCCAAACAAAATACAACTTGTCAATTTTAAATCCTCGGTGTAACACAACAAGTGTTTTATTGGAAGCTAGATGATCCGGTGTCATTTATGATTATAACCATAGTTTAATGATGTTTAGACCAATTGTTTTCTTTGGAATTCAATGACCAAAGAAGCTTAAATGAAGGAAATGTTGGACTTACATGTCATCTCTCTTTTACCAAAAGAGAAGAACAAATAAAATTCCAATGACAATTGTTGTGAAGAAGCTAATTGCATTGTATTATGAGTTCCTTCGAAAATTGGGGGTGAGGTCCCAAATTCAAGATATCACATTAATGGAGACCTACATCGGAATAAAAAAACACAAAAAATGAATCAAGAATCACTGCCATTTTATTAATATGGACAAACAATTAAAACCTCTATATTTCATTTATTTACAAATATGAATGAAAATTCAGTACACAAAATAAAGAAAATTCATAATGACCGACAGGAAACACCACCCAAATTCAAGCAATTCAGAGCTTAATATGAAAGATTTCCACTTCAATTCACCAACAGTTAAAATAAATCCATAAACAATACTCAAAATTTAACATACCTGAAAGTCTCCAACTAAAAGAACTCCAAAACTCCCAAGTTTCTGAATTTCCAAATTTTTAAATTCCTTGCATAAATGTAAATGAAGTTGAAATTTACGTTAAATGTAAATGTAAATTTAAATGAAATTGAAATTTACGTTAAATATAAATGTAAATGAAGTTGAAATTTACGTTAAATGTAAATGTAAATATAAATGAAGTTGAAATTTACGGTAAATGTAAATATAAATGTAAATGAAGTTGAAATTTACGTTAAATGAATAATTAATGTCAAGAAGCCTACCTTTTTTTTACTTTTCCACGTAATGTTGTCCACAGATAATTCACCCAAAATTTTCCAAGGGTCCAATCCAATAAAGGCAAATTGAAGTACAAAGTAGGTTTAACTTTTACATTTTTTTATTAGTTTTTCACTGTAGATTGATGAGATTTAGGTAAGGATGATGCCTTATGAATAGTAAGAAACTTCCTCTTTTAAATATTGTAGTGAAGTGATGTAGTGATTTAATCTCAAGAAGTCATGCAGGAAAAAAAAAGACAAATAATTATCAAACAGGAAACACAATACTAAAATTCAAAAGTAGTCATGTAAAATTGTACCTGCAAATAGTTCAAAATATGGACTTGTTCAGTTGGAGAGCTGGGGAAGCATAGGGGAGGAATGAGAGATCTGTAAATTTCACTCCCCGTATTGGAGCGATGATCTTATCCAAGCACAAAGTTGAGTACCGTAAAATTTGCATGATAAAAATCACCAGAATCCAGTAGCGATGGATGATTTTCTTACAAATATGATTTTATTGTTCTAACAAAGAAATAAAAGATCGAGGAAAGAAAGTATACCGAGTGTGTAAGTACAAGAAATAAGTTTATAACTAAATTTGTTATGAACACTACTACTACTACTACTACTACTAATAATAATAATAATATGCATAGAAAATATACTTCTCTCGAATTTGGTGGGAAGGAGGCCGCAAACACCGTAATTTTTATACATAAAACCTCTAGAGCATGTATAAGGTGATTGACATGGAGATAGACATGATTGATGAGAAAAATGTAGGGTTGTATAGGGTTTTAAGTGATACTATACAACCTAGATGCTTGCAGTCGTGTAAAGTTCAGTTGCAAAATAGAAAAAAACTGCAAGAATCTATAAAATATTTACCATTACAAAACAAAAAAAATAGTTCCACAATCTATGCGCCAATCATGTTTTTCTCCACATCAACAACCTAATTATTGTGTGCACGAAGTTTCAATTCACACCTTCTAAAGATTCTATGTAGAAAGTCAACATTCCATATTGGTGTGCAATAAACCTTGTTTCAATAATTCATTCGACTGATTTATGAAAACTTCAGACCTCTGAGAAAATAAAAACAAAAATAAAAATAGAGGGCTTGAACTTTTAGGATGGGCAGCACCCAAAAGTGGCGAAATTACACAACATAGAGACAAAACCGTTTAAAAAAGGCTGGAAGAGAAGAAAACGAAGAAAATCCACATACCAAAATTATTCGTCTAGTACTATGTCTACTCCATCGTCGCTGTCTACATTGCTGATTTGAAGAAACATGAATCGATCGGTTACACAAACTGAAATTAATTAAAATTAATTGACCCGTTACCAAATGAGTGTTAAGCACAATTTATGAAAAGGAATATGAAAAATCGACAAATTAGACATCACAACTCAGCATACAAGAGCATATCTTAAAAGGGGAAAAAAAGACCTTTCACTAAATGTAATAAAATTAATGATTTATCTCAAGAACAATCTGCAATCCATGTTTCACGTTCCAAGGTGATGAGATTAAACATGAGTGAAAAAGATGTTACTTTGCCAATAGATTATTATTACTACACTATATTTTTACCTCAATCATAAAGTTACGCAAGTCAAACACAGCTCAAACTTCTAAACCGAAATAATCTTTACTAATACAAAATAGAAAAAAATAAAACAAAAACTCAAAAAAATAAAGCCAAACCCAACATAAATATTGGCGTAAGACTTCATATAGATAAAAAAAATAACAGAAAAAGATTGGATTTACCAACACAGTACCTCATTCATAGCCCATAGGTTCGTTCAGTAGATCTTGGGGTGCTCATTCATTTCCATCAAGAGCTCTCCCTACCACCTGTTCATATTATAAATGTTTGGTATATGAGTAAAGTTACATTCTTTCATTAACAAGAAATTGCGGTCAATCAATCCTTCTTCGGGGTTGCATAAATTCGAATTAAAATTACGAAGAAGCATAAGAAAGCTTTTTTTACTGTGAATAAACAAAAAGAAACAATACGATCAAGAATCATTCAAAATGAACAAAAGTATTCTCATCTTTTTAATTTCAACATCAACAAAAACCATATAGACGAACACTAATAATATTTTTTCACTTAAAAGGTATAATTTAAATTCGTAACTCATCAAACAACCAATAACAATCCATTCATTACGTAACATAATCATAGAGAAACCTCAGTACAAATCTCATACAGAAACAAATTTTAGAGATTAGATAAAATTAAAATCTTAAATTTTGATTGAGAATTAAAAAAAGTTGTAAAGTAGAAGTGCCTACAACCTACCAGCTAAAGGGGGAGAAATCTATTTCGAACCTGTGATTTTATTTCAAGAAATCAATCAAGATAGAGAAGCTGACAAAGGGAAAGTGTTTATACATTGTCACTTGCACTATTTGCTCAAAATACAAGCATTAGGACAATAAGTAAAATAATGCAGAATGAACTGGGTATACCCTTTTTGCTATCTTGAAAGCCTTTAAGAAGACTCCTTCAGTTTCTATCCGCTTTTTGATTTCTTCAAGATCAATAGAAGCTCTAGATGACTCTTCAGACTTTGTAAGGATTGAGAATACGAAATCCCCAACAACTACAAACATAAACCAAACGAAACTGTCAAAAAAAAATTACACACCAAGTATTAAATACATAAATATGATCTTTAATTGAAAAAAAAAAAAATAGTTTTTAAGGCTTAACAATACCAAATTCACAAAACCCACAAACATGAGCTAACCCAAGCCATCCAAAATCATTCCAAACCAATGACACATGAATAAATATACGTGAGCACGAGCACAAACATAAAAGTGAAGGAAATGGAACTGGGCTTGTTTAAGCGATGCCATAGCTTCCGGCAGGGCAGCCCTGAGAATTTGGAGGCTAAGCGATAAATTATTTTGAGGCTCCATACTTTCTTTCTTTTTTCACACGTGTAACAATATTTATAAAAAAATACATCTCTATATTTAAATAGCCCATATCTTGTACCAATTCTCTCATCACCCTACCAAGGGAGTCACAATTTTTTCCCCGATTTACTTATAAAGTGGACCCTCTCTTCCATATTCTGAAATATTCTAAAATGGTCTCACATAGCTGTTGACGGGGTGCTTAGACCGGCTCGGTGTTCGGTTTGGGTCTAATAACATGCTTGAGACTTAATTTAAACAAAATATATTAAGATTTTATCACGATAAGCAGGGAAGATTAAAATGTTAGACTATCTTGTGTCAAAGTGTCCTCAGTTCCTGCAGATGACACGTTTTGTGCATTTAATATTTCCCCTTAAATTCCTAGAGGGGAAGCATGGCTTGGCCGTGATGTGCATCATAAGATAAATTATGATAAATAAATTCCCATATAATTATTCATAGCAAATGAAATCAATATTTCACCACCATTTAGCATGTGATAAATATCCAACAAGGGATATTTACGACAGGTATGGCAAGGATGTCAAAACTAAACGAATTGAGCACATTTGATAGTTGAGAAAATTCATCTAGTTTAAACAAAAAATATATGAACATTTTCGCTGACATGGAAACCGAATAAAGTGCAGAATTATCACCAAGCATAGATATAAATTTAATCAAACGTTGCAAACATAATTTCACAAAAAAGTTAAGATCTAGAGCTATATTCTATCTATAAGTGGATAAATGACAATCCTGCAGTTCTTAAGTGCCATATCTCTGAGTTCTTCCAGATGCATCTCAACCTGGTCCAGCTGTAAAAGATTTAAATAGTTTTCAGGCTTCCTAGATTTTCTTAAATAGAGTGGAATACCAATGGGAACACACAGATATAATAATGCAGGATGAAATTTAGTAATTCTAAAAGTTCTAGTTTTTTCTTGGATATATTATCTTCATAGACAGTGTTTTATTATTAACTACCTCTCCACTTAAATCTTTGGCCATTTTGGCATGAGCAACATCTTGAGAGAGCTGCATATCTGCTTCTTCCTCTTTTTTCCTACAAGTACATAGTTTTAAATATCAGCCAGTGACGCAGAAAGAAATTATCAAATAATTTTAATATGTACCCTTGGCAAGGGATTCCCGAGATGCAATGAAGTTAATGGTAGAGTATCTAACTTCTCGAGAAAAGGTACCAAAGATCCAAAGAGGTTTTGAGACTTCAGCTAATCATTATGGGCTAATTCTTACTCTTTATTACTTATCCAACAAATAAAGAAACTAATAAGTACCTCTTCATCAACTTTAGGCAAGAGTTGAAGCCACTTTGTCTAAAACTTCTCTAACAAAGTTTTGGCCATCACATGGACGTCGTCCCTTTCCTTGTTTATATTTCATCGCATTCTTAAATATCAACCTCACGTCTGCACAAATCTCTCGAACATTCTTATATTCGTTACTATCCTTAGCCTCCATTTTGCTTTTAATAGTACTGAAGTCCATGGGCTTCTCAATAACCTAGTATATATCATACACAACATATTATAAGAAGCCACAAGTCAAAATAGCAAAAAATAAGGAGGAGGGGGGGGGGGGGGGGGAGCAGCTTAATAACCGAAAGAGACTAACAAGTGGTTCAACAGAAGATAAACTGACAATGTCCTCATGGCTTTCATTCTTTACGTCTCCAAGATATAACTAGCTCCCTAAGGACTGCAACTTTTATAAAATCCTCCCAAGTTTACATGTGTGCCGTGATTTTTCTTTTAGTTGATGGGGCGTGGGGGAAAGTATGGATGGATTAATAAATAAACTCCATATTGCCAACATGGTCAATGTCCATTAAGGAAATTAACACAAAGTTAATGGTTTTACCTCATAGTAATCGTGCAAACCAAGACCTACCACATCCACAGGTTGCATAAATGGTCCTGCCCATTTGTGCTGAGTTATCTGCCAAGTATAAAATCAAGTAGGAGTAAGTAAACAAGCAAAAGCGGATATTATACTTCAACGGAAATAAAATGTAGGGAACTGATGGGATCAGCAGGAATTGTCAAGTTTTAATATCATATCCCCACACACCAAGATTGAGAATGATTCAAAATGAGAGTATGAACACTTTAATTAATTGCGTAGGAGAAAGGGATGAACCACACTGCACTCGGCAACTTTTTGATATATATATATATATATATATATATATATATATATATATTTGATATATTTTATCAACAAAAAACTAAGGTTTACGGAATTATGAGAGAGACAAATTTCCTCCATTTATTTATCCAGTCAGTAACTACCAGTAAAATGTAACGAACAATAAACATCAACGAACACCTGAAAGTTATAACTATTTGTTCACTCACATTAAAGTTTGTGTTTTGGCAAAGAATACCACATGAATAAAGAATAAAGCCAAACAAATGCTTCAAAAAATTAATGGAGGGACCCACTTTAAATAATTGAATAATAAACGCAAGAAGAAACTGATGTTAGTTGGAGCTTCATAAACTACCTAAAAGATGTTCAATAAAAACATGGCCAGAAAGATGCTAAACATCATAAAACTTTAACAGGGCCCCCATGTATAAGCAGCCACAATAGAAGGCTACAAACAATATTGCAAGGATAAATGCAGCATTTATGATTACTTGGCGTAATATTGTTCCAAATTGGCGCATTAGCTCTTGCATTCTCTTACCGCATTAGCTCTTCAATTAACGATCAATCTGCTCATCAAGAAATAAAAAATTAGCAATCAAAAGCCTGACCCACTCACGTCATCAACAAAATAACTAAAGTTACCAACATTCGTAGGAAAAAAAATCGAAAAAAAGATGCAAGGCAATCGAGATTTTTACACTGCTTAGGCGAAATGGGGATTTCATAAACCAACCATAACTAAATTAAACAACATTTCCAGATTCATCAGACGCATTTTGGAGGGGAGATTTGGGAAATCTGAATTGAAGAAGAAGGGTAGAAGACTTACCCTTTGGTGACTTGGTTGAATCGGTCCCTTCAATTCTTTCACGCAGCGTCCCTTCAATTACTTCACACAGACACAACATCCCTTCAATTTCCTTCTGAACACTGGACTACTGGACTACTGCCTGCTGGTAATTTTGAGGCCCTGGGTCCAAGCCACATTTTTGAGGCCCTAGCAAAAAATAGGTAGTGTGGAGAAATGGAAGCACACAAAAACGTTGGTTAGAGTTAAACTAACACACCCTACACCAAATAAGCGAAAAGGTTCAAAAACCACATCCAAATACAAGCAAGAATCTAAAATTATAAAATAAAGAAACTTGTCATTGACTATACATACAATGAGAATGCTTCAAAATCCGTCATTCTCTCCATTACCATACCCACCATGGAAACCTCCTCCACTGAAATTATTGCGAGGTGGTCTCTCATTAGCATGACTAACTCGGATTTTCCTTTTGTTGGTTTCCTCAGTTGAGAAGTTGACAAACTCAAAACCTCTTAACCTTCATGTGTCTGTCAGTAATAACTATTGTTATTCAACAATAGGCTCCATATTTTGAGAATGCCATAAATTGAGAGAAAGGTCTAAATTAATATCCACTAAGCCAAAATTAACAACAAAGTCATCTTTACATCAACTTACATGAAATGATACATAATTCTCCTTCAACAACATCACCAAAGCTAGAAAATACATCCCTAAGCGACTGGTCATTAGTTCCATATGAAAGTCATATAAAAAAAACATGTGTAATTTCCAACAGAGAGCTAAACAAATTTGTTAAAGAATAATGATAAATCGTTAGAAAAAGGAATTTGAGGCACATACCGCCAATAAAAAGCTTGGTAGACATCCAGCAAATGGCATTAATCATCTGCATCTGCTCGTGCAACATACTGGTGGTTCCGATTTTGTTTCAAAATTCCATTTGCACATAACCTGTCAGAATAACTAAAAAAGTCTTAAGCATCTAAATCAATTCGAAAGAAAACCGAGTAGTTAAGACATTACTAAAGAAATGAAATAGTAAATGCTCCTAACTATTTACAGACATTGCTCGTTTTCTTCATGAACGAACAATGTCATGTGTACAAGTGTTACTAAACATAAATAATAAAACATTACTTTGTTTTTATCTATCCTGTTTCACCTGTCTATAATATAATGTGACCTTCGTGCCTAGTTTTAAACATAAATTCATCTCTGAGATTTTCACTAATCAAGCTATTTATAACCACATTAAATTAAATATTTAACTGTAAATCAGACAAACCCCAAATCATCTAACAAGTAAAATAAAAAACCTTAATTAAAATAAATGTATGCATAAACAGATACGCGCAAATGCAGACATGCAGTGAATCGTAAATTGCACACCAGCAAAGAGTGAAACGAATTCAGATCAAGAAAGCTCACACAACATTACCAAGCAACATGCTAAAATAATCCTCTATACTAATCACTAAACCCAAAAAGTACTACACAACTTTCACATTGCTGAACAAACTCATGAGCTAATGCATAAGACAGTTCATCAATAAGAAATAATAATACCTCAGAAGGTATAAAAATAGTAAGATACATCAAAGTTCCTCATGAGATTCCGATTTTTCCTTCTCTTTTCATTTTTTTTCACAAAGTTCCTCATCAACATTCCATTGCAGTTAAATGACACATGTTTTACATGTCATCAAAAATTGGACACATAAGACACTAAACGGTAATTTTAGTAACAGAACCAGGAGGTAGCTATTGTGTAACAAAATTGAAGATGAGTCTCATTGCAACAAATTAAAGTTAGACTGATAGCGATAAGATTTTACTGAAACTTGAGTGACCAAAAATGATGCCTACTCACGTTATCAACACTAACCCAAACTCTGCATATCAAAATCTACCATCCAATTGCAAATGGGATTACTTATTAGTTGGTGAAACCATTCGGTTCTTCTAGCCCTGCATATCTAGGTCACAAACCTTATTGGAGTTTGATCATTAAAATTGTATCGTATAAAAGAATAATATAACTTCATATGTTGGAAAAGAAATAATTTCCACACACAATCCTACCTCTTAAAATCATTCAAAAGAAATGGTAGTAAACGACAAAGAATCAAAATATATTGCTTATCATGGAAACCTCTTAAAGGCCCTAAAAGTTCCTTCAACTTACCAACACAACTGTGCTGCATCAGAAAGAATGGGAGTGGAAGTAAAGCATAGCATGATACATCCAAAACGAACTCCTTTGACCATGAGAGCATCATAGAACTTACAGTTACACTCAAGTAGGACATATTGTTCTCACTTAGAAAAAAATTCTAGTTTTTCTCTCTAATTGGCCTTAACAAACCAATTATAAAATGTGATTCAGAACTAACAAGCAATTTACAATATTTTCCCTGGGAAACTAAATATCAATAACAATCCAGCTAACAATAGACTCTCAAAGATGTGCACATTTCATAATCTTCTTAAACCAAGTATTTTCAAATCATACAACACTTGCCCAGAGTATAATTCTACATATTTTCTATAAATGTCATTCTAATGAAAGTCATGTTACTATATTTCTTTTCAAAGGTAATAAATAATAGTATCCATAAAGTATGAAAATATGCACACAAATTACACAGAATTTACTGCATTGTCAAGAATGCTGCCATCAATAATTTCCTCACACGAATAGCACAAAGGACTTAAATGTTATGCACACAAACAAAATGGCATTGCATGAAAATTAAGGCACTTCCATTTAAATAATTTCTAATTTCATTTGCATAAGAAAACTCACACAATCTGCATTGTAGACACGAATGAATAGATAAAGTGATTGCCTTGAACTTCATCTTTATTGTTTAGTCAAGAGCTACTGAGCACAGCCCAAGTTAATTAGGTGTTTAAAGAAGGAAACATCATCATCACAAAAGACAAACTATTCCAAGTTATGTGTAAACTCATAGCATGGATTTACTAATACAGTGCCAAGAACCTTTAAAGTTGGAGTTTTATTAGTTTAAGTGCTACTTACTTTTAAAGTAGGACTTTTTATTGGATCATTAGCTTCGATGATATCTAAATGTAATTAAGATGCTTCAAACCTTTCATAAAAGGTCTAACCAGACAATCTAACCAAGTCATGATATTTCTTTCCTTGTTATCTTCCTTTATACGTTTAACAGTTATACTCCATAACAACTAATAACTCATTATAGCAACATAAACAATAATAACTCCAAAATTAAGTTATCACAACAAAATTATACTACCAGTATTTGGGTTCGCAAAATCAAAAGAAAAGACCATAAAACAAAAATTCTAAACCAATTCATACAACATAGAACTCACGAAAACCCTTTCCGCAGATTGAGAATACATTTTCCTCCGTGAGCCTACATCACTGATTCCCATGTCCTTTAGATCCTCAAGTGTCAACATCGGCAACACCTCATTGTCAACCTCGTGTATCTCAAAAACTGGGGCATATCTGCCCAATCCCAACCCAATTAACCATTCCCTCACTGCAACGTTCTGCCCACTACGTTGTTCCTGCGAATTAATCTCATCGTGAATAATTCCATTACTCTCCGAAACCCGGACCCTACTTCCCCTCCCCTGTTGATCCCAATACTGCAGCCCCATATTCTCAACAGAACTGATAGGGCTCTGCTCCTTTAACAGGGGACTCTCCGAGCCCTCTGGCTCAAAATCCTGAAATTCAACATTATTGTTCCTCTGTTCTTCGCCAAAATCGTTCCTGCTATCAACTATTCCTTCTCCACTAGCGCCAACACCTCCGTTATTAACCACGAAATCAAATTTATTCCAATTGGTCCGGACCCGCTTGGCAGCCTTCTTATTCTTGGGCTTCCGGTGGGTGAACTCCGTAGCGACTGTGTAATTCTCCGTGGGTTCGAAGGTATCTTGGTAATTCAACTTACCGCCGTTAACTAGGTTTGTGAGGGGACGGGTCCTGGATGCCTTGGCGGCGAAAGAAGGGTCCTTTCGCGTGGCGGCGGAGGAGGGGGTGACCTACTGCGGTCATAGTACTCCCGGCGGGGAGGCCGGTCATAATCTCGGTCATTACGTCGCTCTCTGGAGTTCCGGTCCCGGTCTCGGCGTGATGGTGGAGCTGGAGGCTGCGACGAAGAGAAGCCGGGATCGGCGTCGGCGGACGATTTTTTGTTGTTCTGTTCCCGGAGGCTGTCGAGGTTTTCCACTGGAGCATTCAACACTTCTGCCATGAATTATCGCCAGTGGTGGTGGCAGCGGTGGAGGAAAGTGAAGACGAAGCCCTAATGCACATCAAGGGTGAGACATAAGTTGAGTGGGGATTTCAGTGTGAGGACGATGGCGTCCTTCGAGAAATTATTTTACAAAAGGGGTGAAAAACGACTGCAAGTGTAGAAGCCCGAATTTTTTCTATAAATCTAGGCCCATAATTGTGTGATTAACTTCACATTAGGCCCAATAAAGGAAATATAAGCCCAAAAGATAGTCCAATACATGTTTAAAGGTAAAATGATGTTTATAAAGTATTTTCTTAAAAACGATTTGATGAAGATTGGACGGAATGCAAAGTATTTCATTTTATGGCTAAAAGTACACTTCAAATATTTTTAGTCTCCTTTGAGACCCATTTTCGACATAGAAAACATTTGAATTTGAAAATGATATTTGCATAAAAGTTGTAGCTCTTTGAGTTAGAGTTCCAACACACTTTGAATCACCTCAATCAGATATCGGAAGAAAACGTTATGATAAAAATACTGCAGGCTGTGCAGTAACAACGGGACAACCGGACGACCGGATAAACTAACCGGTCGACCAGAAAACCCGAAACCCGCGAATTTTTGAGAATTAATAGGCACTACTTGCACAACTTAATTACCCTATTTAATATAACCTTTCACCCACCCCAAACCTCACCTATAAATACCCTCTTCACTCATTTGATTTTTCACACCAAAAGCACTTTCAATTTGCTTTCAAAGTTGAGAGAAAAATAGAGAGTTTGGGAGAGACAAGGAAGGTGGTTTTCAAAGTGTTTTTCCAGAAGTTTTAAGTGTGGGCAAAAATATTTTGCAAGAAAGTTTTTGTGATTTCAAAAGGTGTTTTCAAACAACAAAGGAAGGTCCAAACGTCCAAGCTTCGTCGAAGTTTTTGAAGTTCATCAATGTTTTTCAAAGTTCTTTTCAAAGTTCATCAAGCATCAAATCGAGGTAGGTAGAGGTGCATAAAGTTGTTATACGTATTTAAGTTATAATTTCTAGCAAGTAATGTTCTATGTTAAAGGCTAATGTTGTGTGTCAAATGGTATCGTCGGTTTGGCATGTGCCTTTCATGTCAAATGGTTTCGTCGGTGCGGCATACATTTCAAGGTTAATGTTGTGTATCAAATGGTATCTTCGGTTCGGCATGCACCTTTCATGACAAATGGTTCCGTTGGTACGGCATACATTTTCATGTCAAATGGTACCTCCGGGTACGGCATGTTTTATGGAAGTTTTAATGTTAATTGTTATGAAATGCTTAGCTTAATCACGATTGCACCTATGACGCCTATTGAGTTTTCAACTCACGGGTTTCTACCCTATATCTACAGATTAAATGTTGATGCACCGGGTTGGATGATAGAAGAGATTGAAGGGATACAATAAGCCTATGGGAACCCGGTGAACAAGTGATTTAGATTTAAAGTTTTTAATGTTTCAAATGTTATTTCCAATGTTATTTTTTTTGAGTATCTTGAACAAGTCATGATTTCACCAAATAAATTATATTTCATTATTTTGGAAAGTTATAAAGTGTTTTAATTCAATATCCTTCAAAAAGAATGTTTGTTAAGATTTAAGCTTCCGCTAAGATATGTACACTTATTACTAAACCACCGGTTAAGTTAAGTGAAGTAAGTAGCGTCCCGGTCCACTAAGGGTTGGGGCGTTACAGCAAGGAGAGGAGAGATTCGAGGGCGTAGTGTGGAGGAGACGACAGGCTTATGAAAGATAAGAGAATCGGTAGATTGTTAACGTGAGCTCTCGAGGAGAGGAGCTGTTGGCCTAGGGTTTGTACAGTGACTGTCGCTTTTATTCATTTGGTTTGGTAGTTTCTACCGTAGAATTTATACTCACTCTTTTTATATGTGAGGGATTTGGGAACATCAACTTGGTCAGCACTTCGATCTCTATTAGATGATGTAATCCTATTATTAAAACTGAACAAAATATCTGCTTCGCTCTTTATGGACGTAGGCACATCACCGAACCCCGTTAAATACTTGTGTTGATTTTTTCTTTCACTTCTCTGTTATTTGCGTATAAAATCCAACAATGAATTAAAAAGAAACTTTTTACAATCTTGGACATTGCAAAGCATTATGAACTAGCATCAATTTTGAATCTTAACCTTATTGAATTTCAGTGGGAAAATATTAATACATGAAGTATAGAATTGAAGTGTACTTATTCCTTGAGATAACTGAAGAATATTTTAAATAGAAGATAGAAAGGACAAAGTTGTTCAAAGCAAGTCTCTATCGCATTGAACACCATCTCAATTAACCTTATCCCAATTAGCTCAATAGTCACTTGCACAAGCTATATCTGCCACCTACTATGCTCATTGCAAGCAATCTGGCGCCTAGAATCTTGAATAAGTCCTAATAGCCATTTTCTTGCCAGAAAAAGAAAGTTGAACCGACAATATAAATAATAACATCTTCACACTACTTTGTTACGGTTTCACTTATTTAGAAGCAGAGGAAAGTACTACAGTTAAATATAATAAAGATTTTTTTTCCAATCGGTATGACCCGATATGTGTGCTATTGAGTCATCTCTGGCTAAACCAAGAAGAACCCGACAAGTGAGAAGACGAAGACAGTCAAGAGTAGTAGAAGATGTAACCATCTGGGGTTAGAGGAGTTGAAGAACCTTGATGCCATTAAATGCACGACTAACTTCTATCGCTTGATAATATCTTTGTTCTAGCTATGAAGCAAGAACAAGATTTTATTATATGTTGGTTTATTTGTTTAATTGTTTATGTTATTTAATGTGGTGGTTTTCTTTGTCTTTTGAATTATTAATGATGAAAAATTGTCTCGTGTTTATTTTTTGCCTAATTTTTTATTGTATTATTTTTCAATTGAATAGAAAGTTTCGATTAATAATTAAAATATCTTGTAGGGGGGGGGGGGGTGTAGAAAGAGTTATGGATAACAGAGCTTCCTTCAATTCAAATTGCAACAAGGTACGTTTGTAAATCAAAGTATCGAATCATCAATTTGTTTGATAGTATTCTTCATTATATAACCTAAATATCTACAATAAAATCTTTAATCTAGTTCTATCAAGTGGTTTACTTTGGTAGGTGCTTTGACGTATGATATGTGTGTGTGTGTGTGTAAATAGCTATTTATAGTAATGTTTCCAACTTATTGGATTTTATATGATTTATATCATAAATGGAGACTGTAACTTGTGTGTGCAATGAGAGTATGATGTATTAACTGAATGAATGTGTAAATTTAATAATGTAACTTTTGCATTGAAATTTTTTTATGTCGGCATATATTTTTTTTTTGTGTCACATATCCATTGTGTGGTTTATATGTAGCAACTATTCTATGGATAAAAATTGGATACGTACTCTCAATAGGACTAGTGCTGAATATTTGTTAGGGATTGGGGAATTTATTAGAGTTGCAAGCAACCATGTCAATCATAGAGGTCATTTCAAGTGCCCTTGCCAAAAGTGTAATAAATACTCTTGGAGGCTAGTGAATGAAATTCAACAACACTTGATCATGCATGGGATGTCATACAAATATACTGAATGGAGTCATCATTATGAACAATTGGAGACCGCATCAGGTTCTTCCACAATTAGTTTTCCAACTCAAGTTTGAATGATGAAATATAGTGATAATGAGATAGTAATGGATATAATCAATGATATGTATGCATGCTTCGCACCATTACGAGCAAAAATGTTTTTAGAAGAAGATGATGCGTTACTTGATGATGATACATTGGGAGATATCAGACGTTGAAGATGCATAGGCAAGAGATAGATAAGTACGAAGGTTGAAAGAACCTCAAAGGAACTTTACCATAGTTTTATATAGGCTAACATTGATTATGGAGTTGAAGCAATTGAAAGTGAAGAATCTAAAGACAAACAAATGCTTTGATGAGCTCCTGGGCTTCTTGAAGAGGATGCTTCCTTAAGAGAATTAACTAACTACCGAATAGTTATCCATGTTGAATCTCCTAGGGGGTGGAATATTTTGTTCTATAACAAAATATTCACATGTTCATTTAATTGTAACCACACTTTATCTTGTGAGATCAGCTACTTACTTCACAAGTAAGAAATATCACACATGATGGTCTATATGTAATAACGATATTCGTATATTGTTATTACTTACGGTCAGTGATTTACGATTCAGTCATTTGCAACAAATTGCTTGGATTTGAATCTCGGATTCTATCGATTCTATTATTTAATTTAATTGAATATTAATTAAATAATAGATCTGCTATAAAATTGCATCAATTATACATTAAAATTGCTTATAGTCAAAGTTGATTGGACCTAAGTGTAACACTTACAGACTTCCGCTTGCAATAAGAGTCTACATGACGATCATATTTATATCGCGACAACTCTTTGTTAGTGGATCTGCAATATTATAAATTGTGGAAATTTGTTCTTTCTTTATATTATCTCTCTAATGAGATGATACCGCCTTAACAAATGTTTGGATTATTGATGAGACCTTAGTTCCGTTGCTTATACGATGGCTCAATTGTTACCATAATACAAAAGTATGTGATCAACAATGTTAGGAACTATTCCAAGTTCATTTATGAACGTTTTGATCTAGTCCACAATCTTTGTGACTTCTAAAGCAATAGTGTATCAGGCTTTCGTTATTGATGGATTGTTTCCTGTCTAGAACCTTTCTAATACACCGCTTAAAAGTAAACCAATATTCTGATTGAAATTTGTTATCATTATATCAATTTTTTTGTTTTATTTATTTTTTGACATTAAAACATGTTTTCAGTTATTGAATGATTGACATGTATTTATTTTCTCTACAATTATATGCGCAATAGTTGTATGAGTTTTGTGGATTATTTTACCTTTGAATGATTGAAAATAATTAGACATAGTGTCAATTGTCGCGGAGTTTGATAAGGGACAAAAATATACTTCTATGCAGTGACGTGATCATTAAGTATTCATAAATCTTTAATGCATTTTTATATGTTCGCATCCATCATAAAAATATAGTCGGGTCACATATAAAAATAGGTTTAATTCTACTCGAGAGAGATTGTTAAACAAATTTGGAATATTGTTCTTCATAATTGAATTTATGTTGTCAAATTCATGAGGTTCAGAGTTAAATGAAATTGATATATGGGGATTCGAGATCCTAGTACGCTTTTTCATCAATTGTGCAACCAACGTCCTCTTCAATTCAATTTAAACCCTTCAATTTCCAAAGTGTTGAATTTGATCTCCAATATTGCATCCAGCCAGTTAATTCTTCTTTCTTTTCTAACTACTTCAAAACTAAAGGAAATTAATCTAAGTTAAGTAGAAATTAATAATTTGATGACATAAAAGCCTAAATATAGTCCAAATAAGTGCACAAAATGCACTTATCAACGAGCACAATTGGTGGTATTAATTACTAACTTGATGTTAAAACCGCTTTCCTAAATTGTGACCTAGATGATGTTATATATATGAGTCAGCCTATGGGTTTTGAAGTTAAGTTAAAATCTGAGAAAAAATGTTTATTAAAAAAAGTCTGTTTATGATTTAAAAGAAGCACCTAGGCAATGATATAAGAAATTTAGCGGTCCGACGGATACAAGCAAGAGTTCAGAGCGCTGTGACGGGAGGTAGTAGGTAGGAGGCACAGTAGGAGAGCCATGACATGATATAGGCACTCTTTAAGGCGATGTAGGAGACCTTTTTGATAAGGTCGTAGCGATATGAGGTATAGCAGTAGGCCTATGATATAAGGTCGTAACGCCACGAAGATCAGGTAGATATGGCAAAGGGTATGACAGATAGACTGATATAGGGCACTGTAGAAGGTATGACAACATCGACTCGTCCACGTGATCGTCAGATAACACATTTGATGCGTGGATTGTACCTAGGCCATTGATGACGGAGGATATGATGGTGCCCAAGACAAAAAGGGGGTGTCGATGGTAGATGGAGTGATAGAGGATATGTCGGTAGTGGTGATATCTCATACAGATGATAAAGGATATGACGGTGCCCAAGACGGAGGGAGTGGCGGAGAGGATGATGGAGAAGACACTGACATGACGGAGGATGTCACTAAGGAAGATGACATGACAGTTGTGTTGGAAGGGAGCAATGGAAGTGACGAAGGATAGGAAGCATGTTGTTGATTGTCGAGGCAAAGAGGAGAACGTTCGTGGACGGTACGTTAGCCAATCTCTCTCGTGAGGTCGACCCAGCAAAAAATAAAGCGTTTGATAGCTAGTCAACAGTTTTAGACTCGGGTAAGTATTTTATTGTTTTACTAAACTAATTCATCTATTCATTTTCTAACAATTTTTTATTTTTATTTTTTATATAAAGTTAGCTACCAAATTGGGTAGAATAAGGCATCGACTGCAAAAAATGGTTTGACGATGTGATGAGGATGTAACTACATATCCGTAGTTACTCATCGATGGTGTAACTACATATCTGTAGGGGTGGCAATCGACCCACCAAAGCTCCAACAAGAACATTCGGGTTTGGATCCTGGCGTCCGTACCAGTTATCATATCCCTGAGTGCACCCGACAAAACCCTTGCTTTCTCTATATGACTCCATGGATGCACCCCTATGGTGCACCCACATGGGATAGGTAGGTCCATAGCCACCCAATCGCCCAACTTTCTACGAATTTATGACTGATGATTTGGATGTTTGGAATTCTGATTCGGAGTCTGAATATGAGATCAGCGACGGTTGGTCTACCTTCATAAGTAAGAAGGAGAAATATCGAATGTCAAACAAAACAGGTAAAATGTCACCTTCTACGCCTCTTGCAGGCCCAAAGCTAGAAGAATTGGGTACGAAAATTCAACCCAATAAAGAAGAAATACTAGAAGAAAATCGGGGAACACGGACCTTCATAAAAGGACGTCGTCGAAAGGCTCCACAACTCCCAAGTTCCAGTGTTTATGACCAGGAATCAAGACTAAAGAACAACCAGAGAGGAAGGTCTAAAGCTAAATCGAGAATATCAACTAAATCGGAAGGGGCAGAAAGCATTCCCTCTAGACTGCCAACCCTGGGCGATTATTTCCCCAAATGTTACTTTGACAATGATTGTTTTACCTCCAATGTCATCAATGTGGAGAAGAATATGAAGGCAAAGTCTTAGAGCATACTGGGCCAACGACTCGACAAGACTGTATGGCTGCTATAACTTTCGATGATGAAGATTTACAATTAGGCTCTCGTTTACATAATAGACCACTATATGTTAGTGATTATATTTGAGAATGCAAGATAAATCGCATGATGATCGACTGCGGATTTGCTGTGAACATTATGCCTGTCAAGACAATGAAAAGAATAGAGATTGATATTGGCGATCAATCTAGGAGTAAGATCATGATTCAAGGATTCAACCAAAAGGGTCAACGAGCCATTGGCATGATTCGTCTGAAGTTACAAATGGGAGAATTAATTTCCTTGGCTCTCTTTCATGTCATTGATGCTAAAACATCATATGAGTTACTCCTTGGACGTGTTTGGCTGCATGAAACTGGAGTAGTACCTTCGACTTGGCACCAATACTTCAAATATAGTCGAGATGAAGAAGTTAAATGTGTGGTAGCTGAGTCCAAACCATTTCTCGAAGAAGATTCCTATTTTGCTGATGCCAAATTTTACACAGAAGATGAAGAGTGTAATTCTGCAGGGTTGACCATGTCTGGATTCAAAATTAGAGATGCAAACAATGATGGTACATCAGGTATTGATCAATCTCGTCAGCTTATCAAAGGTAAATCAATATTTACGTCTGAAAGATCCTCTAGAGGCGACCAACTTCAAATTGAATCGACCGATGTTGAGGTATTGAGAAAAGAATTAGCTCTTCCAATACTATTTCAAAATTGCTTCTGCCCCATCAACTTATGGCAGTCCCGAAAGAATGTAAATCTATATCGGAAGCTTCGACATTTGTTCCGAACATATCAAAACTCAATATTTCTGGTCCGTCCAAACAAGACCTGTCAACTACTAAAGGAGTCGACGAATCAAAACAGACATTCAAAGGATGTTATAATCCTCAGGTCAAGAAACTGTTTGAGAATGCCGGATTTGGGAAAGGAGAGCCTCGCGAATTAGGTGATCTTGATGCCATACTTTCGAGTGGGCGTGTCCCTTCTGATGGAGCCCTTGTGTCACGACCTAGATATGGTTTGGGATATGATCTGAATCCACCGAGAAGGATTAAAGTCAAGAAGGTTTCCTCAAACCCAATCATGATTCAAATATATGAAGTCAAAGAGGAAGAATCGGTACAACCGAGACCTTCAGTGTTTGATCGAATTGAAAATGAGAATGCCAGAGTTTCAGTGTTTAAAAGGTTAAAAGAAGAACCTTCCCCAATGGTTGAGATAAAATGTAGAGCTTCCGTCTTCCAAAGGTTAAGTGAGGATCCTTCTTCTACCCAAGTTGATAAGAATGCACAAACTCCCCAAGGGTCGTCTCAAAGACAATCTGCATTTTCTCGACTTGGAATTAAAAGTTCTGATCCAAGTCCGAAACCCCAACAATCAAGAAGAAGATGGAAACATCAAAAAGTTCACTCATCTTTAAGAGATAATGAATATGATGAAGAAGGTCAATCACATAGCTTTTGAAGAATCTTCCAATTCAGAATCCGAGTCTGAAAACTCTGTCACAACAGATGAACTTGAACAAGCCCCACTTACATTTGAAGAAGGAGAACAAGCTACTGTGGATGATTTGAAACAATTGAACCTGGGGACTGAAGAAGACCCGAGACCCGTATTCATAAGTGCTCTCCTCAATCAAAAAGAGGAATCCGAGTACGTCCTTTTGCTCCGGGAATACAAAGATGTGTTCGCGTGGTCTTATAAAGAAATGCCGGGATTAGACCCAAATGTTGCAGTGCATCAACTTGCAGTAAGACATGGAGTTCGACCGACCAAACAACCTTAAAGAAGATTTTGACCGGAACTGGTTCCTCATATTGCAGCAGAAGTCAACAAACTTATTGAAACTGGATTCATACGCGAAGTCAAATACCCAACTTGGATTGCTAATATTGTTCCTGTTAAGAAGAAGAATGGACAGTTGCGAGTCTGTGTTGACTTTCGTGATTTGAATCAAGCATGTCCGAAAGATGATTTTTCACTTTCGATAATAGAGTTGATGGTGGACGCAACTACTGGATACGAAATCTTGTCATTCATTGATGGATTTTCTGGATACAACCAAATACGGATGAACCTGAAAGACGAAGAATTTACATCATTTCGTACTCCTAAGGCTATATACTGTTACAAAGTTATGCCGTTTGGATTAAAAATTGTGGGGGCGACCTACCAGCGAGCTATGCAAAAGATTTTCGATGACATGCTGCACAAGAATGTGGAATGCTATGTGGATGATCTTGTTGTTAAAACAAAGAAACGGGACGACCATTTACAAGACTTACAGGATGTTTTCAAAAGGTTTCGACGACATCAACTGAAGATGAATCCGTTGAAGTGTAGCATTTGGTGTCACCTCTGGAAAATTTCTTGGCTTCATTGTTCGACATCGGGGCATCGAAGTAGATCAATCAAAAATTGAGGCCATAATCAACATGCCAGAGCCAAGAAATGTACATGAGTTAAAAAGCCTTCAAGGAAAACTCGCATACATTCGGAGATTTATCTCTAACCTTGCCGGACGCTGTCATCCTTTTAACAAATTGGTAAAGAAAGATGTGCCATTTGAATGGGATGATGCTTGTCGAAATGCTCTCCAAAGCATTAAACAGTACTTGTCTCATCCGCCAGTACACGCAGCTCCAGTCCCAGGGAAACCACTGACTCTTTACGTTGCAGCACAAGAATATTCTCTAGGAGCACTTCTTGTCCAAGTCAACGATGAAGGAAAAGAGAATTCGCTCTATTACTTGAGTCGGACACTGGTAGGTGCTGAAATGAAGTATTCGCCTATTGAAAAAATATGTCTTGCGTTGATCTTCGCATCTAAAAAGTTGAGACATTATATGCTATCACACATAATCAATCTTGTTTAAAGGATTGATCCATTAAAGTACATAATGTCCCGGTCGATTCTTTCCGGAAGGATTGGAAAATGGGCATTTCTATTGTCCGAATTCGATATCTAGTTCATTCCACAAAAGGCGACCAAAGGACAAGCTTTGGCAGATTTTCTCGCTGAGTGGGAACTTCAGGAGGACCTCCCGGATGAAGAAGTTCTATTTACTGAAATCATACCATCGTGGAGACTATACTTTGATGGGACAACCCGAAGTCATGGTGCCGGAGCAGGAGTTATCTTTATCACTACCTACGATCTCCTTATGCCTTATTCTTTTACCCTAACGGAGAAATGTTTAAACAACGTGGCGGAGTATCAAGCCCTCATCCTTGGCTTAGAAACGGCGTTAGATATGGATATCCGTCAGCTGAAAGTCTTTGGAGATTCTAAATTGATAATCAGCTAACTCCTAGCCGAGTATGAAGTCCGTAATTCAGATTTGAAACCGTATCATGAATGTATCAACACTCATGAATCGATTTGATTCAATAAAAATGAAATTCGTACCTAGAAATGAAAATAGAGAAGCTGATGCCTTAGCTAATCTAGCCGCTGTTTTAGCTAGGTCGGATGAAGATTTTTCCCACTCCATATCGATTGCTCAAAGATGGGTGCTCCCGTCGTTGTTGCCCTGTAATCTTGAAGAGAACAATACCGTTGAAGTAATCGAAGTTGAGGAAAGAGAAGATTGGAGACAACCAATAATCGATTTTCTTCAAAATCAAAAGTTGCCAGATAATCCACGACGAAGAACCGAAGTCAAGAGGCTTGCTCTTTATCTTGTATAAGGGGACGCTTTATCGACGATCATTTGAGGGGGTTTTTCTTCGATGTTTGAGTAACGACGAAGCAACACACGTGATAGAAGAAGACCACTCTGGGATCTGTGGTGCTCATTAGTCTGGACCCAGGCTTCATTTTCGAATAAAGAGGATGGGGTACTATTGGCCGACCATGGTACAAGACTCCATGGATTATGCAAAAAAATGTGAAGCTTGCCAAGTCCATGCAAATTTCATCCATCAACCGCCAGAACCGTTGCATCCAATAGTGGCTTCATGGCCATTCGACGCATGGGGTCTTGATGTAATTGGACCCATAACTCCAAAGTCTTTAGCTGGGCATTCATACATCCTTGCTGGGACCGACTACTTTTCTAAATGGGCTGAAGCTGTACCATTGAAGGAAGTAAAGAAAGAAAACGTTGCAGATTTCATCCGAATCCAGATCATTTATCGGTACGGAGTTCCGCGACACATTATCACTGATAATGGAAAACCCTTCCGCAATAGCCACATAAACGATTTGAGTGCAAAGTTTGGATTTAAACAATACAACTCGTCAATGTACAAAGCAGCAGCTAATGGGTTAGCAGAGGCGTTCAATAAGACTCTATGCAGTTTACTGAAAAAGGTCGTCTCCAAATCAAAAAGAGATTGGCATGAAAGGATTGGCGAAGTCTTATGGGCTTATCGAACTACTTATCGGACCCCGACACAAGCCACTTCCTTTGGAGTGTCAAATTCCTTCACTTCGAATTGCCATCCAAGAAGGTTTGACAACAGAAGAAAATGCTCATCTTCGATTAGAAGAGTCGGAAGCTTTGGATGAGAAGAGGTTAGAAGCGCAAATGCACATAGAGTGCTATCACGATCGAATGACTAAATCCTTCAACAAAAGGGTGCGACCAAGATCATTTCAGGTTGGAGATCTGGTGATTTCCGTGCGCAGGCCGATCATAATCACACGAAAAACAGGGGACAGGTTTCAACCTAAATGGGATGGTCCATATCTCGTTACTCATGCATTCAATAACGGAGCCTACAAGATCGTCGACAAAGACGGACTACAAATCGGGCCTATGAATGGCAAATTACTAATACACGAAATTCGTCGTACAAATTTTTGCAGTATTAAAATATGGAAACCGTTACAAATTGTATTTTCGAGAAATACAAGTGAAAATTAATCTTCTTGTAACTGCAAAATTGCAAGATCCTCTGATTAATAATCTGAATGTTCCACGTGACTTGAATCCTGTATTTCGAGATTTGTTGAGAATTTGATTTGTCGACTCCTTTAGTAGTTGACAGGTCTTGTTTGGACGGACCAGAAATACTGAGTTTTGATATGTTCGGAACAGATGTCGAAACTTCCGATGTAGATTTACATTCTTTCGGGACTGCCATAAGTTGATGGGGGCAGAAGCAATTTTAAAATACTTGGTATTGGAAGAGTTAACTCTTTTCTCAATACCTCAACATTAGTCGATTCAATTTGAGGTTTTTCGCCTTTAGAGGATCTTTCAGACGTAAATATTGATTTACCTTTGATAAGCTGACGAGATTGATCAATACCTGATGTACCATCATTGTTTGCATCTCTAATTTTGAATCCGGACATGGTCAACCCTGCAGAATTACACTCTTCATCTTCTGTGTAAAATTTGGCATCAGCAAAATAGGATTCTTCTTGGAGGAATGGTTTGGACTCAGCTACCACACATTTAACTTCTCCATCTCGACTATATTTGAAGCATTGATGCCAAGTCGAAGGTACTACTCCAGTTTCATGCAGCCAAACACGTCCAAGGAGTAACGCATATGATGTTTTAGCATCAATGACATGAAAGAGAGCCAAGGAAATTAATTCTCCCATTTGTAGCTTCAGACGGATCATGCCAATGGCTCGTTGACCCTTTTGGTTGAATCCTCGAATCATGATCTTACTTCTAGATAGATCGCCAACATCAATCCCTATTCTTTTTATTGTCTTGAGCATCATGTTTACAGCAGATCCGCAGTCGATCATCATGCGATTTATCTTGCATTCTCAGATATAACCACTAACATATAGTGGTCTATTATGTACGAGAGCCTAATTGTAAATCTTCATCATAGAAAGTTATAGCAGCCATACAGTCTTGTCGAGTCGTTGGCCCAGTATGCTCTAAGACTTTGCCTTCATATTCTTCCGGATCAATCAATGCCGCGACTAAAGCTATTCGATCATCGAAAGGGAGACTGAGAGACTCTACTAAGCTCGTATTGGCAGGAATCTTGTTGAGTCGTGAGACCGTTTTGTTCTGTTTCGAACTCTGTCCTAATACGTTCTTTGTTTCATTTTTCTTCTCCACATTGATGACATTGGAGGTAAAACAATCATTGTCAAAGTAACCTTTGGGGAAATAATCGCCCAGGGTCGGCAGTCTAGAGGGAATGCTTTCTACCCCTTCCGATTTAGTTGATATTCTCGATTTAGCTTTAGACCTTCCTCTCTGGTTGTTCTTTAGTCTTGATTCCTGGTCATAAACACTGGAACTTGGGAGTTGTGGAGCGTTTCGACGACGTCCTTTTATGAAGGTCCGTGTTCCCTTATTTTCTTCTAGTATTTCTTCTTTATTGGGTTGAATTTTTGTACCCAATTCTTCTAGCTTTGGGCCTGCAAGAGTTAGAAGGTGACATTTTACCTGTTTTGTTTGACATTCGATATTTTTCCTTCTTACTTATGAAGGTAGACCAACCGTCGCTGATCTCATCTTCAGATAGACATACGTAATAGTGATTTCTCCATCTACCTCAAACTTCACTGGAACGGCTCCTTTTGGAAGTTGCGGTCCAAACTCCCCAATCGAGGATTTACTAGAACCATATGTATTAGGAGGTGTTGGTTCCTTCTCCGTAATAGAAATTGGATTAAGCGATCCAAATGAAACCATCGAGCAAGAGGCTGTCGAATTTTCTCCGGTTTTGAGTTTGATCTTATTTTCTTTGTCCAGACGAACAATAAGATCTTTTAAGACGAAACATTTTTTCACTGGATGGCTAATGATTCTGTGAAATTTGAAGTATTTAGGATGATCGATCTTACCAGCTTCTTCGGGTCTTTTCGATACTGGAAGTTCGATTATCTTTTGTTCAAGAAGCTGATCAAGAATTTCAAGAACTTCAGCGTCTGAAAATGGGTACTCCTTTTCTTCAAGTTCTTTTAGAGTCACATGACCTCTGTTTTGGACTTGTCCTTTATTAGGTCTGAACTCTAATCTTGATTTCGGGTTTGAGCTCGACCTCTGGAAGGCTATCTTTGCAGGAGTAGTAGAAATTGTCATTGCTTCTTTGGACTTAACAGCCTTGACTTCCTTCTTTATTTCCTTCTTAGGATCTTTCTTGTCACGAGGATCACTTGGCAAATAACTCCCATGCCTTGCAATTTGGAGCTCTAGGTCGTGAGCACGTGTTGCCAATTCTTCAAATGAGTGAGGCATATTTGCCTGGAGATTATAGAGTAATCCCCATTGCATGCCTTGTACACACATGTCGA
>CM033359.1:13161463-13186463 GCA_019395295.1 Osmanthus fragrans
TCCTTTTACCGTCCAAGGCACTTTGTGTTTGGGACCAAGGACCGACTCCTTTTACCGTCCAAGGCACTTCGTGTTTGGGACCAAGGACCAATTCCTTTTACTTGCCCATATTCGGAGTGGATCTGGAGGCACTTTTGTAGTAAATATAACATACCTATCATTCACCATCCTTGGGAGGAGCTTGTAGGTTGGATGGCACAACAATTTGGGGCTGATTCATTTCGAAACTCAGTCATTAAAATCATGTTTGCAGCCATGGTCTACTACATTTGGCGAGAGAGAAATTCCCGTTTCTTTGATCATTCGTCTAGGCATGCTAGCTTGGTTTTCAATGATATTATGTTTGCAGCTTTTTCTAAGTTTAATACACTTTGTAATGTGGATCCCACTATGGAAAATAAATGGATTCAGCGCTCTTTGGGTTTGGACATTGGAATTTTTTCTTGTACTACCTAGAGGGATAGTCTTCTAGCTTTTTGTTGTTGTTTTGTTCGGTGTCGAAGGCGAATCACCTGTGCCACACAGTCAATTTGGGAATGAATTTGTCGGTCTAAATGAATTACCATTCCAAAAAATATTCAGAATTTCGATGCTCATGAAAGTAGTCATCCAGATGATTTAGATGACATTGATGTTTTAGAGGTGGAACAAGATGATAAACGTGTATTAGATATTCCCGATGCAAGAGGGAAGAGAAAGGGGAAAAAATAATCAAAATGTTGGGACCATTTTAATTTGGTTCAAACTGGTCCTGTGGTCGATGCAGTTTCAGAATCCAAAACAGTATGTAAATACTGTCAACAACGATTGACATGATCAAAAAACATTGGAACCACCAATCTCAATCGTCACAGCAAAACATGTACGACCAAACATGGACTTATTCCTGCTGGTCAAACGCAACTACAATTTGGTTGTCCAGACACCGATGCTACTACTATGACACTTTCTACATGGATGTATTCGAAGGAAAACACTCGAACGGGAATGGTGAAGTTCGTTGCCGCAACTGATTTGCCACTAGTAATAACGGACAACCAACATTTCATTTTCTATGTGAAAGAATATCTTAACCCGGGGTACATTGGGGTAAGTCCAAATACTCTTCGTTCTGATACAATAGATTATTTCCTTAATTCAAAGAAACTATTGATTGCCCATTTAGAAAAATATGGGGGTGTGATATCTTTAACTTTGGATATGTGGGATGGGATTAATAAAAGAGGTTATATAGCTGCAACTGCACACCATATAGACCCACTTTGGGTCATGCATAAAAAATTATTGCTTTTAAAATTATTGAGTTCCCTCACAACGCTAACAACATATTTAATGTTATTATGAATATTATTAGAGAATATCGTTGCGAGAGTAAAATTCATTTTTTTACGTTTGACAACGCTACTAATAAGGTAGTTATCTATAAATTGTAGAGAGTACACCCAACCCGATTTCGGTGGTCATTTGTTTCACATTCGATGTGTATGTCATATTTTTAATTTAATAGACGGTTTAAAACATGTTAAAGATGAAATTCAACGAATTAGGAATGCACTAGTATATATCACGATTGCACCTAGTAGAAAACAAGTATTTGAGGAATTTTATGCCGAAGCTGGGGAGACGCATAAAAAAACATTTATTAGTTATGTAGGGCATAGATGGAATTCCACTTACTTATTATTAAAATTAGGTGAAGGTTTTGAACATTTAATAACTGAATTTTATAACAATAGGCATATTAGAGACGAAGACAAAACTATTTTGAATGAGTCTGATTGGTGTTTAGTTCTTAAAATTAAAATTTTTTTGACAAGTTTTTATGATTTTACAAATATTTTGTCTGGTGTTTATTATCCCACTAGTTGTATGGTCCTTGAACATCTTTATATAATTGTTAGTACTTTTCATAGATTTAAAAATGACCCCGATTTTAGTTCAATTATATATTCCATAGAATTAAAGTTTAGAAAATATTGGGAAGACTTGCCCATGTTATTTTCATTAGCATGCGTCATTGACCCCGATATAATTTATCGGCTGCTAAATTTGTAATTGATCAAATTTCAAAAGCTAAAACTTTTAATGTATCTATCACTTATAGAAATTTGGAAGTAACTTTATGTGAATTGTATGAATTATACGCTTCACGAATGATTACACATTAATCAGGTACCCTTCGGCTCCAAGTGATAGCAAATGACGACGTTGATGTTTTAAATTTATTCGAATGCATGAACTCATATAGATATTATTCAACTGCATTAGCATGTGGTTCCTCTAATACTAGCACTAGTTTGTCTTCCACTGTATGTACTCAAACATCAAGTAGTAGTCTAAATGTGTTCCCTTCTGAATTAATTGATTATTTTAATCATAATTTGCCTACTAACAAACAATTAGGAAAAGTTCAGAAGAAGGAATTGAATTATGGCGAATGTATGAACGCCGATGACCAATGGTTTCTGCAATGACAAAAGATCTACTAACACCTCCGGTTAGCACTGTAGCTTCGGAGTCTACTTTTAGTTCAGGTAAGAGGGTTCTCTCCAAGGTCAAGAACCAACTGAAAGAATATATTTTGGAAGCATTAATGTGCGTGAAGGATTGAGAAGACGATCATTTTTGAATTCAAGATAAATATGCCGAAATTGCATGCGTCAAGTGATATTTAATTTAACCATATTCATCACAAAGTTTTATTTTAATTCCTTTATAATTTTTTTTTAAAAAAATTGTACACGTAACAAGTTGTTCGTGTACAATTCTTTAACTCCGTCTACTCGAAATTGAAGTCGCCGATCCCAAACCCGGATAAAAGAGCCTTTATCTTTTTTTAATTTTCTTAGAAAGGATAAATATTTTAGAAAATGTATATTTAAAAAAATGTTTCGAAAATGTATATATATGCTCTTTTTTTCTAAACCTAATATATATAACGAGCCTCGTACGAGCCGAGCTTGTGTGCATACAAGCTGGCTCAGCCCATTGCCACTGCTACATATCCATTGTTATTTATGTTTCACATAATTGGTTATTATTTTAATTAAATTTTCTTTTTTCTTTTTTGTTTTTCCTGTTGTAGCATGTCATTCTGACTATGGAATTCGATCAAGCTCGAAGGCACTCAAAATCATTTAACATTTCTTGTCGAGTTATCCTGAGCTACAAGTTTGCATGTGCCATTGAGATGGAGCAGGTATGCTGCATTTTTTTTACATAATGGAGGATATGTGTTGTCTGACATGCAAGAGTATGTGATAGGGCTCAAGCTAATATTGGGAAACTCATGGATGAATTGTACGCATTTGTATGTTTCAGTGATCGTGAACTCACACCGATTTCCAATTGAGATATTATTCACTAAGTCGACAATCTATGTATACGACTCCAATCATAACATTGCAATGCATGACAAACTAGCCGTTGTGAGGAAGAGGACGAAGTCAAAACAAATCGTATTGTAAGTTTTTTTTTTTTTTTTTTTTTTTGTAAACTTATTTTTTTGTGACATGTTACTGGACAAACATATTATTATTTACGTACAGGGGTGAAACATGTTCACAATCAAGTATAATTTCTGAGCTTCGGACATAGTGAAGAATTGACCAACCAAACACACATAAATAACTGGAGTATTAAATTATCGTCTGATTTGGATGCCATTGTGATCTATAGTGTAAATGATATATATATATTTTTTAAATGTAAATGATATATGTTTGGAGACCTAATTGTAATTTATAATAGTTGATTCGGACCATAAAATGATGATCTAAGATATAAACTTATTTGTATGAAATTGGAAATGAAGGATCGACCAAGAAAAAGTCATGGCAAAAACGATGAAAAATAAAGTCTGAAGACCTAATTACAACCTTTTAATAGTTGATTTAGATAAAAAAAAAAAAAAAAAATGATGATCAAAGATTGAATAGAATTGTATGCAATTGGAATATGAAAGATCAATCGAAAAAAAATTATGATGAAAAACAAAGCTCGAGGACATAATTGAAGCTTTCTAATAGCTGATTCAAACCATAAAACAATGAGAGATTTAAGGAGAATCCTGGTACCAATTGGACAACTTGTCCAATTGGTACCAGGATTCCCATTAAGTCTCCCATATGATAGAGGTCTTGAGTTCGAATATTGGAGAACGCGATAGAAAGTCATGAGAGAATAAGTGGGCTCTGCCTACCCCAAAGTGGACAATACGTAGGTTCTAACGGATTGGGCGCAAGGTCTGGGTCGTTACATAGCACATCTTTGCAAATAGTTGATTTCGCATGTCGATCATGAAACCATTGTTGCAGCTTGCTACGAATGTACTCAATTATTGCAAGAATTGGTAACTGATTAATCCAAGATTCGGGAGTCAAGAATGCAAGTCCAAGCCAAGACCCGCTGATTATTGAAGAATGGGCAATGATGAGTCAAAGAGGCGTTGGGGATAGGGCTGTAAGTAAAAATCGCCAAACCGGAAAATCAAATCGAAACCGCATTTTGGAAACCGTCAGTTCGGTGCCACGTGGACCTGTCAACGAAATAGTTTTGAACTAAACCAAATCGATCAAAAACGGTTTGTTTTAGGTTTTAGAAATTTTATTGTAGTTTAAAACCAATCCGGACTGACAAAAAATATATAAAAATAAAAAAATAAAAAAAATGAAATTTTCTAAATTGTAACCTGAAAAACTATTGTGTTAGGCTTTTTATTTATTTCTAAATGGGGGTCATATACTATATAGGCTCATAAACTGAAAGTTTGAAACGATTCATCAAACAATCTCACGTATTATTCCATATAAATTACTATCGCCAAATAATTATCAATTTAGATAAACTGCATAGTACTCCAATTATTAAACAAATTTCAATCAAAATCAAAATCCTACATTGAATTGGACATCCTTTAAAAAATTATTGCAACTTCTGGTTCTGTCGATTATAATTTGTAAAAATTTAGATGAAAAGTTTTGATCGAATCAACAACTATGTAATCAAAGTGAAAACAAAAAAAAAAAAAATTGGATCTTTGAAATGAAACTATATATTGTAAATAAATTTATCTTAGTATAGACTTACCCAATATTCTAATTTGGCTTGAGAATCAGTTAATCAAATAATTATAAGAAGAAAGAAGAAAATAATCAAAGAAAAGAAGAAAAGTACTGGGGTCTAAAATGAAAAAAGGAACCCTATTATTTTTTATAAAAGTGATTGGAGATTGAATCATATAATTTATCAAAAAAATTAAAAACAATCCTATGAGAATCAGACGGTTCTCATACTAGAACCGAGAACTGGACCGGAACCGGTAGATTCTTAATAATTTGTCCTAAAATCAAATTAATTTTTAGAAGATCCGGAACCGAATTGACCGGTTCTAAATGGTTCCGGTCCTGCTCCACCGCTTCTGGAAAAAAATGCACTCCTAAATTAATGGCATAAAAGTAGACACACAAAAAAATATACGACAAAATCGATGGTTTAAAATCGGACGACAGGTGAAAAAAATATATGGTGAAACCAGCAGTTCAAAACCGGACCAAACCGTTCGAGTTTTTTTGAAACCGTTCAAAATGGTTTGGTGGTTTGAGTTTTTCTCAAACACCGTAAACGGTTTGCTTTGAAAATCTATCAAAAATCGGTAAAATCAGACCGCTTACACCCCTAGGGGATGCTAGTCAAAGCCAGTATTGATGAAACCATGTTCAGGACGGAAAATGGAGCACGTTTCATGTTGGAGTCGAAGACCGAAAAGAGGATCAACTTGATAAAGCTGGCAAAAGAAGATCTGCCCAACCGGACGATCATTGGGCAACCGGACACGCCCTACCGGATGTCTGGATGAAATCTTGTCAATCCGGATGCAACTTACCGGACGTCTGGAAGAGTTGTCCGGTAGAAAGTTCTATCCATCTGGACTCGCAATACCGGAAGTCCGGAAGGTCGTTTGGTTGAACCTGTTTTTCCGCAACTTTGCTCTATTTGACTGGAATTCTAATTCCTTTAGATATTTTGCAAAATTTATTTCTCTTGTTCTCCCATTGAACAACAAATCGAACTTATCAAGATCTAATTCTTGTGGCATACAAACATCGGATCGTGGGTTCTTCATTGTGTAATCAAGGGGTTCAATGCATCTTCGTTACCGTAGGATTTTTTGGTTCACTTTGTTGGGTTCAAATCCAAAACAGGGTTATGAATTGACGTTCTTGGGTTCCGCATCAATCTTGTTGTGGGTTTCATAGTCACTGTTGCTACGGGGTTCGCATCAGTTCGAGTCTTAAATTTCATTTTTTTTTTTCATTTTTTTCTTTGTTTCTGCTTTATTCTTGAGTCGTTTTTCGTTTTAGGTTCCTAGATCTATTTTTTTTTTCTTTGTTGGTAGTACAATCTTGGGTTAAAAAAAATTCTACTATTTTTTTTTTTTTTTTTTTTGTTTTGTTTGATTTACTACAAACACTCCTACAACTTTGTTTCATCAATTCTTGTCATCCAAGTTTTGTCAAAATTCAAAGTTGAAATTTTCCTTGGATTCCTTAAATTTTTCATTCCAAAATTTCAACTTTCTATAATTCTCTTGAGTCACATTCCTTATCATATTCGATTTTGAATTCGTAAGTTTGATCTGGTTAATTCGTTAACAGTCTTTGAAAGCACTTGGTGAAGGTATTGAGTGGTAAAAAGTAGAGGGTGAGACTATTATAGGGTAAAAGCCAATTGAGTGATTCCGAACGAACTTGGTGAGGCAAAAATTGAGAGAATATCCGATATGGAAGGTTCAAATTCCAGCCCATACGGTAATCAAACCAACAGACAGAATTAAAGGATGGATCGATTTGAACGATTATTGCTGGATATGGGGAAAAAGCTGGAGAAATTGAGTACCTCGATGACAAATATTAGCACGGGACAACCGGTAGACGTACCTCATGATAAGGGGGCGAGTTCGTAGGATGGATGAGCATGAGATCGGTAGTGAATGGGGTGAAGATGAGTATGAGGAGGTTGAGATGGGACGGATGAGGCATAGAGGAGATATGTTTGAACAACGAGGAAGAAATAATGATGGAGGTGAAGTTGATGGTAATTTGGGTAATGTAAAAATGACAATTCCACAATTCAAGAGTAGAAATGATCTCGAGGCATATTTAGATTGGGAGAAGAAGTTGAAATTGAAGTTGATTTTTGATTCCCATAACTATTCGGAGGATAAGAAGGTGAAGATTGCAGTGTTGAAATTCATTGATTACACGGTAATGAGAAAACTGGTTTGTACCTAGTCATTACTACAAGAAACTCCATCAGAAACTGAAAAGCGTAGAAGACTATCATAAGGAGATGAAGATTTTGATGATTAGGGCAAATGTAGAGGAAGTTCGAGAAGCATAATGACTAGATTCTTGAATGGGTTGCACAATGAGATCGCTAATGTGGTGGAATTGCTGCTTTATGTGGAGTTGGAAGACATGTTGCATGTGGCCATGAAGGTTGAGAAACAGTTAAATAGAAAGGGAACAACTAGGCAACCATTGGGTATTTTGGGTTCTAACTCAAATTGGAAATCAAGGTGGGATAACAAGGGAGATGGAGCTGATTCGAAAGGGAGAACTGGAGTGCCAAAAGGAAGAGATGAAAATGCTAGCAGGACAGCACCAAAGGCTTCTCACAACCAGCTAGAAATCGGGATATTTGGTGCTTTAGGTGCTTAGGGAAATGACACATCTCTTCTCAATGTCCAAAAAAAAGGGCAATGATTTTGCGCAATGAAGAGGTGGTGACTAACAGTGAAGATGAATTTGAGGGCATGCCGTCGTTGGAAGATGTTAGTGATCATGCAGACACAGTGGAATTTGTTGCTGTTGGGGAGCTGTTGGTCACAATGAGAGCTCTTAACACTCAAGTCAAGACGGATGATACGGACCAGCAACGGAAGAACATATTTCATACACGATGCCACATCAACGATAATGTATGTAGTATGATAATTGATGGAAGTAGTTGTACAAATGTAGCTAGCACGACCTTGGTTGAAAAATTGGGATTGGTATTAATTAAATACCCTAGGCCTTATAAATTACAATGGTTAAATGAAAGTGGAGAAGTCAGAGTAAATAAACAAGTGATTATTACTTTCTCGATTGGAGGTTATAGTGACAAGGTTGTATGCGATGCGGTGCCAAAGCAAGCGGGTCATATCTTGTTGGGGAGGCCATGGCAGAATGATAGAAAAGTTAACCATGTTGGGTAGATACTGGTATATCTTTGTCAATGAGGGGAGGTCTATTACTCTTGCACCATTAACACCGGTACAAGTTTATGAAGACCAAATTAAATTGAGAAATGAGGAAGAGAGAAGAACAAGGGAGTTTGGAAAAGGAGAGAAAACAATGAGTTAGTGAGTAAGAGAGTAAATAGTGTGGTGGCCAAGAGCGGGGAGAAAAGAGAGAGGTCACATGAGAGGAAAGAAAAAGACCCAGTTGAGAGGAGAGAAAAGCTGAAAGTGACTTCTTGACTAGTGGGAGTGAATTGAAAAGGGCTATAGTTGATAAAAAAACAAGTGTTGCTATTGGTATACAAGGAGTCACTCCTAAACTTTGAAGAATCTAACACACCCCTCTCTAGTTTGGTTGAATCTTTGTTGCTGGAATTCGAAGACGTGTTCCCGGAGGACATACCAAGTGGATTGCCACCAATTCGAGGCATCGAGCACCAGATCGATTTCATACTGCGAGCTGTCCTTCCAAACTAACCAGCGTACCGAAGCAATCCCGAGGAGACAAATGAGCTTCAGGAACAAGTGGAGAAGTTAATGAGCAAAGTTTATGTGAGGGAGAGTATGAGTCCATGTATTGTACCTGTTCTATTAGTACCAAAGAAGGATGGGACGTGGAGGATGTGTGTGGATTGCCGAGCTATCAATAACATAACGGTAAAGTATCGTCGTCCCATACTAGGTTGGATGATATGCTAGATGAATTGCACGGTGCTTGTATTTTTAGTAAGATTGATTCTAAGAGTGGGTACCATCAAATTTGTGTGCGGGAGGGTAATGAGTGGAAAACGGCGTTTAAAACTAAATATGGATTGTATGAGTGGTTGGTTATGCCGTTTGGTCTCACTAATGCACTGAGCACTTTTATGCATTGTCATATGAATCATGTTTTGTTGTAATCTATTTTGATAACATTTTAATCTATAGCAAAACCCTAGATGAGCATTTGAAACATTTGAATTGTGTGCTTGTGGTGCTTAGGAAAGAACAATTGTATGCTAATTTCAAGAAATGTACATTTTGTATGGAAAAGCTTGTCTTTCTAGGATTTGTGGTTGGTGTTAATGGGGTAGAAAATTAAAGCTATTAAGGATTGGCCAACACTTAAGAGCATAACTGAAGTTAGTAGTTTTCATGGATTGACTAGTTTTTATAGGCGGTTTGTAAAGGATTTTAGCATAATCACTACACCACTCACTGAAATTGTTAAGAAGAGCGTAGATTTTCATCGGGGTCATGCACAAGAATATGCATTTAATACTATTAAGGACGGGTTGTGTAAGACACCTGTTTTGGCATTACCTAACTTTGACAAAACTTTCGAGATTGAGTGTGATGCATCAAGAATAGGTATTGGAGTAGTGTTGATGTGGGACCACAGGACTATAGCTTACTTCAGTGAAAAGTTGAGTGGAGTTGCTTTGAACTATCCTACATATGACAAGGAGTTGTACGTGCTTGTTCGGGCGTTGGAAACTTGGTAGCACTACTTGTGGCCAAAGGAGTTTGTGATACACACCGATCACGAGTCGTTGAAGTACTTGCGGGTCAAGGTAAGTTGAACAAAAGACACGCAAGGTGAATGGAATTTATAGAGTCATTTTCCTACGTCATCCGGTATAAACAAGGTAAGGAAAATGTGGTAGTGGATGCGTTGTCTCGAAGGTACGTGCTTCTAAATTCTTTAAATGCACGATTACTTGGCTTTGAACACATTAAAAGCATGTATGCAAGTGATCTTCATTTCTCTGACATTTATGAAGCATACAATAAGGGGGCTATCAATAAATTTTATAAGCTTGATGAGTATTTGTTTAAAGAAAATAAGTTGTGTATTCCTAATTGCTCTATACGTGAATTGTTGGTAAAGGAAACACATGATGGGGGTTTAATGGGTCATTTTGGGGTACAAAAGACTTTAAACATGTTAGGAAAATATTTTTACTGACCTAAAATGAAGAGTGATTAAAACGAGTTTGTGGGAAATGCATAACTTGTAAAAAGACCAAGTCTAAGATTTTACCTCATAGTTTGTATACTCCTTTGCTTGTACCTAGTGAGCCTTGTGTGGATATTTTTATGGATTTTGTGTTGGGTATACCTAGGACAAATAGGGGTCGGGATTCAATATTTGTTGTGGTGGATTGGTTTAGTAAAATGACACACTTTATACCATGTCACAAAATCGATGCCACCAATATTGCAGATTTGGTCTTTAAGAGCATAGTGTCAGTTCGAGATGTTAGGTTTTTGAGTCATTTTTTGTGTGTTTTGTGGAATAAGTCAGACACTAAATTGTTGTTTTCTAGTACTTGTCATCCACAAACCGATGGGCAAACTGAAGTAGTCAATAGAACCATGACTCAATTGCTTCGTACGGTGATAAATAAGAACTTGAAAAGTTGGGAGGAGTGTTTACCCTTTATTGAATTTGCTTGTTTATGGGTTCAATACACAAACACCTTCGATTTGTTACCATTAGGCGTAAATGAACAAGGTAGCTTGGATGGTAAGAGAAAGACGAAGTTGGTTAAGTCACTGCACGAGAAGGTCAGGGTGCAAATTGGAGAGAAGAGTAAGCTCATTGCACAGAAAACAAACAAAGCTAGAAGGCGCGTGATATTTAAACCAGGAGATTGAAAGCCCAAGATTGGCTAACCAAAAGGGGGGTGAATTGGTTATTAAAACTTTTTCTTAAATGATTCAATTTTTAATATAATAATCAAACAAATAATAGAAGGCAACTTAAACACAAGTATACAAGTAAGTGAAGCAATAAAATTCACATAAAGTAAAAGATGCTAAGTAGAAGGGATAGAGAGTGCAAACGATATAATTCTGGATGTTCAATCCAATGCAATGATCTACGTCTCCCATTACCAAGCTCTCCGTCACGAGAAAGACCTTTTTCACTATGTTGATTGACTTATGGTGCAATCCAACCCTTTACAATACTTCCGATGACTTACAACCAAGGAGCACGGATCCTTTTACAACGTTGAGCTTTCCGGGACCTCAACACGACCCACAAGTTTGAGTTTACAATTTGAAATTATTCCTCTCAATAAATGATATATTCAAAGTTGAGTACAATGAGAGAAAATAGGCAAACACTTTAATAGATGGCAATGAATGAAGCTCAAGTGTTTGGTGAGTGAAAAATGATTTTCAAAGGTTGAATCACTCAAAAGGTTTTTAAGCTCAAGAGTATCTCACTTTGATGCTTTTTGGAAGTGTTGAAATGAATGTAAAGTGAGTTGGTATTTATAGTTGAAAAATTGTCAAAAATTCTACCAAACCGGTTGACCAATCTGGTTGACCGCCCCATTTTCGGTCAACCAAAATGATCGTTTGTAGAGAAAAGATTTGAATTCAGAACGATCAAAATTTGGACCATTGGAATTTTCACAACCGGTCGACCGGCCACCCAGCCGGTTTGAAGAACTTTTTGAAAAACTTCCAAAATATTTTTATTGTACAAATGTTTCAATGACATGAATTTTTAACGTGAATAAGAAATTCATTTATTTGAGTTTTCAATATATTCATTGTCAATTGTTAAAGCGTTTTACAAGACACACGATGAATTCAAAAACATCTACGTCTAATGTCTTCAATGTTTGACTTGACAAGAGCACTTTTCCCTCTTTCTTGACTTATATTTGGTCGTTTCTTGCAAGTACAGCAATCCTTTTGTCTTTGTTTGATCGATTTTACCATAGATGCTATATCACTTAAATATGATTGTTAGAGAAAAGAGAGAATATTTGTTTGTTATAATCAAAACATAAACTTGATTGGATGTTCAAAAATTTTGCTGGTAATTCTTCGACATGCAATTGTAGGATCGTAACCTTCACAACTTGGATGAGCCATATGACAAAATTTTGGGATTGGACATTCTTCTAATTCAAGAAGGGAATATAAGTGATGTAGTAGTGATGTTTTTTCCTTTTAACAAACAAGAAATACTATGCCTACTAGGAATTTTTTTTTTGTCAAAGTGACTTTCCAGCACTTTGGGCTCTTCCTCCGATGAAGAGGGACTTGGAATCCTTTCCTTCCTAGGATTCTTACTTGGCATCTTGACTCGTGGCATGATGAAAATGAGAAATTTTGCTATGGAAAAGTGAAAACGGAATAGGGAGAGAAAGCTAAGTATAGTTGAAGAAAAATGGTGATGTTTGAAACTTTGGAGAAGAAGATGTGATGGGTTTTTCAAATCTTGAGTTTTAATGGTAGATTAGAAGAAATAGAGGGTGGATCTAAGGAGAGGAGGAAGAATAATGAGAGAAGGAGATGAAAAATGGAAGAAAAGGTGGCGAAATGGGTTTAAGAAACCCGTCGATCCGGTCGACCGGACCCTGCCCCCAGAATTCACTGCCTCGCTGGTCGACTGGACGTCGTCTGGTATTTTTTTTTTTGACACACAAATATGGGCATGTAAAGTTACAAATAGATGTCTTTTTCATCCATTATGCCTAAACCTCGTCGAATATGGGAAAAACGATCAAGAGCAAGAGGTTTTGTAAAAATATCGACTAACTGGTTGTCCGTGTCAACAAATTCTAGAATGATATCACCTTTTTGAATATGATCCCGAAGAAAATGATGTCTTATTTCAATATGCTTAGTTCGAGAGTGCAAAATGGGATTTTTGGACAAATTGATAGCACTAGTATTATCGCACTTAATGGGAACATGATCATAAGATAATTGATAATCATTTAAAGTTTGTTTCAGCCATAGTACTTGAGCACAACAACTTGCGGCCGAGTTATATTCGGTCTCGGCCGTAGATAGTGCCACGGAATTTTGTTTCTTGCTAAACCACGAGACTAAGGCGAAGTCCAGAAAATGACAAGCCTCGCTAGTGTTTTTTCGATCAATTTGACAACTGACCCAACCGGCATCCGAATAGCTAAGTAGGTCAATGTGAGTTTTCTTGGGATACCAAAGTCCTAAGGTTCGGGTCCCGCTAAGATATCTAAAGATTCTTTTTACGGCTTTAAGATGGGATTCCTTGGGATTTGATTGAAATCTAGCATATAAACATACACTTTAATATCGGGTCTACTTGCAGCTAAATAGAGAAGAGATCCGATCACACCTCGATATTTGGTAATGTCAACGGGAGTGCCTTGATCATCTTTGTCAAGCTTTACGGATGTGCTCATTGGAGTATTTATAGACTTTAAATCATTCATTTCGAACCTCTTTAACATATCCAATATATACGTACTTTGATTTATGAAAATGCCATCATGTGTTTGTTTAATTTGAAGTCCGAGAAAGAACTTGAGTTCTCCCATCATACTCATTTCAAATTTCATACTCATGCTTTTTGAAAATTCTTCACATAGATGAATATTTGTTGCACCAAAAATAATATCGTCCACATAGATTTGAACAATAAGCAAATCTTTATTATGAGTTTTGACAAAGAGAGTAGTATCCGCTTTTCCAATTGAAAAACCATTTGAAAGTAGAAATTTGCTCAAACGTTCATACCAAGTTCTAGGGGCTTGTTTTAGACTATAAAGAGCTTTTCTAGGTTTAAATACATGATTTGGAAACTTTTGATTTGTAAAACCGGGTGGTTGTTCAACAAACACTTTTTCTTGAATTAAACCATTCAAAAACGCACTTTTAACATGCAAATGCAAGAAGCATGCGAATGGATTCTAACCTAGCCACTGGTGCAAATGTTTCTTCATAATCAATGCCTTCTTCTTGATTGTAACCTTGGGCCACTAATCTAGCCTTGTTACGCACAATAATTCTATTTTCATCCCATTTGTTTCAAAATACCCATTTTGTGTCGATTACGATTTGATCGTTAGGTCTAGCGACTAAATCCCATACATGATTTCTTTCAAATTGATTTAATTCTTCTTGCATAGCTAGAATCCAAAACTCATCAAACTCGGCTTCTTTAAAATTTTTAGGTTCAATTTGTGAGATGAATGTACAACTACTAAGATGATTTCTAAGAGAAGTTCTAGTGATACCTTTAAATGGGTCGCCTATTATTAGCTCTTTTGGATGAGAAGAAACGAATTTCTATTCCTTTGGCAACGTGGGATCGTTTTGAGCTTCAATCGACTTTTCTTCACTAGCTTGATTGTTGGGCTCTTTTGATTGCTCTTCATTGGACACTCCTTTGTTTTGATCTTGAATATTCATTTGTTTGAAAGGAGTTTCCAAACCTACATCATCATCATCAATACCTTTCTTACGATCAAGAAGGTTAGTTTCATCAAATGTGACATGCATAGATGCTTCAACAACTAGAGTTCTTTTGTTGAAAACTCTATAAGCCTTACTAGTCGATGAATATCCTAGAAAAATTCCAATATCGGATTTTGAGTCGAACTTACCCAAGTTATCCTTTGTATTAAAAATAAAACATTTGCAACCGAAAACTTTAAAATAACATAAGCATTTGAAATTCTATTTCTCCAAAGCTCGTAAGGAGTCTTTAAAATAACTATAAAACTCTATTTATAATATAACATGTGGTGTTAACGGCTTCGCCCCAAAAGTACTTAGGTAAATTATTCTCATTTAGCATGGTTCTAGCCATTTCTTACAATGTTCGTTTCGTCCTTTCTACTACACCATTTTGTCGAGGAGTTCTAGGAGCTGAGAAATTATGTTCATATCCGTTTTCGTTACAAAAATCGTCAAATGCAAGATTGTCAAATTCTCCCCCATGATCACTTCTAATAGTTCTAACAGTGTATCCTTTTTCATTTTCAAATTTCTTACAAAAATGCTTAAAGGCTTTTAAGGCTTCATCCTTTACATTTAAAAATATAACCCAAGTGAATCTTGAAAAATCATCAACAATAACGAAGGCGTAGTGTTTACCACTTAGGCTAGCCGTTCTTGATGGTCCAAAAAGATCCATGTGGAGAAGTTGCAATGACTTTGTTGTTGAAGAGAAATTTTTTGATTTAAAAGAGCTCTTTACTTGTTTTCCAAATTGACATGCATCACAAATTTTGTCTTTTTCAAAATTCAAATTTGGCAAAAGACAAAATAATTTTTGGAGAATATTGAAATAAGATCCATGCTAACATGACCTAGTCTCCTATGCCATAGCCATGTTTCATCTTTCAATCCAAGTAAACAATGTTCGTTGTTTTCAAATTCGATATTTTATGATATAAACATCTTTACTTCGGTTTCCTATGAAAATCACCTCTTTTGATGTAGCATCCTTAATTAGGCATTTGGAAGAATCGAATTTAATACTGTAACCTTTATCACATAATTGACTAATACTTAGCAAATTATGTTTGAGATTATCAACTAGTAGAACATTTTCAATAGAGGGGGATGAGTGATTACCAATGTTACCGATACCAATAATATTTCCCTTTGCATTGTCTCCGAATGTTACATGACCACCATCCTTCTTTTTGAGATTTGATAGTAATGATCGGTCTCCGGTCATGTGCTTAGAGCTTCCACTATCCAAGAACCATTTGCTCTTTGATTTCTTTGGTACCTACAAGAAAAATTCAATTTTTGATTTTTGGTACCCATAAAAACTTGGGTCCTTGGTAGTTAGTTCTTGAGGATTCTCTAATCCACTTGTATTTGTTTTCAAAGAATAATTTCTTTTTAGCTAGGCAACTTAAACGCAACATGTCCACTTTTATTACAAAATGTACAAGTGACATTAGATGCTTTAACAAACATGTTTTTGAGAGAGATTTTTGCTTTAAAGAGGGTTTGAATCCTATTCCCCCTTTGTCAAAAACGCAATTATGATTTCCAAGCATTAAATCGAAATTTTTCTTCCCTTCGGTGAATTTATAAATGGTTTTTGTCAAATCTTCAACTTTTTCTTTTAGGGAAGTGTTTTCCTTAACTAATAAATCATAATCAATATTTTCTTTTTGTTTTTCAAAAATCTTCTTTATTTCATCCTTCAATAAAGAATTTTTCTTTTTAAGAATAGAGTGACTTAATGCAAGCTTTCCAAAATCTTCAAGTAATTCATCATAAGAATTAGATAATTCATCATAAGAACAATTTTCATTGTGACTTACCTCATCTTCAAGTGCCATGAAACACATGTTTGCGATTTCATCTTGACCATCACTTTCATTTTGATCTTCATCATCACTATCGTCCCATGTGGCTTGGAGTGCCTTTTTCTTGATGTTCTTCTTTTTGTTCGGGCACTCGGTTCTTTTGTGACCCGGTTGGTCACAATCATAGCAAATTATTTTCTTGCTTCTCTCTTCTCCTTTGTCATCCTTCCTTTGAAACTTTTTATTGTTTCGAAACCCTCTCCATTTTTTGACGAGAATGACTAAATCATCGAGCTCCTCATCACTCATGTTGTTACTTGTTGTTCCTTCATCAATTGCCGATTTTAGAGCAATTTGACGCTTTGGAGCCTCCTTTGGTCCTCTTTGTTTTTTCTTGTCTTTTCCTTGATTTCGGCGTTTTTAAGCTCATAGGTCATCAAGGTTCCATAAAGTTCTTCCAAAGGATATGTATTTACATCCCTGGTGTTCTCTATCAACATCCTTATAGGGCTCCATTAGTATATTTACGATCGAAACCTTTTAAACCGTTAGTATATTTACGATCGAAACCTTTTAAACCATTTACAATATCGGTAAAATGAGAAATCATGTTAGCAATAGATTCATCTTGTTTCATAAAGAAATTTTCAAATTCTTTGACTAACATATTTATTTTGGTTTCTTTGACTTTACTAGTGCCAACATGAGTAACTTCAGGAGCATGCCAAATATCATATGCCAAATCACATGTGCTAATCTGATAAAATAAGTTTTTCGCTTTGGCATTTAAGGACAACTTTCTTTTATCTTCTTCATCGTATTCCTCTCTATCCTTAGGAATAGTTTGATCGGGTTTACCATTGATCTTAATTGTCTTGGTAGGCACATAAGGATCACGTTCAATAATTCCCAAATATTATAATCAATTGATTGAACATAAATCGTCATCCTAGCCTTCCAATAATTGTAGTGTGTGCCATCAAAGGAAGGAGGTCGGTTTGTAGAATGTCCCTCAAGATTTTGAAACATGGGGTTAGCCATTACTCAAGATTGTGAAATCTTAAAAAAAAAAAAAAAAAAAGTGAGTACCTAGATCTGATACCAAATGAAAGCCCAAGATTGGCTAACCAAGAGGGAGGGGGGGGGGGGGGGGAGGGTGAATTGCTTATTAAAATTTTTTCTTAAATGATTCAATTTTTAATATAATAATCAAGCAAATAATAGAAGGCAACTTAAGCACAAGTATACAAGTAAGTTGACACAAAGTAAAAGATGCTAAGTAGAAGGGATAGAGAGTGCAAATGATCTACGTCCCCCGTTACCAAGCTCTCCGTCACAAGCAAGGCCTTTTTCACTATGTTGATTGACTTATGGTGCAATCCAACTCTTGACAATGCTTCTGGTGACTTACACCGATCCTTTTACAACGTTGAGCTTTCCGGGACCTCAACACAACGCACAAGTTTGAGTTTACAATTTGAAACTATTCCTCTCGATAAATGATATATTCAAATTTGAGTACAATGAGAGAAAATAGGCAAACACTTTAATAGATGGGCAATGAATGAAGCTCAAGTGTTTGGTGAGTGAAAAATGATTTTCAAAGGTTGAATCACTCAAAAGGTTTTTCAAGAATCAAATGATATGAGTAAAGAGTATAAAACCAATATTTAAGCTCAAGAGTATCTCACTTTAGTGTTGAAATGAATGTAAAGTGAGTTGGTAATTATAGTTGAAAAATCGTCAAAAATTCTGCCAAACCGGTTGACCAGTCCGGTCGATCGCCCCATCTCCAGTCGACCAAAATGACCGTTTGTACAGAAAAAAATCAGAATTCAGAACGGTCAAATTTTGGACCGTTGGAATTTTCGGTCGACCGCCTCCACGGCAGGTCGATCGGCCACCCAGCCGGTTTGAAGAACTTTTTGAAAAACTTCCAAAATTGTTTTTATTGTACAAATGTTTCAATGACATGAATTTTTAACGTGCATAAGAAATTCATTTACTTGAGCTTTCAATATATTCATTGTCAATTGTTAAAGTGTTTTACCTTTACACATGATGAATTCAAACACATCTACGTCTAATGTGTTCAATGTTTGACTTGACAAGCGCACTTTTCCTTCTTTCTTGACTTTCATCTGGTCGTTTCTTGCAAGTGTATGACAGCAATCCTTTTGTCTTTGTTTGATCGATTTTTCCATAGATGCTATATCACTTAAATAATCGTTAGAGAAAAGAGAAAGACGGTTTATTTGTCATAATCAAAACATAAAAATAAGCATAGGTCAACAGAGATTGCGTTTGGGTATATTTCAGAAAGGAGCGCTTTCTAGAGCAGAGGAAGTCTAAGTTGCAGCCGCGTGGAAATGGTCTATTCCAAGTCATTAAGAAGATCAATGATAATGCATACAAAGTGGATCTCCCGGGTGAGTATAATGTTTTGGCTACATTTAATGTTGTTGATCTCTCCTTGTTTGATGCAGATGCAGATTTCAGGATGAATTATTTTGAAGGGGGATGGGATGATATGATCTAGGATGCGGGAGCCACGAATGCAAGTCCAAGCTGAGACCCGCTAATTATCGAAGAAGGGGGCGATGACGCGATCGAGAGCAAAACGAGTCAAAGAGGCGTTGGGGATGCTCGTCAAAGCCAGTATTGATGAAACCATATTCGGGACGCATGGAGCAAGTTTCATGTTGGAGTCGAAGACTGAAAAGACCCAAAATCTACGTGATAAAGCTGGCTGAAGAAGATCTGCCCAATCAAACGCCAACCAGACGCGCCCTACCGGACGTTCGGATGAAATTTTCTGTTAATCCAGACGCACCTTATCGGATGTCCAGAAGAGTTGTCCGGTAGAAAGTTCTATCCATCCAGACGTGCAATACCGGATGTTCGGAAGGTCGTCCGGTTGAACCTATTTTTCCGCGATTTTGTTCTATTTGACTAGAATTCTAATTCCTTTCCATATTTTGCAAGATTTATTTCCTTATGTACGTTTTTTACTACGTTTAAGGGTCTAGTATAAATACTTACCTCTTTTGTTACATTAAGAACTTTTGAATGATAATTATTTGAAAGGCTTTCTCTTGTTCTCCCATTGAACAACAAACCGAACTTATCAAGATCTAATTCTTGTGGCATTCAAACATCGGATCATGGTTTTGGTTCAGCACATCTTCGTTATCGTTGGGTTTTTTGGTTTACTTCATTGAGTTCAAATCGAAAACTGGGTTAGTAATTGAAGTTCTTGGTTTTCGCATCAATCTCGTTATGAGTTTCGTAGTCACCGTTGTTTCGGGGTTCGCATCAGTAACTTTCGATCCTTCTTCAATAATGTATTGAGTAACTCTGCATTGTTTATCATTATATTGTCGGTCTTGGAAATGTGACTTTGTCCAGCAATTGTTCTATTTCGACCATGAACTTATTTCTTTTTGAAACTGTAAGCCTCTACTGCTCTTCTAAACAACAAAACTAGCTACTTTCCCGATACTTAGTTTTCATGTTGGGTATGTACATGCAATAACTATGATGTGCCTCAGAAAAAATTTCAGCAATACCATTTATTATAGATTGACGATGATTATATAGGCAAAGTTTCAGCAATAACTTCCCTCCGTATTGTGAAGAATTAACGTGTCGTTAAATCATTCTCGTCATCGACCATGCCGAATGCAAGAGGGTAAATTTGGATGTTGACATGTAGCAATAATCAACTTTCCTTCATATCTAGTTTTCAAGATTGTACCATCAACCAGAATTAAAGGTCGCATTTCATTTCGAAATCATCGAATGCATTGTTAAAGAACCATGAAGAAATACTTGACTATTATCGTCATTAGTGTCAATAAAAAATGTCGAGTTAGGATTAGTTATCCCCATGTTATAGCAATACCTGACCAATTTATCATAACTCTCATCGATCGAACCCATTAAATCTTCCAACACACAATTCTTTAGCTTTTCTGGTTTTTTGGTAGCTAATGATCACCCGTAGGTCTGTAAATCATGTGTGGGTCCTGAAAATTGTGCATTATCCGTGGACCAATAAACCATGATCTGGTTTGCCTGTGATCATTTCAACGAATACCGACTTCACAAATATGCTCTCGTACATATTTATGAACTACAAACAACTCATTCGTATACATCTTCATCGCTTGCAAATGTCAACTACAATTGTCATCAACACAAATAATTACGTAAGTAAACTAGTTTGATTTCTTCACTCTAAACTTAAAGTTATGTTTCATTGCAATTCGATGCACAACTTCCTGTAAATCTATTTTTGTATCAAGCAGTTGCTTGATGAGTGTATTTCACTCATTGAATTTGCACCTCTAAACCATAGTTTTCAATTTGTTCTTGAGCACTTTTGAGCATTTTGATATGTTTGCTTGTGTTGTTTTATAGTTTAGGTAACTTGGTTAAAATGGCATATTTTGGAGTTTTAAATGGAGCTAAATTGTTGATCATAGAAAAGAAGATAAAAATAAAGTGGGAAATAGGCACACAAAAAGAAAAAAAAATGGGGCCAAAAGTGAAAGAAACATAGGCACCCAAGAAAATGTCAGAAAGCCAACAGAATACTGGGTACCAAGGCTCCCAATCGGAAGAAAAATAGCACAACGCTAGCAAGGTCTCTCCATTGAGGAGCTACGGAGCCACCACCCAAAAAAAAAATCAAACTTTTGGAAAGTTTCCGACCCAATCCAGCCCCAATTCGTCTTGAAACTTTGAGGGACTATAAATACAAACCAGAAGACCTATTTTTGGAGGGGGAGAGAGGGCTAAAGAGCCAAGGAAACAAGAGATTGATTGAGAGCAAGAAAGACAACAATATGAGAAGAATTCAAGTGCCAAATCAGTTTTTTCTCATTCTTTTCTTTTCCGTGTTCTTAATATGAGATTGGATTATATATATTTTCTCTTATTCATGAACTAATTTCTAGATCTAGGGTTTGATGTAACATAAATTGAGACATGTTTGGATTTTAATATAGTTATTTCTTTTGATATTTTTGTGAGTTTATTTGTGTTAATAAGAGCACATTGCTTTCGATTACCTGGTCAATAGTTGAATGATTTGATGCTTTAAATCTCAATACTCGAGAGAGGGGGATTTAGGCGCGATCTAAGAGTAACACAACCTAGATTTTGTAGGTTTCAAGAGAAAACATGAAATCTTTGAGGCTTATTCTATTTAAGAACTATGTTCTTGATAATTTCTAGATTTTTAATTTGGAATCATATTGAAATTAAAATATAGAGATAGATTTTATTTTGCACTCGAGAGAGTGAATATAATTAATTTAGGGTTCTTGCCTATAAGCTTAGGAAAAATTGATAGAAGTAGCTATGAAGGTTGAGAAACATAACATGATAGTACTGTAAAATCATTCCCTAGGATTTCTCACGTTGATAAATCTCATATAATTTGCATTGTTTTACTTGAAACTACCACCTTATCCATGTTAGATTAGTATAAAAATATTGATTCTAAACTCGATTTTCTAGAAAAAGTCAAAACTAAATAATTATAATACTTAGTGGGAATTAAATATCAATCTATGTGGGTTATCCTTACTTGATCTTATATTACGAAACTTGACAATGTACACTTGTGATATAAATTACGTTATACAAAACGCGTAACTAGTTTTTGGCGTCATTGCTAGGGATTGTTTTATTTGATTTTTACTAATATTATTACCAATTAGCTTTCATTTTAATTTGATATTTTTCTTTTAATTTTATTCCCTAATAGTTTCTTGATTTTTATTTTCAACTGTTTATAAAAAGAGCGAGATATCTCGAATTAGAACCTGTTAATTCTGAACCAGACCGCACTTTTCATCTTCTAAGGGATACACAAAGAAGTTGATCCGAACACACATAGCAATTGAAGTTATGAAACCCATAACGAATTATATTCAACCCAAGATAGCAAAGAATCAACGTTTTAAAAAGTTCAGCCTGATAAATTATTGAACAAAAGAACCAAGATAATCTCTAAGTTCGGAATTAATTCAATGAAGAACGAGTTGAAAGTAATATGCCTCGCAATAATATCTCTCTAATTGTGTGTTTTATAATGAAGAGAATGAGTCATATTTATACATAACTCATAAAAATCTAATTAAAAACGGAATTAACAGTCTAAATATCAAGAATTACTATAAAACTAGTGTTTTAACTAAACTAGGATTCTTTCCAAAAAATTGAAAAATTCGGGGCCTAATAACACTATGTGGCCGCATAGTGTGTGGACATGCGGTTGCATTGTTCATCCAAAATGTCACCTTTGATTCTAAGTATTGGGACATGCGACCGCATCCAGGTTTGTGCCATGCCTGCATAGTAGTCTCTTACTTCCAAGTTTGAGTTATCAATTTAATGCATTCCAACATGTCCTATTCCCATTCACAAACATGAAACTTGGTCTTTGGCTTGTTAACGTCACCTTCTTGGACGTCCGTAACTTGAATAAGTGATTATATGGCTTCATTGACTCTATTTGATCTCAAACTTGCCCTTAGCCTCTCCTCAACATACATCAAACTCTTGAAAGCTGGTTGACTTCCTTGGAATCCATAAAAATGAACGTGAAGCAATGACAGAACATGAAGCAAAGGTCACTAATGAAAATAATCAACAATAGGCTATTAGAGACTATGTCAAACCAGTTGTCAATGACAATTATTTCGGTATCACACGCCTAGGTGTTGTTGCAAATAACTTCTAACTGAGCCATAACTAATACATATGGTACAATAGCATCAGTTTGGAGGAGCTTCGACAGATGACTCAAATGCTCATCTGTTTTTTTTTTTTTTTTTTTTTTGGGGAGATTTGTGATACAGTGAAGATAAATGGAGTCACTAATGAGGCAATTAGACTTTGTCTATTTTCTTTCTTCTTGAGGGATAAAGCCAATGCTTGGTTCTAATCACTACCATATAGGATGACTTAGCTTAGAAATTCCTCAACAATAACTTCCCACCTTCCAATTCAACTCAACTTCAGAGTGAGATTGGTCAATTCTGATAATCTGGTTTCGAACCATTTTATAAAGCTTGGGAAAGATTCAAAGACCTGCTTAGGTGTCCTTAACATGGTTTTCAGAGTTGGATGCAGATTCAGATATTTTACAATGAGTTAAATGGATCCATAGTGGATGTAGCTGCAGAGGGTACTCTAATGGCTAAAACAACAAATGCTACATATTCCTTGTTCATCAAGCGGGTTTCCATGAAGTAGATCATATTACTACACTAGCAGCTTAGGTTCTATCACTTACTAATCAAATAGCTATTCTTACAGCTCAGAGTAATCAACAAAAGGTAGATTCGGCTATGGCTGCTTCTTTAGCATATCAGAAGATAGAAATAGAAAATAAGCAAGCTCGGTATATCAACAGCAAGAACTACAATCATAGATGAAACTATTCTTCCTATCATTATCATCCAGAGCTTACAAACCATAAAAATATATCATATGGCAACAACATGAATGTATTGCAACCGCCTCCTGGATTTAATATTCAAAATTCTAAAGGAAAACCATCCTTAGAAGATAATATGGGAATTTTTATTTCAGAGACAAGGTCATGGTTCAACAAAGATGAATCACATTTGGATAATATCGAGACTCATGTGGCCATCATGAGGGCTACAATGAACAATCTTGAGGTTTAGATTGGTCAATTGTGCACCTAGGCACCCATATTTTCACCCAAATACACCATTTTCACCAAGTTACCTAAACTACAAAACAACACGAACAAACAAACATATCAAAATGCTCAAAAGTGATCAAGAACAAATCGAAAATATGCTTTAGAGGTGTTAATTCAATAAGTGAAATACACTCATCAAACACCCCAAACTTAATTCTTTAGTTGTATTGCTTGTTTTTATGGCTCAGGATTGAAAATATGATATCGAATTCATGAACTACTTCAAAGTTATAATGCAAAAACCAAATTCTTACCTTTCCAATGCAAAACGAGGTGTGTGTTTGAAGAATCAAATGTAGCATTGTACAATCATAAGTTAATTCAATTCTCGATCTTAAAAGTCAAATATTTCCATTCTCCGCTCGTTGGATTCAATACCCCCGAACATAGTTTATTTTCAATCTCTTCCCAAGTGTATATTCTAAGGTTGCTCTTCATTTCACTACTCCTTGCCCTCTTCAATTTGGTTAAGTTTTTACACGTTGTAGTTTGACATATCAATAAATGAGTATTCTCCTTATTTTTTATTTGCTTCACCCCTAGGAGTCAACCAAGCTACTAGTTACCCTTATCAAATGCATAATCTTCTACAACAAATGCTTGGGGCTTAATCAAGACATACATCTTCTATTTCATGCACCTGCTTTTTTCTTTTATGCAGTGATTATTGTAATGCCCCTTATTAAATATTCATTTTCAAAAATTGACCTCTAACTTAAGGACTTCACCCAATTTTCATCCTAGTTGTTTTAGACAATCCAAGCAAAGTCGTTACACATGGAATCCACATCTCCCTACTGTTCAACTACCCAAACTATCCTAAAGTCGATTAATGGATACAAATTTTAGTTTAGTGGTTGTTTGGATTTAACTCTAAGGGCTCTTCAACCTATAATCAACTTATTCTTGTTCAATGTTATA
>CM033359.1:15989819-16027846 GCA_019395295.1 Osmanthus fragrans
AGAAATTGCCCTCGTTAGTTATTCCAATATGGATTTATTTATAAATAATATCTTAATCAATTCAATAAAAGTCTTTAACATGTCAAATAAAATAACGTCCGAAATCTCACATTTATCCCTCGCCTAGAGCCATTGCACACGCATACAAGACGAAAAAAAAATTAATTTTATGTAAGATGTGCACAATAGTTCTCATTTTTATGTTATATGTATTTAACGAATCAATATTAAAATTTTAACCTTTTAAAATAGAGAGCGAGTTTAATTCTATACATTTGGAGACTCAAAGTTACTCTATATTTTATTTTGGATCAATTCTAATGCATTCATATGGATTGTAATTTAGATGATATTTAAATAGAAAGACTTTGACCTACATTATATTAATGTAATGAGTACATGGCTTGGTTCAAATTTCATCCCCAATAAGTCTCATATATAATTCAAATTTCACCTCTAATAAAAAATAAAAAACTGGACAGACAAAAGATAATGAATATAAGAAAGAAAGAGAAATATTAAATTACGGTGGGTCATCCATATAGAAGGTCTTATTGACAATGTCCACTTATTCTTGCTGGATATTTTGCATTGGAGAGTAACTTTTGTAGACATTTTTCATTTTAGCTTATGTTACAACAATTTTTTTTTTAAATGCAAATTACATTTGTATTGATTTGAGCATCATTATTTAAAATTCATTTTTAACTACACATTTTATCAATAAAAATAATTTGCATGTAAATTCAAAAAATTTATATACTTTGGTGCAGGTCAAACACTTTACCTTGACAGTAAATATGAATTAAACAGTCAACTGCTAAGTTGACCGTTTATTGCGCACCTAGTTACACTTTATTGTCTCTATTACTATGAAACGAGAATGATCACCTGCCCCTAGTGGACAGGTTTTACAAAATCCACCATGTACAAAAATGTTTGAAGTGGGACCCATTTTTGAAGGGTGGGGTTTTTTTTAACCTGGGGGGTTTTTTTAACCTGTCCCAGTGGGCAGGTGATCACTCCTCTACTATGAAAATGATATTCTTTAAAAATAATGAATATTACAATTTCAAAATTTTTTTAACATACAGGGCTGAATTTCAAACTGATTCCTTATTTTCTGAGTTGAACTGTTGAACCGATCGGTCCCATGTGGTCCCACTTCACCCACGCCTAACTGCATTGAAGGGATTATTAGAAAAATAGGAAACTCTACAACCCTTCATCTTAAAGTAATAGTAATGGAAAGCTGTTATCTGGTGGTACAGTTCCAAATATAGAAATTAAAGTATTTTTTTATTTACATTCTTTGTCCTCTTCTCTCACTAAATTTGGCAAAAGTTGCAACTATTTTGTTGACATTTGGTGTTTGATTCGGTGCATGGTCTACTTATCCTTTTATCTAAGCGCGGTGGAACATCTCATCATTTTGAACCGAGTTTAAGTTTCTCGGATTGGTCCGCGAAAAGGGGAAAAGACGAAATAATCATAACTAAATCAAATGGACACTTCAGAAATTTGTTGAACAAGATAAAGACGTCTTTTCGTTTATTTATTAACTATTGAATGATGCTATCTCACCAGTTGTGCTATAAGGATGCGTTTGATTGTCAATATTTTCATGAAAAATATATTTTTTTTAACTCAAATTTTTACTTTCATGTTGTTTAATTGATAATTTTTTTTTCATGTGACAATAATTTTCTCAAAATTAAGGAAAATATTTCCCTTAAAGGAAGTAAGATTTTATTTTTCAAGAAATTCTCCTCTCTCTCTCTCTCTCTCTCTCTCTCTCTCATCTACCCACAAATAAAAAAAAATTGATAAGTATAATATTTTTTAAGTTGAAAATTAAATCAATTAAACACATTTAATTAATAATTTCTATAAAATAAGTTCTAAATAATTGAATTTTCAAAAATTTATTTTCTTTTTATGTAAATCCATGCTCGCAATTAAACGTTCCCTTAACATCAATTTAAGTGACCATGCTTTATTCAAATTCAAATGAATTTATCATGTAATTGTTACATTGACGGGTGCTTAACACCACTTATGCTAAATAATATTATTTTATACTAATTCCAGTAGATATGTTAACAAAACTAAAACGAAGTGATGCAGCTTGATGGCCTTCAAATTGAAGTTCATTATCCTCATTGCAACAATAGTAACAGTTCAATGAGCTCTTCTGTAGGGTCATTAATGAAACCTAGACAGAATGACTTGCTGTTTGATGCCAATAAATTTTTTAATAATAATCAATTTATGAAGAACATGTGATTTAAAAGTAGAGACAAAATTTGAATTTACATATAAAATATTTTATTGTAAGAACGTGTACAGTTAAAAAGGAGCTTAAAGAAAAAATAAATTTTAAAATAATGAGAATCAAACAAAGGCTAAATTATAACTGGAGTTTATTGGATTGCTCCAAATTGAAGTTTCGATTGCAATAGGATAAAAGTCAGTGACCTCAAGTGTAATTAACCTTCTTTTAATTCTCAGCAAACACGCTTCAGAAAACCAAATGTATTAAGAAAAAGGAAAATACAATTCATAATTTAATTCTCTCTATTTGTTAAACTGAAATACATTTTTCCCCTTTAATATAGGGATACTAAATTGTTTTCAAACTATCTAGTTCTCTACATAGCGCTATTATGGCCCAAATCTAGATGCAGAATTAGGCATTAATTACTCCGAAAACAAATTTACCTGCTAGATGAAATTCTACATCTGTATCCTTCGAATTGATCCAGAATTATTTAACATGTAGCCGTAACAAAATAATTACCCCAAATCAAGCCGACGACTCGGAACAACTCAGATGAAAAAACAGCAAAGATCGAGAAGATTTGGTAGGGCTCCAAATGAAAGCTGGTATCGAATCACACACTCAAGATTACAACTTCCTTCCTCCCCTACTTGTATGTGATAGTATCCAATGCACCTTGCCAATCATGCCGTTAAGTGAATATGACAACCTTAAGAGAGAAACCGTGCCATCAGCTCAAGGGACATTTAAAGCTGTCAAGCTGTGGTTATAGGTCAAACGTTACATATTACAACACTGAGTAAATCTTAATTCTAAGATACCCTCCCTCGACCAACCCGGGCCCCAAAATACATAAAAGGAAAATATCAAAAGGCAAACTAAAATCAAAAGCTGCATTCAGGTAAATTACAACTAGGTAAAATGGGACATAAACACCCACTCCATATAGTCACAATACCGCTCCTCTTTAAGACTTGCATTTTATACATCACCTTTTTTTTCCATTTAAGAAAATGTAACTTGATACATGCTGAAATCTTCAAGTTGACAATATAAATAAAAAAAGAAACTAGTGGAAAAAGAATAACAGTCTGAACAAATTACAAGCTGAAAACTATTTTACATTGAAGGGAAAGAATACAAAAATCTAATCCCAGAGGGAATATAGTAATTACCTCAACCAAAGGTTATGCTCCTGGCTATTAGTATCTCTAGCAGTTAGATTACCTTCCAGTGAGTCTTCAAAAAAATTTTTTTTTTTTTTTTTTTTTGGGCTCTCATAAGGCAGCTTTTTTTCCATTTTGGTTAGAGACGTATAACAGAAACCCCACAAGCACTGTTTTCCATGTAAAATTTGGAGTTCTTACTTCTCACTTAATTTCATCCTTCATGTATCGAGAGATCCTTAGATATTAAAGCAATTCTCCGCTTAGCATTGTCCGAGCGGAGATTGTCTCCTTTATAACCCAGCTGGATTTCAAAACGTGTTCAATAAACAACTTAGATTGTGAGGAAGGTTACATTAGAAACAATTTGATTCAACCGAATGAAAAAAAGTGGATTGTGCATAAACAGTGAGGAAGGTTACATTACCTCGCTTTGACCATCGGGTGAGAACCACCTTAACAGCACTCCATTGTGCACAACCGCAGGTATTAATTTGAAAAGCAACGGAGTAGTCACCTGAATTAATACTATGTTAACAATCCACTAGAAATAATTGACGAGAAATTGTGCTCTAACTTTTGCATGACTTAGGATTGAGTTTTGTATTCAAACCAGCAGTTTTAACGAGCCACATTTAGTAGTCATTTATCTGCCTTTTCAAATAAACAAAAGAGTCCAAAGTAGTATATAATTATAATTTTCTCCACACAAGTTTTTTCTCGAGACTTACACAAAAAAATAATAAATTACACATCAAAAACCATCTTTTGACCCCAAAAGCCAAGTGAAGCCAAGCCATTCAACTGCAAAGAGGTAGTAGTCTGATGTGTGAAACAGTAATACATTCAACACACACAGTTTATTAAATTTCACATATAACCCTATTCATACTTTCATGCATGATGTATGCATGAACACATAAGAGAGAGAGAGAGAGAGAGGGGGGGGGGGGGGGGGGGGGGGGACTGTTTTACAATGCAATGCATATATATATATATATATATATATATATATATGTAAGTAGCCTACTTCTTTCGTCTTACCGCAGATAAAAACTTTCATTAGATATGATGGTCCTCAAAAGTACAACTGCTAGTAGTATGTCTACTGATTTCATTTTCATAAGATTTTAAAAATGCATAAAGCTATGTATACATCTCATGGTGCACACAATAGCTTACACCCCTCTCACATGGAGAGGGGCCACGAATATTTTATTGTGTGTGGGCCCTCTTCCATGTGAGGGGGGTGTAATGCATTTGGTGATGCATTATGTACATGTAGCATGATTGTTTAAAAATACAATCATACTTCATGTACATAATCATTCACACAATCTTTTACACTCCTCTCACATGGAGAAGGGTCCCACACACAATAAAATATTCGCAGACACTATTCATGTGTCACAGGTGTAAGTACACCTGGTGTACAAACATCTTTATCCTTAAAAATATGACGCCAAGAGGTGGCTTAATCAAGAAACCCAGAGGAGCACCTGGATATCATTCTTATATAGAATGCCTGTGACCTCTCTCCACATAGAAGGGGGAAACATAATGTACATGCATAAAAGCTGTAGAAGATATGGATCAACTGAAGCATGAGATAAGATGATTTTATACCAGACTGAGAGCTGTGGTTCCAAGAAGCAGGAGGTATACTTTACCCTGGAAAAAAAATAAAAATAAAAAATAAAGAAAGAAAGAAAAGAATAGCATTTTGAAAACAAACACGGAGATACAGTATCATAAACCTCAAAATGCTAGCTAGAGGGTTTACGAAGAAAATAAATAAGCCATGAGAACTTAAGATGGAACTAAAAAAGTTAGCTTCTCTCTCCCCTGACCACTCCATAAATTAACCCCATGGGAATCCAGTCCACGGAGCATGGAGAGGTTACTGATCGACTTTTACTAAAAATTCATCCGTAGCATTTACCTCAACAAGATGAAGATTAGAAGCACGACTGAGCAGTACAAATGCAAATTCCCCTATTTGAGCCAATGACAATCCAACCTATATTGCTCAAGGAACATAGAGCCTCGTTAATGTAATCCATCTAAAGATGAAAAATAGAAGTACCGTATTAAACAACATGGTAGCCATCTTACAAGAAGTGAAGTTTTGTTGTTGTAGCCAAATCCCTTGACAACAGCAGAAATTACTATGGTTTTAACAACCACCACCAGTATAACCGATGCAAGTAAGATATCAACGTGATTCCAGAGAAAATGAACATGGATGAGCATCCCAATGCTAGCCAGGAAAAGAGCAGCAAAAAAGTTGCGAATAGGTTCAACCTGCATGAATAACAAAAATCTACTATATGTGACAGGAAAATATGAAATTTTTCACAGGTACACAATAGAAGGGGGAAAATGCTTTTTGCCATCCAGAGGTGTAAATAAATACAAGTATAGAATTCTCCAATGACATACAAAACAAAACTGAAGATATTGACATACATACACATTATACATTAGTTTTCCAACACATTTTTGAATTTATAGCAAGCAGGAAACATAAAATTGAAATGAGAAAATACGCATACATTTACATGTTTCTAATAATAGAACGAGTAATGATGCAATCTTACTTGTTCAAGTGTATGTTGAGCAAGATCGGTTGTTGATATCATCACTCCAGCAGCAAATGAACCCAATTCTAAACTCAAACCGAGCTTGTCACTACACTGAAATTACACGAACCATCAGACTGCATTACAGTTCACTATAAGAGGGCTATACAAAGAGGGCGGAGGAATCGAGACAACTGAGTAATCAAAAACAAGAGACATATTCAAACCCAGTGTTCCGGCCTTGTATTCATGCAAATATGAAAGATAACTAGAAAGCAGAAAGTGAATAATGATTGTCTCACTAATGTAATGCACATGGAATGACATAACAAACAAATGGCAAAAGTGAGGTAAATCCATAGATAAGACATTGTAAAGAAAACAAACCCGAGCTACAAGCAGGCAAAATGCAACTGAAGCCAACTGATAAAGTTCACTGGTCTGCAAAGGAAATTATATGTCACAAACAAATAAACTTGAAAGGCAGCTACATGCAAATGCTTATTCAACAATATTCCAGTTCCCAAAATAAATCACACCTGTGATGATAAACTTATCATAAGTTTGAGGAACCAAGGTACACATGTCCGTGAAAATATCGATAGAACAGCCAAGAACACAATCAACACCACCAACCTGTTGGGAATTTACTTATCATGCACAGCGGAAAATTAAATAAATTTCAATTCCCACCAAGGATCTGCTTTGTGTTTAGATAGAAACTGTGATAGGAATCATACCTTTTACCAGATCTGCAAACTCCTTTGCTATTCCTGTAGTTCCAGCAATCTCGATCTGCCTCCCACAGCTGTCCAATTGTCCAGCCTCCAATGGAATCCACACAGGGAACAAGATTGAGAGAATTAGGGTTTTACTTTTCTTGTGCTAGCAAGAATAATGAAAATTCATCACCTGTTTACAAACTCTAGCAGCTTATTTATATAAGCCCAAAAGAGCTTGGCCCGTCCTACAACTTAACCTGGCCCAATATTTAATTAATCCAATTAATCAAATCCGGTCCATCAATTAATTAATCTAATTAATTAATTCGGGCCTATTAATAAGCAATCCAATTAATTAATTATCCAACGCTTGTCAATTAATTAATTGGCGGATCTCAATCTTCTAGTTCTCCTTTTGTGTGTGACCCATTAGGTTCCCAATCACGATGCCTAACGACGTGAATTATTATTCTGATCTAATCAAAATCGATAAATCAAAACACCATTTTGATTTATCTCTAATTCACATCCGTCGTCCCAGATTGACATCTAGCAATGTGTCAGGGCAATACATGTGACGGGAAATGTCATGTGGTATGACAAAACCAAACTCGTTCGTTTATCGTGAAACTATAATCCCTTCGTCAATATGATCCGATCAATTACGAGATATGGATTGTATCAATCTCGATTATCGATCATATCTTTCATTCCACTTATTAAGTCAATGTAAGTCGAAAACTCCTTTTCGACTTATAGGTACACCTTGTCCAAGGATTTTATTATCAACTTAACTGGATGAAATGTAGATCATAAACTCTTACTATCTAAGAGCGACGAATCCTCTATTGATCATTCACAACCTTCATATGATTCTTGACATACCCGAACGATGCCGTATTAGCGGCCCTTGACAGAGCAACTTCCAGCATCACCAAAGCATGACTGCCCCCACATAAGGTACTATGATGATCTCAAGTCAAATGATCAATTCCACTACCGAACGTTAGAGATTAACCACTGACACTCAGATAGTTATCCATGTGGAATCTCTCAGCGGGTCTCCAATGTTTTGTTCTATAACAAAACATTCACGTGTTCATTTAAGTGTCACTACACTTTAACTTGTGAGATCAGCTACTTACTTCACAAGTAAGGAATGTCACACGTGGTGGTCTATCCGCAATAACGATATCCGTATCTCGTTATTACTTACGACCACGGATGATTTAAGATTCAATCATATGTAATTTGTATCTCACAATCACAACTCCTTGTAATTAACAAATTACCGAGACTTGAATCTACGGACTCTATTATTTAATATAATAGATCTTGCCATAATAAATGCATTAAGTATATATCAAAAGTACTTATGCCCAAGGTTGATTGGACCTAGGGCATAACACTTACAAACTCCCACTTGCACTAGATCCAATCACTTATGTATCTAATATCATAAGAGTTCACATGACGATCATGTTTATACTGTGACAACTCCTTGCCAGTGGATTTGCAATATTTTTAATTGTGAGAATTTGTTCTTTCTTTTACGTCATTTCTTTGTACTATCTCTTTGATGAGATGGTACTGCCTCAACACTTGTTTGGATCATCGATGAGACCTTAGTTCCAATAATGCTAGGAACTATTCCAAGTTCATTAGTGAACTTCTTGACCCATACTACAACTTTTGTTGCTTCTAAAGCAATAGTGTATAAGACTCTCGCTATTGAATCAACGTTTCCTGTTTGGAACCTTTCCAATACACCGTTTAAGAGTAAATCAATATCCTGATTGAGATTTGCTATCTTTCTAGTCTGACTAGAAGTTAGCATCAGTGTATTCATGAACTCTTAGTTCATTTTCTCCACATAAAATCTTCTCAAGATTTTATTTTTGTAGATTTCGATAAATTAAGCAATCTTCTAGATCTATCTCTATAGATCAAGTTGCTTCTCATATATCTTTATGAAGAAATCTTTTAACAACCACAACTTCAACGATTGAAACGTAGGAATGTCGTTCCTATTAATAATATTAGGAATGCGACAACGCTCCCACTATTTTCTTGTAAACACACAACTCTTCACTTTTGATAAAATCAAACATTTTGATTTTTCTATCAAATCGAAGATTTCAGCTCCAAGAGGCCTGCTTCAATCTATACAAGAATTGATTAAGCTAACATACTTTGTAAGCATATTTGGATTCAAAACTTTCGAGTCGTGTCATGCACACTTTCTCTTGCAGGTTCCTGTTAAGGAATATAGTTTTGACATCATATTGCCATAACTCATAGACATGGTATGTAGCTATCGCAGGTAAAATTCGAATAGACCTTAGCATGGCTATAGACAAGAAAGATTCTTCAAAGTCAACTCTTTGTCTTTGTTGTAATATTTTGCCATTAGCTTCGCTTTGTATGTATGGACGTTTACATCCGTGTTGACCCCTTTTACATAAACTCATTTACAACCTATGGGTTTTATCCCATCAGGCGGTCGATCAAGGTTTAAACCTTGTTTACATACATCGAGTCCATCTCGAATTTCATGGCCTTTCGCCATCTCCTTGAGTCAACACTTGACTTTATTTTGTGTAACCAATAGGTTCATCATCCTCAATTAATAATACTTTATTAGTAATCATGGATTCATACCTTCTAAGAGGTTGAATGATCCTATAAGATTTACATAGAGCTGATCTGTTCTCAAAAGTCTCTACTTCCAAATCAAGAGTATGTCCCTCATCAGTTGTGAGATCACACTCAGATTTATCTATTTGGTCAACCATCTCTGTGGATTCTTGAACTCCTTCAAGATCCATTCTACTCTCACTGTCCTCTCCTAGAATAAACTCTTTCTCTAGGAGTTTAGCATATTTTGAGACGAACATCTTCTTCTCAATGAGATTATAGAATTGATATCCAATTTTATCTTTTGGATATCCCACAAATATTTATTTATCGAATTTAGCTTTAAACTTATCTGAGTCAGTGCGCTTCAAAAGCGTCACAGCCCCAGACTCTCATATTTGACAAGTTGGGCATTTTACCTTTCCATAACTCGTATGGAGTTTTGTCGACCGACATAGATGAGACATGACTTAGTGTGTAGAACATTGCAATCAATGCATGACCCCAAAACCTTTTGGAATGTTTGCACGACCTATTAATTAATCGCACTATATCTAATAGTTTGCGATTCCCCTTTCAGACACACTATTATTTTGTAGTGTATATAAGGAGTTCACTGCAAGAGAATCACATTCTCTTTTAGATAATCTAAACTTTATTTTTAAGATATCTCCACCTCGATCGGATCTTAGTGTGAGAATATCTTTACTAATTGTTTCTCTACTTCTAACTTGAATCCCTTGAACATTTCGAGAGTTTCATGTTTAAGTTTTATCAAACATACATGACCATTTCTAAAATAGTTATTAGTAAGTGTGATAAGAGAAACTCATCTAGCATTAATCGGCATGGATCCACACACATCACTATGTATTAGATCCAGCAATTGTGCAGACTTTTCACCTTTCAAGTAAAAGGAGATTTGGTCATTGTGCCTAATAGCCACAATCACATTTGTCAAATGATTCAAAATCAATTGACCCCAAATAAACATCTATATGTAATTAGTTGACCGAGTCTACAATGCTAGATTTAGGCGTTATTCAGATTATGACTTTTATGCCTCTAAATTTCTATATTTACTATAGAATACTCAGTATTTAGAATATAAATGTTATTTTGTAATTCACCATAACCATTAAGATAAAAGAGAACAACAATTGTTCTTAACATTAATATCGTTCATGTCCAAACATGAAATTCAACTAATGTTCTGGTATTGGTGAGTCCAAACTAACATTTCTCTAATTCAAATACTCAGTTTAAAGGCAACGGTAGGAAGTATGTTTCTACAGATAATGCAACAACATTTGCTCATTTTCAACGTGTAGGCCAACTTCCTTTTTGTGCAGTGGTCTACTTCCATTTAGTTTCTGCATACTTATACAAATATGAGATCCATATTTGGTATCTAATACCCAAGAGACTAGTGAAGTAGATATAGGCCTTACCCAAGTGGATTTGATAATGTCCTTATTTACTTTGACTGTCTTAGCCATCTTAGATGCTTTTCCAAAGCCCCTTTAGACTTCCTCTTAATATCCTTTGAGGAATTAATGGCTCGCCCAATCATAACTTTAATATTGGGCATAACAGTCTTAAGCATCTTTAGCAACTCAATAAGTGTGCACTTGAGTTTATTAATATCAAAATTCATAATTCGGTATAAATAACTCTCTGACAGAAATTATAGAACTAAGTCAACACTTGGTTCATGGTTCATGAATGAACCCAATCGAGACAATTTCTCAATTGCAATAATCTTCAGCACTTGAGCACCGACTGAAGATTTCTCTGTCATTTTGCACTGGTGTAGTTGTTTGGAAGTCTCATATCCTTCCACACATGATTATTATCATACAACTATTTGAAATGAAAAATCATATGTTAGCATCTATACTCTTGTGTTGCTTTTGTAATTCAGGTGACATAGTCGCAAGCATCACACATGTTGCAGTACTATCGTCATCTTCGTGTTTATTATAACAGCCACCTCTTCCTTAGTTGAGTCATCAACAAGTGTCTCTGAAAAAGGTTACTTAAGGACATAACCAATTTTTTCATGCGTGAGAACAATTCTCAGATTGCAGTGTCAATCAAGAAAACTTGGTTTGGTTGTTGACATCTAGTATGCCACATATGGTTATTCATGATTCAATAAATAACAAAAAGTAAAAGAATAATATATAAAATGCATCAATTAATTTAATATGGTCTTTTATCAAATTAATTGTGCTCCCACTATTTAACTCAAATTTATGACCCTCTCGCATAAATTTATGGAATCCATACTTGACTCCTAGTGGGTTGGGATCTCATTTGTTATATTAAGACCTTGAGTGTACTCAACAAACCTTAATAAAACATTTGAGTAGATACTGTTATCAATTGTATCTCCATACAACTCCCAGATCATTAAGCTGACAACTCATTGTCTTCACACATCTTATGTGTTAGCTTAACATGCCTCTAAAATTTATCTCCTTGAGTGTACTCAACAAAAGATAATTTTAGTTAAGTCGAACCCATCATTCAGAAATATCGAATATCTCATAGTGTCAAACATATCCCTAATAGACCAGCCTTGAGTATACTCAACAAGCTGAGACGATTTAGGACTCTCGTTTTTCACTATAATGATGGAAGGCTAATTATAAAACAACTTAATATTTTAGTGAGGGATTTATCATGCATAGGTCTCATCAATATAATAATTATATATATATTTGTAATCATGCATCAAACATGCAAATAAACATACATATAATAGTGTGGATGATTATGGACTAAATCTATCTAGTCTTCCTGAGCCAAAAGGAAGACTAGTTGGTCAATTCCTAGGGGTATTGCATTGAATCAATATCAATGCTCCATCTCCATGGCTTCCTCCTTGTAATGTCCCGAAATTTTTTTAGAATAAAAATTTATTCTATATGTTATTTTTTTTTATTTTGAAAAGTTTATGGATTAATGTGAAGTATATTTTAAATCTTTATATTTTTGGGCCAAATAATTAGATTTTGATAGGACAAATATAAGTATATCAATATTATACTCATTGGATAGCTCGTTTTAAATCATATATTTTAGGCCCAATAAAAAGTTAATTTGGATAAGTGAGGCCCGAAATATTGATGCTTAAAGAAAGTTATTTTTAAAGGAATTAGCCTCTCTTTGTTACTACAGTTTGCGACAATAGAAGTTGGAGTGATCCTGGTTATTCCTAATCTAAACTCAGGTGGTTAACTCCTTATGTTGTTATCCTTGACCAAAATCCAATTTCATTAATTTTTAGGCTTATCACCAATTTAGATATAGATGAGTGAACCTTAAGGGATTAGTTGAATTGTTAACAATTAGGCGTCACATTCCCAGAATTTGTCTTTCCTCTGTAGTTTAGTTAAAGTGGAATTTGAAGTCTTAGCCATGATTTAGCAAAAGTTCTGATAGATAAATCCTAAAGTAAACCAAAGTTGTCCATCAGCTCTCGATTTTTTTATGATAAATAATAAAAGATTTCTTTTGTCCAATCAAACAAGAGTTTGATTAATTATTTTTAGAGTCCTACTGACTTAGCACTCCCATTATCTCATAGATATGTGTGAGTGCACTGGATAAGCAACTTAATTTGGATCAAATCAAACACAATCTGTTTTATTTAGAACTTATCTTTTACGCTGGCACTCACCTATATAAAGCTCACGGTTTCCAAGTGCACAAGGCCAGAAAATTTCAGAAGAAAAAAAAAACAACTTTTGCGTAAAGTGAATAAATAGTCAAGGCAGAGAGAAAGAAGCATAAAAAGAGTTTGCACGTGCACTATTTTCTAAGTAAACGAGGTAAGATACTTATGTGCAAAGTGATATGTTTCTTTACGCTTTTATGTTCAATTAAATATACATGATCTATCGATGGACTTTCGAGTTTTTTTTTAAAAGAGAAATGAAATCCTACGGGATTATAAGAGGACCTAAGATGGGTATGTCGCTTGGTCACCGATGTACTCCATAAAGAGAAGAGTGGTATGAAATGTTATTTTATTGCATATAATTGTGTGTCGAAACTGCACGTATCTTACTGGGTGTTTTTAAAATACTCACTCTTACAAATTCTACAGGCTAATTCGAGTCGATTGGAACAGTGACGGGGTGGTGCAGTGGACTGCCAAGGGATTCGAAGAAAAGGAATTTCGACAAATAAAATTTCTAGGTTTTACTACATTTTAAATTTATTGTCTTACAAGAATGTTTAGGTTGTTTTTATTTATTTCTTTATTTAAAGACGTGATTTTATGATTATTTACGAATGTTCTGTTTATTTGGAGAATAAAATGTTATCATTCCACATTTAAGTAAATGAAATTATTCTTGGTAACACCTCAAAATATGTATGAAAAATTGGGGCGTTACAGTTTGGTATCAGAGCCCAGAGTTATAAAATCGATTCTGTAGACATTTTGAAAGTATTTATTTTTACTAAAAGTTAAGTTATGCACAAAAAAAAAAAAATTGTGAATAGTGAAGAAGGGAAAATAGATTTTTATTATTATTTAATTGTTTCTCATGTGTTAAATGGTAAATTTTTATGATAGTTAAAATTTAAATTGTTATGATTTAATGCTTGTAGTTTAAACTTCACGTGTGATAAATTTTTTATGTGTTTAATTTTAGCTTTTGATGATGCTTTAAAAAAAAAAAAAAAAAAAAAAAAAAATTTCGACCAAATTTTACATTTTAAGAGATTTCACTTTTGATTTATTGTTGAGTTTTGTTTGATTTGCGTAATTGAAAATTTAAAAGCTTTGTCAAAAAGACTTAAACTGTCTAAGAAGAGCTTGGGATTTAAGCGGTCCGTTGTGACCCCCCTCCTCATCTGGAAGCCTTTTTTATTGCACATTATTCAAATTAACGAGATGAAAACAATACTTCAAATCTTTAAAAAATTTAAGAAAATTCATTTTTCCTATCTTGGAAAGTTAAAAATAAATAAATAATTAAATAAATGCAATGTTTTTCATAAACAATAGGAATTTATGAACAATAATTTTTTTTTTTAAAAAAAAAATGTGGAGAGAATCCTTGGCATGTAGCGCTCACTGTTCGACCACTCTCCAATCGATCCAGGTATGAAAAAGAAATGTTATCATTTTAGCATGTTTATGAGTTATGTACAGCCATGTTTACTTTGCATTTTAGTTGTTAAAGCTTTCACGAATTTATATGAGAATATTAGATGCAAACATAGAATGAAATGACACTATCACTAAAAAGATCAAGCATAATTGAAGTTATATTTATCACATGATTAGGATTTGAAAAGTAACTAAGATGACTGGACGTAGCCTCACATTCCTAGAACGTGCTGATTTGGCTATCGAGAGATACATGAACTACGAAGTGAGATTGGAGCGAACTTTTGCCGAGCATGTTGAAGATTTCCTTCTTAAGTGGGAGCAAGCAAGATCGTTTGGATATAATGAGGGGACAATCCTCTCAATATATCACCTGATAACTACTATGCGACCTCAATGGAGAGATGTGGCCTACTTCGTAAGAGATATGGAGTATGAGCTACAATTGCAGGAAAATTGGGACAAGATTAATTTTAGGAGGTACTGTGAAGACATTATAATCCTGTGGAACCACAGACAACAACAGCTAGCACTAGAGCCCCAGCCCCAACCTGAGCCTGAGCTTGAGCCTCACCCTGAGTTCGAACCTGAACCTGAGCCAGAGCCAGAGGAAGAGCCTGAAGAGGACCCAGAGGAAGAACCTGAAGAGGACCCAGAGGAAGACCCAGAGGAAGAAATCGAACCAGAGCTGGAAGACCCCGAGCAGGAACTCGAACCCCAAAATTTCATGGATTTGGATTCTGAGCCCGAGTCATGCCTCACGTCAGATGATGAACATTTCTAGGACTTATAGATATTAGAGATAGTCTTTATTTTAGCAAAAGTTTATTTGTTTATTCATTGAAATTTTTCGTCTTTTGAAGATCGGATACTATATGTAAGGATTAGAAAATTTTAAAGTTTTTACCATTAATAAATAATTTCTGTGTTATTAAATTTTGCATTTCTAAATTTAAAATTTTACTTGTATTAAGAAAATGTCGAGGCAACAACAAAATCAAGCAACGATTATCAGGGATTTGTTGAGAGCTGTACAAGACTTGGGTAGACAACAAGCACAAGCTGGTACTCAGGATACAAATGCTAACAACATCAGTTCAATTGTGGAACAATTTCGCCGCTATAAACCCCCAACTTTCGATGGCAAGGCAGACCCATTGGCGGCTGAGGAATGGATAAGAGGAATGGAGCGAATCTTCAAACACCTTTCCTGCACTGATTTTCAAAAGGTATTATGCGCAGAGTTTATGTTGGTTGATGCTGCAGGCCACTGGTGGGAGTCAGCATCGCGCACTAGAACAGAAGCTCAACAACGTGCTCTGACGTGGACACAATTCAAGGACGATGTGATGGGAAAATACTTCCCACAAGCTCTGAGAGACCGAAAGGAGACAGAATTTCTTCAACTGAAACAAGGAGGGATGAAGCTTGAGGATTATGAGAGGAAATTCGAACAACTCTCTAGGTACGCACCACACCTAGTGGACACGGAAGCAAAGAAAGCAAGAAGGTTTGAACTGGGATTGCGCCCTGAGATTGGTGGAATAATGGCATCCCATCAATTCACTACCTATAGTCGGGTTTTACAAACCGCTCAAGCAATCTCAAATAGGTTAGAGATTGATCAAACTTCTCAACAAGGAGCTGAGCATTCAGGAAAGAGGAAATGGAATGTGGCAAACGAAGAAAAGGGAGTAGGACAGAACAAGAAAATCAACTTTGGATCAAGTTTTGGACAAAACGTTCCACCCTGTCCAAAATGCAACCGGGTACATAAGGGTGAATGCTTGTTTGGGAAACATGTGTGCTATCGATGCGGCAAAACAGGTCACATTTCCAGAAACTGTAAGGAAGACCCCTCAAAGAAGAATGATGAGCAAGATAAGAAGGGAAATGCCCGAGTTTTTGCTTTAATTCAAGATGGAGCAACAGAGGACCCGAACGCAGGTAATTTCGAGGACGAAATTTTTTAAGGAAGGGAGATTGTAATGTCCCGAAATTTTTTTAGAATAAAAATTTATTCTATATGTTATTTTTTTTTTTTATTTTGAAAAGTTTATGGATTAATGGTGAAGTATATTTTAAATCTTTATATTTTTGGGCCAAATAATTAGATTTTGATAGGACAAATATAAGTATATCAATATTATACTCATTGGATAGCTCGTTTTAAATCATATATTTTAGGCCCAATAAAAAGTTAATTTGGATAAGTGAGGCCCGAAATATTGATGCTTAAAGAAAGTTATTTTTAAAGGAATTAGCCTCTCTTTGTTACTACAGTTTGCGACAATAGAAGTTGGAGTGATCCTGGTTATTCCTAATCTAAACTCAGGTGGTTAACTCCTTATGTTGTTATCCTTGACCAAAATCCAATTTCATTAATTTTTAGGCTTATCACCAATTTAGATATAGATGAGTGAACCTTAAGGGATTAGTTGAATTGTTAACAATTAGGCGTCACATTCCCAGAATTTGTCTTTCCTCTGTAGTTTAGTTAAAGTGGAATTTGAAGTCTTAGCCATGATTTAGCAAAAGTTCTGATAGATAAATCCTAAAGTAAACCAAAGTTGTCCATCAGCTCTCGATTTTTTTATGATAAATAATAAAAGATTTCTTTTGTCCAATCAAACAAGAGTTTGATTAATTATTTTTAGAGTCCTACTGACTTAGCACTCCCATTATCTCATAGATATGTGTGAGTGCACTGGATAAGCAACTTAATTTGGATCAAATCAAACACAATCTGTTTTATTTAGAACTTATCTTTTACGCTGGCACTCACCTATATAAAGCTCACGGTTTCCAAGTGCACAAGGCCAGAAAATTTCAGAAGAAAAAAAAAACAACTTTTGCGTAAAGAGAATAAATAGTCAAGGCAGAGAGAAAGAAGCATAAAAAGAGTTTGCACGTGCACTATTTTCTAAGTAAACGAGGTAAGATACTTATGTGCAAAGTGATATGTTTCTTTACGCTTTTATGTTCAATTAAATATACATGATCTATCGATGGACTTTCGAGTTTTTTTTTAAAAGAGAAATGAAATCCTACGGGATTATAAGAGGACCTAAGATGGGTATGTCGCTTGGTCACCGATGTACTCCATAAAGAGAAGAGTGGTATGAAATGTTATTTTATTGCATATAATTGTGTGTCGAAACTGCACGTATCTTACTGGGTGTTTTTTAAAATACTCACTCTTACAAATTCTACAGGCTAATTCGAGTCGATTGGAACAGTGACGGGGTGGTGCAGTGGACTGCCAAGGGATTCGAAGAAAAGGAATTTCGACAAATAAAATTTCTAGGTTTTACTACATTTTAAATTTATTGTCTTACAAGAATGTTTAGGTTGTTTTTATTTATTTCTTTATTTAAAGACGTGATTTTATGATTATTTACGAATGTTCTGTTTATTTGGAGAATAAAATGTTATCATTCCACATTTAAGTAAATGAAATTATTCTTGGTAACACCTCAAAATATGTATGAAAAATTGGGGCGTTACAGTTTGGTATCAGAGCCCAGAGTTATAAAATCGATTCTGTAGACATTTTGAAAGTATTTATTTTTACTAAAAGTTAAGTTATGCACAAAAAAAAAAAATTGTGAATAGTGAAGAAGGGAAAATAGATTTTTATTATTATTTAATTGTTTCTCATGTGTTAAATGGTAAATTTTTATGATAGTTAAAATTTAAATTGTTATGATTTAATGCTTGTAGTTTAAACTTCACGTGTGATAAATTTTTTATGTGTTTAATTTTAGCTTTTGATGATGCTTTAAAAAAAAAAAAAAAAAAAAAAAAAAAAATTTCGACCAAATTTTACATTTTAAGAGATTTCACTTTTGATTTATTGTTGAGTTTTGTTTGATTTGCGTAATTGAAAATTTAAAAGCTTTGTCAAAAAGACTTAAACTGTCTAAGAAGAGCTTGGGATTTAAGCGGTCCGTTGTGACCCCCCTCCTCATCTGGAAGCCTTTTTTATTGCACATTATTCAAATTAACGAGATGAAAACAATACTTCAAATCTTTAAAAAATTTAAGAAAATTCATTTTTCCTATCTTGGAAAGTTAAAAATAAATAAATAATTAAATAAATGCAATGTTTTTCATAAACAATAGGAATTTATGAACAATAATTTTTTTTTTAAAAAAAAAATGTGGAGAGAATCCTTGGCATGTAGCGCTCACTGTTCGACCACTCTCCAATCGATCCAGGTATGAAAAAGAAATGTTATCATTTTAGCATGTTTATGAGTTATGTACAGCCATGTTTACTTTGCATTTTAGTTGTTAAAGCTTTCACGAATTTATATGAGAATATTAGATGCAAACATAGAATGAAATGACACTATCACTAAAAAGATCAAGCATAATTGAAGTTATATTTATCACATGATTAGGATTTGAAAAGTAACTAAGATGACTGGACGTAGCCTCACATTCCTAGAACGTGCTGATTTGGCTATCGAGAGATACATGAACTACGAAGTGAGATTGGAGCGAACTTTTGCCGAGCATGTTGAAGATTTCCTTCTTAAGTGGGAGCAAGCAAGATCGTTTGGATATAATGAGGGGACAATCCTCTCAATATATCACCTGATAACTACTATGCGACCTCAATGGAGAGATGTGGCCTACTTCGTAAGAGATATGGAGTATGAGCTACAATTGCAGGAAAATTGGGACAAGATTAATTTTAGGAGGTACTGTGAAGACATTATAATCCTGTGGAACCACAGACAACAACAGCTAGCACTAGAGCCCCAGCCCCAACCTGAGCCTGAGCTTGAGCCTCACCCTGAGTTCGAACCTGAACCTGAGCCAGAGCCAGAGGAAGAGCCTGAAGAGGACCCAGAGGAAGAACCTGAAGAGGACCCAGAGGAAGACCCAGAGGAAGAAATCGAACCAGAGCTGGAAGACCCCGAGCAGGAACTCGAACCCCAAAATTTCATGGATTTGGATTCTGAGCCCGAGTCATGCCTCACGTCAGATGATGAACATTTCTAGGACTTATAGATATTAGAGATAGTCTTTATTTTAGCAAAAGTTTATTTGTTTATTCATTGAAATTTTTCGTCTTTTGAAGATCGGATACTATATGTAAGGATTAGAAAAAATTTTAAAGTTTTTACCATTAATAAATAATTTCTGTGTTATTAAATTTTGCATTTCTAAATTTAAAATTTTACTTGTATTAAGAAAATGTCGAGGCAACAACAAAATCAAGCAACGATTATCAGGGATTTGTTGAGAGCTGTACAAGACTTGGGTAGACAACAAGCACAAGCTGGTACTCAGGATACAAATGCTAACAACATCAGTTCAATTGTGGAACAATTTCGCCGCTATAAACCCCCAACTTTCGATGGCAAGGCAGACCCATTGGCGGCTGAGGAATGGATAAGAGGAATGGAGCGAATCTTCAAACACCTTTCCTGCACTGATTTTCAAAAGGTATTATGCGCAGAGTTTATGTTGGTTGATGCTGCAGGCCACTGGTGGGAGTCAGCATCGCGCACTAGAACAGAAGCTCAACAACGTGCTCTGACGTGGACACAATTCCAAGGACGATGTGATGGGAAAATACTTCCCACAAGCTCTGAGAGACCGAAAGGAGACAGAATTTCTTCAACTGAAACAAGGAGGGATGAAGCTTGAGGATTATGAGAGGAAATTCGAACAACTCTCTAGGTACGCACCACACCTAGTGGACACGGAAGCAAAGAAAGCAAGAAGGTTTGAACTGGGATTGCGCCCTGAGATTGGTGGAATAATGGCATCCCATCAATTCACTACCTATAGTCGGGTTTTACAAACCGCTCAAGCAATCTCAAATAGGTTAGAGATTGATCAAACTTCTCAACAAGGAGCTGAGCATTCAGGAAAGAGGAAATGGAATGTGGCAAACGAAGAAAAGGGAGTAGGACAGAACAAGAAAATCAACTTTGGATCAAGTTTTGGACAAAACGTTCCACCCTGTCCAAAATGCAACCGGGTACATAAGGGTGAATGCTTGTTTGGGAAACATGTGTGCTATCGATGCGGCAAAACAGGTCACATTTCCAGAAACTGTAAGGAAGACCCCTCAAAGAAGAATGATGAGCAAGATAAGAAGGGAAATGCCCGAGTTTTTGCTTTAATTCAAGATGGAGCAACAGAGGACCCGAACGCAGGTAATTTCGAGGACGAAATTTTTTAAGGAAGGGAGATTGTAATGTCCCGAAATTTTTTTAGAATAAAAATTTATTCTATATGTTATTTTTTTTTTATTTTGAAAAGTTTATGGATTAATGTGAAGTATATTTTAAATCTTTATATTTTTGGGCCAAATAATTAGATTTTGATAGGACAAATATAAGTATATCAATATTATACTCATTGGATAGCTCGTTTTAAATCATATATTTTAGGCCCAATAAAAAGTTAATTTGGATAAGTGAGGCCCGAAATATTGATGCTTAAAGAAAGTTATTTTTAAAGGAATTAGCCTCTCTTTGTTACTACAGTTTGCGACAATAGAAGTTGGAGTGATCCTGGTTATTCCTAATCTAAACTCAGGTGGTTAACTCCTTATGTTGTTATCCTTGACCAAAATCCAATTTCATTAATTTTTAGGCTTATCACCAATTTAGATATAGATGAGTGAACCTTAAGGGATTAGTTGAATTGTTAACAATTAGGCGTCACATTCCCAGAATTTGTCTTTCCTCTGTAGTTTAGTTAAAGTGAAATTTGAAGTCTTAGCCATGATTTAGCAAAAGTTCTGATAGATAAATCCTAAAGTAAACCAAAGTTGTCCATCAGCTCTCGATTTTTTTATGATAAATAATAAAAGATTTCTTTTGTCCAATCAAACAAGAGTTTGATTAATTATTTTTTAGAGTCCTACTGACTTAGCACTCCCATTATCTCATAGATATGTGTGAGTGCACTGGATAAGCAACTTAATTTGGATCAAATCAAACACAATCTGTTTTATTTAGAACTTATCTTTTACGCTGGCACTCACCTATATAAAGCTCACGGTTTCCAAGTGCACAAGGCCAGAAAATTTCAGAAGAAAAAAAAAAACAACTTTTGCGTAAAGAGAATAAATAGTCAAGGCAGAGAGAAAGAAGCATAAAAAGAGTTTGCACGTGCACTATTTTCTAAGTAAACGAGGTAAGATACTTATGTGCAAAGTGATATGTTTCTTTACGCTTTTATGTTCAATTAAATATACATGATCTATCGATGGACTTTCGAGTTTTTTTTTAAAAGAGAAATGAAATCCTACGGGATTATAAGAGGACCTAAGATGGGTATGTCGCTTGGTCACCGATGTACTCCATAAAGAGAAGAGTGGTATGAAATGTTATTTTATTGCATATAATTGTGTGTCGAAACTGCACGTATCTTACTGGGTGTTTTTAAAATACTCACTCTTACAAATTCTACAGGCTAATTCGAGTCGATTGGAACAGTGACGGGGTGGTGCAGTGGACTGCCAAGGGATTCGAAGAAAAGGAATTTCGACAAATAAAATTTCTAGGTTTTACTACATTTTAAATTTATTGTCTTACAAGAATGTTTAGGTTGTTTTTATTTATTTCTTTATTTAAAGACGTGATTTTATGATTATTTACGAATGTTCTGTTTATTTGGAGAATAAAATGTTATCATTCCACATTTAAGTAAATGAAATTATTCTTGGTAACACCTCAAAATATGTATAAAAATTGGGGCGTTACACTCCTCTTCTTGCATCTTCAATTAGATCAGCTACAACTTGTATCCTATACTAGTTGGCACGCAGGCCTAAATGAAAATTGGACTCGCAGATCCACAATAATAATAACGGACTCGCAGGTCCAAAACAATTGAGAGCTCGCAGGCCCTATAATAATAACAATAGTAACGGGCTCGCAGACCCAAAACAATTAAGAGCTCGCAGGCCCATAAAACAATAGGAATTAAACCATTCATTCAACACATCCATATGGTCGAGTCCATAATCATCCACTAATAAACATTCATCATATAAATGTTTCCTATATAATATCTAATATTATATGCAAGTATGTTTCAAGAATCTAACAATTAAAAGTCGTCTAAACTATTTAGACAAATGGATCGAAAATAATTAATTAATTAATTAATCATATTAATCAATTAATTTAATTAGCGGGTTCATTTAATTAAAATCAAATTTTAATTAAACACTGAAATAAAGTCCAACTTTAATTTCAAAATATGAGGCGGGATTATTTAATTAAAATCAAATTTTAATTAAATAACAAAATTAAAGTCCAACTCTAATTCAACGATTTAGGGTGAACGCATTTAATTAAAATCAAATTTTAATCAAATACCAAATTAGAGTCCAACTCTAATTCCAGGAAGAAATTTAGGGCGAAACGATTTAATTAAAATCTAATTTTAATTAAACGTCAAATTAGAATCCAATTCTAATTTCAAGAACAAATTAAGGCGAATTATTCAATTAAAATCATATTTTAATCAAATACTAAATTAGAATTAAAATCTAATTCAAAGAATAAATTTTAGGGCGAGACAATTTAATTAAAATCAAATTCTAATGAAATGTCAAATTAGAATCAAATTCTAATTTCAAGAGCACATGGGGAGAATTATTTAATTAAAATCAAATTTTAATTAAATACTAAATTAAAGTCAAACTCTAATTTAAATTGAATTAACATTTTAATTTAGGATAAAACTCCTAAATAAAATAAAATTCAACTAAGGGTCAAAATTTAATATTTAAGTTAAAATCTAATTTTAACAAAATATAAAAATCGTCAATTTTAAATAAAATTTTAATTTTGGGTCAAAGTTAAAAAGACGGGTCAAACCCATTTGAAAATACAATTTAAAACCTTTTAGAAATTCAAATTTAAAACCATTTTTAAAATTGCAACATAACCCTAGTTTAAAATTATAAGGAGGTCCTTCAATTTCGTAAATTGCAGGGACGGTCCTTTATCTTAAAATTGCACATTGACCCCGAAATGAAATTGCACACAGGGGATCAGAAATTCTGAAATTTCAATAATAGGTCCTCCTTTAGAATTTGCAACATGACCCTATTTCTCTAATTGCAGACGGGGGCTTACAATTTCAGAAATTGCAAGACATGCCCCCGCCTCCAACCACCATCTCACCCGATTTGAAAACCCTAGGAAGTTCTCCCACCCTCTTCTTTCTTGGCGGCGCCGATCATCCCTAACGGCAGGGACTACCGCACAGGCAGCAGTCCCCTGCCGCTAGCAGGGCGACGCTGCTGTGTGCAGCAGCGCAGCAGCAGCAGCGACGCTGCTGCACACAGCAGCGAAGCTGCAACTGCTGTAGCCCGCTGCTGCAACGGCAGCAACGGGCTGCAGCGTCCACGCTGCTGCGAGCAACAGCCTGGGCTCGCTGCTGCTGCGCTCGCTCAACAGCAGCAGCCACGCTGCTGCGCGCAGCAGCGAGCGCCGCCGCTGCCGCTGCCGCTTCCGCCGCCGCCGCCCGCTCCGTCGGTCCTTTTTTTTTTTTTTTTTAAATTCATTTTCTTTTCAAAATCAAATTTTGAAGAAAAGAAGTCAATCCTATAATTGCTAGATTCAAGAATAGTATTCACAATCAACTTTTGATTGTTCAATCAAACAAAACAGCTTCTAACAAACACAAAGTAGGCTCTGATACCACTGTTGGGAATTTACTTATCATGCACAGCGGAAAATTAAATAAATTTCAATTCCCACCAAGGATATGCTTTGTGTTTAGATAGAAACTGTGATAGGAATCATACCTTTTACCAGATCTGCAAACTCCTTTGCTATTCCTGTAGTTCCAGCAATCTCGATCTGCCTCCCACAACTGTCCAATTGTCCAGCCTCCAATGGAATCCACACAGGGAACAAGATTGAGAGAATTAGGGTTTTACTTTTCTTGTGCTAGCAAGAATAATGAAAATCCATCACCTGTTTACAAACTCTAACAGCTTATTTATATAAGCCCAAAAGAACTTGGCCCGTCCTACAACTTAACCTGGCCCAATATTTAATTAATCCACTTAATCAAATCCGGTCCATGAATTAATTAATCTAATTAATTAATTCGGGCCTATTAATAAGCAATCCAATTAATTAATTATCCAACGCTTGTCAATTAATTAATTGGCGGATCTCAATCTTCTAGTTCTCCTTTTGTGTGTGACCCATTAGGTTCCCAATCACGATGCCTAACGACGTGAATTATTATTCTGATCTAATCAAAATCGATAAATCAAAACACCCTTTTGATTTATCTCTAATTCACATCCGTCGTCCCAGATTGACATCTAACAATGTGTCAGAGCAATACATGTGACGGGAAATGTCATGTGGTATGACAAAATCAAACTCGTTCGTTTATCGTGAAACTATAATCCCTTCGTCAATATGATCCGATCAATTACGAGATATGGATTGTGTCAATCTCGATTATCGATCATATCTTTCATTCCACTTATTAAGTCAATGTAAGTCGAAAACTCCTTTTCGACTTATAGGTACACCTTGGCCAAGGATTTCATTATCAACTTAACTGGATGAAATGTAGATCATAAACTCTTACTATCTAAGAGCGACGAATCCTCCATTGATCATTCACAACCTTCATATGATTCTTGACATACCCGAACGATGCCGTATTAGCGGCCCTTGACAGAGCAACTTCCAGCATCACCAAAGCATGACTGCCCCCACATAAGGTACTATGATGATCTCAAGTCAAATGATCAATTCCACTACCGAACGTTAGAGATTAACCACTGACACTCAGATAGTTATCCATGTGGAATCTCTCAGCGGGTCTCCAATGTTTTGTTCTATAACAAAACATTCACGTGTTCATTTAAGTGTCACTACACTTTAACTTGTGAGATCAGCTACTTACTTCACAAGTAAGGAATGTCACACGTGGTGGTCTATCCGCAATAACGATATCCGTATCTCGTTATTACTTACGACCACGGATGATTTAAGATTCAATCATATGTAATTTGTATCTCACAATCACAACTCCTTGTAATTAACAAATTACCGAGACTTGAATCTACGGACTCTATTATTTAATATAATAGATCTTGCCATAATAAATGCATTAAGTATATATCAAAAGTACTTATGCCCAAAGTTGATTGGACCTAGGGCATAACACTTACACAACTTGGTTGACAGATATCTGTAAGATGTTTTACAGGAAGAGAGAAAGATGCTCATACAAGGTGACATTGTTAGTTGTTCAACTACTTCCAACACCAGGGAAAAGTTGAAGCAAAAAATAAAAAAAAGAAAAGAAAAGGCACTGCTGTTTGTTCCTGTTTCACTCGGGTATCTGGCCTGCACATAACAAATGCACACGAGATACATGAATTCTTTAACTGTCATAATTCATAGTTTCCAGCTTCACCTAATAAATTTGTAACTAGATTTAGCCCTTGTTTGGTCCATATTATTTTCCAAAATACATTTTTCTCTATATTATTTTCAACCACACATTCTTCAATCAAATAATATTATATGCAAGGATAATGCTACTTGTACACAATTTTGTATACACAAGGGTGTCCACACCACATTGTGTACACAGCACAACCCTACATGCAAACTCATATTTTTCCTTATTTTTTAACCACACGTTCTCCATTAATATACTATTCCAAAATGCATTTTAGGCAAAAAAAAAAAAAAAAAAATGGGGCTCAAACAACTCCTTATGTTGTTTTCCCACTAGAATAAGACCAAATGATGACAGCAACATGCCAGCAAATGGACCATCTTTGTAGAAGTCATAATCTGTATTCAAAATCTCCACTCTAAGTACTTCACTAAGTCCTTATTCCACTTAGACCAAAAACAATATTTGCCAAATTCTCTGCATATAACCAAATCTATGACTTTGCATCCAATTTCCTCCATAGTGGATATATTGCTCAATTTCACTTAATAGCTAGTATAAATCCAGATAGCAAAATTCTTCTAACTGCAAGACATCAACTGGAAGCTATTAGGACCTGCGTCGGTATTTCGTCTCTGCCTTAAATAATTTGGACCACTGACATTAATAAGTTATGTGGCATTTGCTATTTCCAATCTATGCATCTGCAGCTGAGCTAATTTTGGAATATGCTTCTGCTCTATTTGATGTTTTCCGGTGCCCTGTCAGAGCTTCCCCAAACCAAACATATTGAGTTCCACATTGCTTTACCATATCATGCATATTATCACACCTCACACATTCATAAAACTCTGACCAAAAGTCTTTGTACTGTAAATCATGCTACTGTATTGTTCACTACTTTTAGGTCCATATGTTAAGAGCTCTCAAGAAACTGAAGAGGATCTTTACCCCTTTTTCAAGTCAAGTCCATTGGAAATGAAGAAAAGAAAATAATACAACAATTAATAGTCTTAGAAGTTTCCAAGATATCATGTTATTCATGTAATAGATAGATACATGCAACCCATTTTCGTAACAGAAACTTACGATTTAGTCATGGATATTACTCCCTGCAGAACACCTGAAGTTCCACCCAGGACTGGAAGCATTGCAAACAGTAAACCCACAGCACAGTCCTACAAGGGTTTAACACAATTTTACAACATTCCTAGGCAATAGAGGCTCATTCTTGTGTGAATAGAAGATAGAAATACATACACTAAATAGAGTTGTAGAATGAGTTCAAGAGTTTAATGTCTTTTAACTGGATGCCTTCCACTGAAGGCAAAATAAAGAGAAAAACAAAAAGTTTTGCTAGGAGTAGAAAAATAAATAAAATATAGGAAGTATTACATGCAAAACTTTGTAACCTATTTCTTTTCTTGAAAAAACAGTGACAAGAAAAGCGTTATATAAGAATTTAATCAGATAATAAGGACACCTGCAAAATGAGAGTGCCGATGGTAACTTGGCCATGAAGGGCATTAGTACTGTTTTTCTCCATCAAAAACTTGTATACCTATAATCAAAATTTTACCATTGGAGAAAAATGTCAGGAATACTGTGCTAGTAGCATATTAAACAAAGAGGCTAATGCACAGATCTTACCACTGCTGTAGATGACATGGAGAGAAATGCACCAACAAATACCCCCTCCGAAGTCCTGCCGCCACACGACTACAAATAAGCAAGTGAAGTTACATACTCTAGTTTGCAGCAAAGAAGACTGGGGAAGAATTGGTGTAACCATTACAATCAATAAACTTATGAAGATCGCCCATAGTTTTCAAAAGCGCCCAAGACTTGTGCCTTAGGTGTGCCGTGCTGCAGGGGCAGACGTTAATAGCCACAAAGCTCATGCTTTTACTTAAAAGCATGTTTGCATCAGCTTAGAAGCCTGCTTAATTTACTTATTAGCTTAAAAGCGAACCCAAACATGCTAGGTGCGTGCCTCACGGAGACCAAGGTGAACGCTTCTTATTCTTGCCCTTTCCGGGTCTCAGCCTCAGCACTGTGGTGTTTTTCCCCCTCAAATCTAACATTTTAGGGGGCTTGGGTAATGAAAATATATATTATCCACATTGCAAGCTTGATCATAAAAGTTGGACATTTAAAACTTTGGGTATGTAGTTAAAATAGTCACAATAACCCAAATAAACAGAATTGTCCAATGCAAACGCACCAAGGCTATAATTCCACAGAGGCACATAAATAGGAGAATTTGGAGCAAGCCTCCAAGAACAGCAACTGTTCTTACAACTCGAAGCTGTCATGTGAAAAAAGTAGGTCGTTAGTCAGCTTCTAAAAATGATCATAAGTTACAATTTAGGCATCAAAGATAAGGGGACTAATAAAAAAGTACAAAGCAGCTAAGAGCATTAACCAACCTTCGTTGTAGAGAACTCCAGACCCAAAGCAAAAAGAAGGAAGATTACACCAAACTGAGCCACTGTCTCGACCTAAATGAATAAGATACATTGAGATGATGCAAAGTGTAATCTCATATATGGTAATATCATGAACCTGCATTTGGACAAGCTCTTCATGCAAAACTGTGCTAACACAGAACATGATAATTACAAGTAATTAAGGGATGGAGCATTAAAAATATAAAGAGACAATGATTTTAATCATGTACTTTATTATTTTTGTAATTATCAAAATGTGCATCGCTCAATCAACTGGGCTTTAACAACTATCTGCAGGAAAGAAGAACTGGTTTTGGATTTTGTTTTAATTTGTAGTCTATTGAAATATAGATTGCTTTAAATCAGAGCAAGATGTTATTTACAGACTTAACAATATACACTAATGCACTAGAAAAGAATTAGGGCGGGACAAAACTCCCGAACCGAATCAAGCGGTCTTTCTTAAATTAAATACCCGAACGGGTATCTGAATCGAGAACCGACGGATTCGGTTCGGTTCTCGGATCTAAATCAAGAACCGAATAAGAACTGAATTTTTCTAATTTTTTAAATTTATTTATGTCAAATAAACCAAGTTATTTTATTATTTTTTAAATAAATTTGCTAACCTAAAAATATGATTTTCCTATTTATAATTTTCAGTCCAAGCCCAACTTAATAAAATTGACCTAAGTTTTATCCAAATCTTTTATTTTACCGAGTGCCGTGTCTTCTAGAGAAATCGAATTGATACTCGATGGCGTCTCTCTTAATTATTTTAAGCTCGCTATTGTCCTCTTTCTGTGATTTTTACAATCAAATCTATAAAGAACTTTGTAAAAAGAGACATAAAAAATACATAAGATTGGACTACGTTATTTTGTAAGAGCTAAGATTGTACATGTTATTAGTTGAATTAATGTAGCTTTGTAAATATTAAAAAAAAAAATTATGGTACAAAACCTAAGAACCGAACCGAACCGAATGTTTCCATAATTAAATTTGGACCCAACAGTTCCACTTACTAAATGTCCAAAAATTTCGGATCTGGTTCTATTCTCGTTAGAATGGAATCGAATCGAACCGAATCGTGCCCAACCCTAAAAAGAATTATGTACAGACATGGGAAATAAAGTAAACTATCATTGTGAGATCATGACTTTCTAATTTAAGATACATACTTGCACCATTTCACTGACAACGTTGAAACCTCCAGGTCCAACGATGGACCCTGCTAATAAGTATCCAGTAATAACCTGAGAATTTTTATGAATCAGAAAATTTTAAAGTTGGGTTGGGTGAAAAGATTGCATGTAAACAGTAAAGTACCGTAGGTCAAGGATAGAAATCAGACCGGTTGTCCAGCACAAGCAAAAGCAATTCCACCACAAGTTGCAGACACGATGACAACAACCAGATCTGATATAAGCCTACAGAATCACCAAGTGAGGCTACCAGAACTTAAAAGGGAGGGAGACTGATGTCACCATATCAGATAGGTAACTGGCAAGTTTACCTCAAGTCCAATTGCAGTACTGGATATTTAGACTTGAAATTTGATATAATAAAAACATTATCCTGCAAATACATCACAATGTAATTCGCCATTCCCTCAAAGAGTACAATAATTTTTAAGTTGTATAACTTCAACTGATTAGGCCTATGTTTGGCTCATGTTTATAAACACTCAAACCACATTTTATTCACACATTTAATGAGATCCATAAGTATTATCACTTACCCACTACTCATTTCTATCATATAGCATCAAGCTATTTTTTTACAAAGCAAACGGAGAACGATGGGCCATTTAAGCAACCTCTATAAAAGCATTGAGAATTTGTAAAATACTATAGATAGTATAACTTACGTGATAACATGTGATTTTGTAGTGAAATCTGTTTCCTTTGTTACGACTACCTTTGATTTTATCAACATGAATAATGTCATAGAATTGATTGACCTCGAAGAAAAGGAGGCAAACTTGAGATTGAATGACGTAATATTAAGAAATTGATCATTTCTCAATGATTCAAATTTTATTTTTTATGATAATAATCAAATTTGAAATTGTATTTATTTTTTTTCTCTATCTGAAGATGTTGAAGGCATCTTGGAATACCAACAATGTTCTAACTCCTAAGTTTAAAGGTAAACTTAATTCTTGGTTCTAGATATTAGAACCAAAATTAAACTAAAATTGATGACTTCTTGGTTCTAGGAACCAAAATCATTTGAAATTTACGCAAAACCGATTATTTTGCCTACACCTAATATGTGCAGGAATATTTATATTAAAAATCGAATAGAATATAAAATACCACTATGAAATTATGTACAAAGTACATATACATACTAGCATGAGAAAAATCTTCTTGATTCATTCTTATCGACTTGGTCTCAAAATTCAATTTGCCACTGACTATGAGTTTGGAAGAATTGAAAAGTCATCTTCATGTACATATTAACTAATTATAACTAACTTATTTTTTAGGTGGCAGTAGAGATCAAAATTAGATTAAATATACACTCTTTAAAATCTGAATAAGTTTTCTCTATTCACATCGGTTTTCTCCCAAACCCTATGGCCTCCCTCCAATCTGATGGAAACCTTATTATTTATTTTCAATTGCCACATAATGGTGTGATTAATGGGACCTTCAATCAAATATTATTTTCTTCTTTTTTAAAATATATATATATATTTTGGTATTATCACCAAAAGTCAGCTCAAACAGATGAGATTTTTACCAGATTTTAATAGAGGAAATTTCAAAAAATGTCTACTTTCACATGTCCATTTGCAAAAATGTCCACCATTGCAAAAATGTCCATTTTGAAATAATTTAGACCAAAATATCATTGTTAACAATTTATAATTCTACACTAATCCCAAAAATGGATATTTTTGCAAAATGTTATTCTCGACATTTTAAATGTAGAGAATTGTCATGTTCGAAATGAAATGTCATTCTAGACAAATTAAGTGTCAAAAACGACATTTGAAATGTCGAGAATATTATTTTAATGTAGTTTATCATGAAAGTACTTCTCGAAATTTGTGACAAATTGAAAAAAAAAATCAAATGTCGAGAACGACATTTAAAGTGTCGAGAATATCATTAAGGGTATAATAGACAATTTGGTACATTTTTCAAAAGTGTGGATATTTTTCAACCCACCCCCTTAATTTTAGACATTTTTGAAAATGCCTCATTTTAATATAGAAAGTCAATGACTTTTCAGCTATGGAGCACCACAAGATTTTGGCTAGGCAACTTGAAATTTGTATTGAGATTTTAAGAGTTCATTCAACGCAGAACATAAGATACTGATAAATAAAAAAGACAGCGTCATCGATTGACAAACATTTTATATTCAAAGTTTCACTATTATTTAATCATGAAAATTCGACAATTCTTAGATTGAAAATTGACCTTTTCAAAAAGTGGATGCGAGAGTTAGTGTATAAGCTCAAGCGACCAAAAATGTACAAAATCAACGAGTGCCTTGTTCGGTTCACTGGACTGTTGGCCTCCCAAGGTCAAGCTAACTGGCTGGCTTGAAATCTTCGTCCTAAGAGTGATGTTTTCTTTTTTAATGAAAAATGAATATGTTTAGCTCATGTTTGATATATATTTTTTTTGCCCTCCTGGGCACATCCAAGTTGGCAAAGGATGGACATTGCAGGGCTTGCAACCTCAGCGTGGAAAATTCGATTCCTGGTTGGAGCAGCTGAGTGATGTAATAACCATTTATTGGTTGGAGCAGCTTGATGATGTAATAATCATGGAGGAGACTCCTTTGGGGTCAGGAGTATAAAGGGTGCACGGACCCTGGTCAATTTGGGCATAACTCGCGGTTTACTTCCGCAAGTTACTGAGGGGTCGGTGGCTGGTGGTCCAGGATATAGTCTAAAATAAGTTGGGAAACCTGGGTATAAAAAAAAAAAAAAAATTTATTTTTTTTAGTAAATTTTGATAAAAGTTGATAAAATATGCGGTTGAAATGTTTATGAAAGTTATAGATCTCTTAAATGTATGATTAAAAATAAATTCGAGAAAAAATGATTTTTTAAAAATTGAGATTAAATTTTCGACTACCAACCATTTTTGTTTACAAAAGTTGAGCAGTTGACCGACCATTAAGCTTTTTCGAAATGCTCCCAAACTACTAAAGGGCTAAAACCCGTTGGCATTGCTTTGTTTTGAATCCCAATTTCTGTAAAGTGGCATCACAGAGTGGCCTCGAGATCACAGAAAATTTAGCAATATTGCTTTAATCTTTGAAGCATCTATTATTAACAAGCATGGAATATGAAAAAACAAACTAATGAAATTCTAAATTATTATATCCATGTCATGTAGCACTATTAGGTCTTGGACCTTGCTACTTGTACCCTCTTGTTTACACTTTGATTTACTCGATCTCACCCGCTCTCTCACATGGAGGTCGGACCCCAAGCATTTATTGGATGTGAGATCCAACCTTCATGTGAGAGGGCGAATAAAGTCGAGTAAATAAGAGGGTACAAATAGCTTAATTCATTAGGTCTTATATATTGACGTTTATTGCCAAATCAGCAATGTGAAAAGTACAACTAATGAGCTCGGAAATTAGAATTTACTGAGTCCAACCCACCTTCAAGATTAAATAATAGCAAAATATAAAGATTGCTGCCCCTCATAGGGTGGTCGAGTTGGTGGAGTAGGTGAGTGTGGATGTCTTTGATTGCGAGTTCAAATCCCTCTACCAATACTTTTTCGGTCGAACCTGTTGCATTGAGCTTGCCTAATGTAGTTAACCTGATTGACGTGGTTTGTAGGCTATTGCGTCAGTCCGAGAATTTACCCAGTGCACACCCGAAGAATAGTTGCTGCGAATTTCCCCCTCAACCAAAAAATATATATATAAAGATTGCTCATGATTAGCTCAAGCATCTAACGTAACAAAAGTGCGTCCAAGATGCAAATATGTGTCGCCTACCTTCATTTTTGGAAGTGGATCAATCATTTGTACAACCTACTAAAAAAAATCAGTAAAAAACTCGAAGGTCGTTGAAACAATTATGAGAAATTAATGGAATAAAATAGTTTCATAAAGCACGTTACTGCACCTCAAGATGATTGTTGTCCAAGAATTCCTTTAGATATATTGAATTTTTCTTAGGAATTAGTTGTTTGTTTGTTTTTAGGCGCAATGGACGATGATCAACTCAAAGGGGAAAAAAAAGAGAAAAGAATAAAAACTACTCCAAGAGAGGGGAAAGAAATAAGCTAACACTAAAAATGACAAGTAGAAAATTCTAAAGAAAAAGACTACATGTACAAAATCTGTATACACAAATAAGATAGAGCTTGAGGGTGGTTTTTTTTTTTTTGCAATAAAATATTCACATGGGGTCCACCCCATGTGAGATTACGTGCACATAATTCTGTACGCACAACATTAATCAATTCTGAAACCAAGAAACAGTCAAAATGGCTTGATTATTAAAAGATTTCTCATACTATCAATGATCAGATTTGTATTGGTTATTACTCAATTAAATACATGTAAAATTCTTTGAAATTATAAGCATTTTTGTTGTTATTTTCAATCTTATAAGAAGTCAAACTCTTCTAAATTTCGTTGCTTACACAAGACATAACTCATAAATATACTTAATTAATTACCATGCAAACTCTTAGGCGTTACAAAAGTGCACCTAAGATGCCCTTTGAAATGAATCTTGGGGTAGCCTAGAATATATAACTAACATTAAAAAACAATGAATTATTGAGCCAAATTATAGTTTTCAACTTGTTAGGAGCCACTTCTTTATTTTTTTCAAGAATTATATATTTAGTCAATCATATTCCCATGGTCCACAACCCTTATTTAAGGAGACTACTTTTATTATTGGATTCTAACTGTATATGCACAAGAAGAAAAATTCCAAAGGTTGATATGGGAATCTGTGCATCTGTTTCATCTGAAATACATGGTTATGCATATGGCCAAGAAAATGCTGTATACTACACAGAAATTGGTAATACAAATGGAGTACAAGTAATTGGTTCTACTTATTCTCATCCAGGAAGCAAAGGGTTGAACCAAGATTCTGCAATTCTCATCCCGGTACGACGATAAATCCTTCGTGACATGTTTGATAGACTTGACTGGACTGCACTACATGGGTTTATATAATGGGAAAAAGTGAAGTTAAAATTTTGTTTATTGAGCTTGGAAATCATAAGTGGCATACTTGATAGCTTTTCTTCGGGACAAGAAGAAACCTTATGATGCATTTGGTTTGCGTTTTTGCTTTCTGTTTTCAGTTTTGAATTTATTTTCTATTTTCAGTTTTGAGAGATTATTTTAGATTCCAGAAATCGCGTTTGGTTTAAAAATTTTAGAAATAGTTTTATGACTTATTTTTTAATTAATTTGATTATTTAGTAAAACATATCAATTTTATGCTAATGTATGAAAAAATAGATTTAAAGTTGGTAAAAAAAAAAAAAGAATCATTGTAAGTATATCTTCAACAATCATACGTAGATAATAAATTGAGAGAGAGAGAGAGAGAGAGAGAGAAAGAGAGATGAGTATTTGTATTTGGGTAATTTTTGTTTGATTTATGAATTATTTTAATTTGAGAAATTTTTAAGTTCATTTGGCTTGTTTTGAGTTTTTCTCAAAAAGTCATTTTGAATTTTATGTTATAAATTTTTTCTTGTTTTCGAAAATGCATCTTTGAAAATAACATACCAAACACATTTTGAGTGTTTTAGAAAACTGAAGATGGCCTCAAGACGACAAATCGAACGCATTCTTACTTTTCAATGTTCAATCTAGTCCCCCCCCTTTTTTTTTTAAATACTAATCTTATTCCACAAACCCTTCGTAAAACTATGCAAAAATTCGATTTATATCAAATACAAGATAATAGTACAAAAACGGAGACCTATTTTGGCTTAAAGTATCGTATGATGTTAGAACATGTTTCATATGTACTAGTCAGAATACATCTGACCAAAGAAGTTATTAGATTTTATTGGTGAATAAGATAGTTCAATGAGGTCAATTTCAGGCAAAAAAAAGGGTGCTTTAAAATTAGGCTTCTGAATATGAAACTTTTTAATTTTGGCAGGGATATGGAATTGAAAATGGAGCTTTTTGTGGAGTTTTTGACGGACATGGCAAAAATGGTCATATTGTGAGCAAGTTAGTGAGAAACCGATTGCCATCATTGCTTCTTAACCAGAGAAATGCCATAGCAAAGATCAGCACATTAACATTAAACACATCTTCTAAACAAGGTGAAAAGGTGAATGGTGAATCAACAGCAAACAAGAATTTCATGAAATGGAAAGAGGCTGGTTTGAGTGCCTATAAAGTGATGGACAAGGAACTTAAGCTTCTCGATAAATTTGACTTCTGCTGCAGTGGAACTACTGCGGTTGTTGTCGTAAAACAGGTAAGCTAAAAAAGGCCACGTTGAGATTTGTGTTTCTGCATTCCCTGGGTAGCTTATCCAGAGAGCGAGTCTTTCTCTTAGGGCCTGTCCTTAGGCACGTGGGGGCAAACTGCTTAAGCTCATATGCTGGATGAGTCTTGTTGACCTCAAAAAATGCGCCAACAAAATCTTGGTCACTTCTCCTCCATATAGACATCACGTGTGCATAGGCCTGGGCATCGTTTGATTTTGGGTTGGTTTCGACTCCAACCCAAAACCAAAACTAAATTAGACGGTTTGGATGAATTTTAATCTAAACCAACCCACTTTAACTCTTAAACTGAACCGAACCAAACCAAATCGGTTCGGTTAGTTGGTTTGGACTTTTAGTCCAAAACAATTGATTTTATTTTTTTTTTTCAAAAAATTGTCCAAGTTTTGGGTCTTCTTAGATTACAAAATAACAAAATAACTTTATATTACAAGAATTATTGACTAACATATAAAATCAAGTTAATAGAAACAAAATCAAATTAATAAAAACAGATCAATTGAAAACTTAAGAATTTTGTTATTTTTTATCCATTATGTAGTATGACTACCTGAGTAAGAAAAAATGATAAGTATAACATAATGAACTTGTGAAAGAAAATTTTATGTGCTATCATTTACCGGTGACATCATTGATTGGAGGGAATCGAGATATAGTTATTAGATTAGAGTTTATCTTTTAATTTTTATTTTTCTAAAAAAAATGGTAAACATGTAAATAGATTGAATTGATTCGGTTAATCAGTGGTTTGAGACTTCAAATCATGACTGAAGCAACCCACCATGGCTTTATTTAAAAGAAAATAAAACCAAATCAATTACTTGTGTCAAACCGATCCAAACCACCTGAATCAGTTTGGTTTGATTGGTTTAATCGGTTTTTCAATTTTTTTGCCCAAATCTACCCGCGCACTTAAACATCTCATTAAGAGGCAAAGACCGCTGGTCAAGAAAAAGATCCGACGATATTTTGTCGGACAAGATATACTGAGTGCAAGATATTCGAGTGCACATGTGACGTTTATGTGGAGGGGAGATTGTAGGAATTCTGTTAGCACATTTTTTGTGGTCAACAAGTTTCTCTCTCAAGTGCGTAAGCCCTCTAGTGCCTCCAAGGCAAATTAGGTAACAAGGGACGAGTCCCAAAATATATTGAAGAAAACCCGGAGATAATGTATTCTTATCTCTTTGTTTTTGTTTGCAAATTTGTGGGAATCAAACAGCGTTAATTGTTGATTTGTCAAATCTTTGGACAGGGGGAAGATCTTGTTATTGCAAATCTTGGTGATTCCAGAGCGGTGTTGGGAACAAATACTCCTAAAGCAATCAAGGCAATTCAAATAACAACTGATTTCAAACCTGACGTGCCCGGTAAGACCCCTTGCAAACTCCTATGTTGGATGCACCATGTCTAGTTAGAATGTGTGTCCGAAGGTCACTCGCACATGCTCGAGCCAAATAAATTCAATGAACATAGACCAGTATAGACAAATCTCTGACTTTAGCAAAAAATAGTTGTTTAAGAACCGTTTTATCCCACAGCAAGATGTTCATCAGACGAATTTTAATGCAGAGGAGGCTCAGAGAATTAGGAAGTGCAAGGGAAGGGTGCTAGCACTAAAAGAAGAACCACATATTCAAAGAGTTTGGCTACCCAACGAGGACTCTCCCGGCCTGGCCATGTCTCGAGCTTTTGGGGACTTTTTACTCAAGTATCATGGCATAAGCTCCATCCCGGATATCTCCTATCACCATATATCCCCAAATGATCAGTTTCTTGTTCTGGCTACAGATGGGGTAAGGGCACTACACTAGTCAAAAGATTCACAGTTCTAAGGTTGTTTATATTAAGACTTGGGGTTCTATCTTAAAAGGTCAACCGAAACGTAAACCCTTATAAGTTGGTCTATGTTTTTATGTGAGATTTTGGGAACTAAGTTTTGCTTCCTATGTTTGATTTAAAGGTGTGGGATGTGCTTAACAATGATCATGTCATATCCATAGTGGACTCAGCCGATAACGAAGAGGCTGCAGCAAAAGCAGTGGTGGATGCCTCGACTGCTGCTTGGAAACACAAGTTTCCAAACTCGAAAAGAGATGACTGCACAGTTATCTGCCTCTTCTTGCAAAAGAGAATCA